>KN835132.1:0-566938 GCA_000827255.1 Suillus luteus UH-Slu-Lm8-n1
CAGCTTTCCTTGCATCCCCTAAGGGACGAGCCTATCGCACACTACTCTTCCCTTCAACAATTATATCAGCTGCACCCTCAGCTGAGTTGAAGATCCTTCAGCGGGATATCTTCAGAAAGCAGCATTAGAAAAAAAAAATCATGACTGCGGGTCAGGTACCTGCTGGGACTCACCAGTGTCCATGTTGGCATCCGCTAGTGGAGGAGATGGCAAGCGAGTAGGATCATAATCTGCAAATATCAAGGTCAGAAGGAATGTGGTAACTACTGAGTGGGATGGATGCCAAACAAACTCACCATTCACAGGAGACGGCAAGCGAGTAGGATCATAATCTGCAAATATCAAGGTCAGAAGGAATGTGGTAACTACTGAGTGGGACGGATGCCAAACAAACTCACCATTCATACCAGGATCAGTGTCCGTGTCCTGATTGTTCAAAGATCTTGACTCAGGTTGGTTTGCTTCCACGCGACTTAATACTGGGTGCATTGCGGTGCGGTGTCTTGTTCATCCACCAGAAGATTTGAAGTGCTGGTTGCATCCAGGATAGCTGCATGGGAGTTGATATGAGATGTAGTTCTGTTGAGAGTGCTGAAGAGCAGAGCGGGGCACCATGCTGTAGTAGAATGCAAATTAGAGGATAAATGAACCTAGCAAAAATGTTGGTGCAAACCTTGGCAGACTGTAACTTGATTAGGACTAGACAGTCCAGGGTAATGATGGTTAAATTGTGCCATTGCCCAACTGGATGGTATGGAACGTAACAAAAATGTGAGCATATGTTTGTCTCAATTGACGGTGCCAGTACCGTGAAAATTTTGTCCCCGAGTTCCTCGCTCCACTTCATTCAATCCTCCCATCATCTCCAGCAGTCAAACATGGCACCCAAAGGTCAACTAGAAGCATCCACACATCAGACACATAAAGCAGATGCAAATGCTCATCCTGGTAGGCCTGTTTTGGAGGCTGAAGCTGAGGAACGCCTTCAGAACATGAAGAGAAAATCTTGCACCAAGAAATCAAAGGCCACTGACAACCAACATGCAAATGAAGGCCCTGAGTAGAAGAGTGCCCGAATTCAGAAGGCAGCTGAACGGATTGCAGGAATTGAAGACGACATGGCGACTCTCAAGGCAAAAGTACTTGAAACCAAGCCAAAACCTGTTCGCCCCCGCCCGAGCACTAAAGGCAAAAGCCAGCAAGTCCCTATGAAGGATGCTGCCAGCAGTATGAGCCTCACATCAAGGGTAGTAACAGAGCTTGACACTTACACCAGATACGCCAGCTGTTGATGGGCCAGAGGATATGCTGCTGAGTGATGGTGAGGCTGATGAGGTTGTGGAGAAACCTGGGAAGAAACAGAAAGCAGAGAAAATGAAGACGGTGTTACTGAAGGAAGCCATCAGAAACGCTCAAAGTTCTGAGATCAAAACTGATAACAATAATAACTCGGATGCACATGTCATTGACAAGAAAGGCAACAACGCAGCTTCGTAGTGAGTTGATAAGGCTCTTTCGAAACAATGTTTTTACTCACTGAATCAACACTATTCTTTTTTGACCGTGCAGTTTCAAGCACAACCAAAAAGCTGTCACTCGGTGGTCATATCAAAAACTGGGCCAACAATGTCCCAGAGCACAAAATGCTAAGTTCCAGATCTGAATCCCGTTCTGTATCATCTCACTCTCAGGCTTCCACTCCGCCCACATCAGTCTTGTCCACTGCTACTAGTACCAGCACTAGATCCAAGACCACACCGGTGGGAATCAACAAGGAGAAGGCAACTAAACTCGACATACATGAATCTGATGATGTCCTGATGGTTAGCGATGTCGAGAGTCTTGATGACCATCCCGATGGTTTGTGCAAGAAAGGGAAAAAGGCAGTTAGAGTGAGTCATTTTTCATCATCTATTCAGTCCACATCTTACCTTGAATTCCAGAAGTCCACTACTACAATTGTTCCTCCTAGTGAGATTGACACTGAGCCTGAGGAGATGACTTATTTCACTAAGTCTGGTAACAGTATGAAGTGGAAGGCTGATGATTTTCAGGATTATGTTGATGAGACGGCATCTGAGGCCTCATCTGAGGCCATGGATTATTCTGTCATTGGGATGGATGATTCACAGGTAATGACAGTGACGCCCGAGGTTGCCGCCACTGACAAGGAATATGCTCCTCGAAAGACTACATCAGTGTGTGTTTCTTTTTCCTCTCACTTGTAACTGACTCAGTTTGCATATTTCAGGTGTCTACCATTGTATCTCAGAACAGCGCCCCTCCACCATTGAAGAAGGTGAAGAAAGAAGACTCTGAGTCTACTAACGTCAATGATCTCATGCCTCCCCCCTCCACCCAAGTTCCAGCAGGCTATGATGATATTGTACCTCCCCCCAGCACCCAAGTCAGGCCAGGCTCCCAGACAACTGCTGTGAAGGAGGTGATCAAGCCGCGCGGTCAATATCACAACACTGACCTTCCCATACCTGCTGACTCAAAGTGGGTGAAGGCATTTTTGTCTACAGCAGTTCTCTGGGCCAGAAGTCAGCCTAATCCATGGGAGATGTCTGAGTCCGTGATGGCAGATGCACTGCAGGACATCTTTGATGTCCTCTACCCTAATGTCAAATACACGGTGAATCCAAACAGCGCTGTATTCACTGTGGTAAGTTCATTTTAAATATTTCTGTCTGGGTCTCTCATAGACTCATACTGTTTCTAGATGCAACAACGGCTCTCGGAGTGGAGGAGCAACATTGGCTCTGCAGCTCTTGCTGTCATTGTAGATTTTTGCTCTTGCATCAAAGATGCACCAAGCTCCACCATTGCCAAGCAACTCCTCAAACGATGTGCATTTCTTTATGAAGACTCAGACAGCATTTCGCGGGAGACGGCCTACTTGTCGGCTTTCGTACTCCAATTGATGGCAACCACTCACCTTGTTGCCATTGCCAACTACACTGATGTCCCCACATTGCATACTGATGAGCTTGCCTTGGGTAAAGGCATGGATGGTGCTATTGTGCTGTGTGTTCTTGCGGTGAGAGTTTTTTTTGATCCGAAATTTGTTGTTCTGATTGTTTCCAGCTTGAACGCATGCTCAGGTTTATTCGAGATGACATCATCAGGGTCAAAGATGTTCTCTTGTCTATCGCAATGGGCAAGTTTTCCGTCAAGCTCCCGAAGGTACTCAACAAGACAACAGGCAAGATGTCAAGTGGCTGTCACATGTTCTCATTCGCCAACTGGCATGAGGAGATGGAGGTGTACATGAAATCAATTAGCAGCAGGAGCGAGGAATCAAAAGTTGTCATCACTTTAAGTGCGCAAAAGCTTATGAAAAGGTCCGCTTCAAAGGCAGACTTTTCTGACGATGACATGGAGGAGAGTGTTGATGAACATGCCCTCATTTCTAACATTTTCTTCTCCCCTCACCCACAATATCACTGACATATTTTTTTAACATCTCAACAGAGTCATTATATCTTGTCGCCCCATATCGTGTTTGCCGCTGCCTTCTCACTATTGGTCCCCAGCGCGTTTGCCCATTTCCCGCTGCCTTTGTATCATTTGTTTGCTCCATTTTCCCGCTGCCTTTGTATCCACTTCACATTCACTCATTCGTAATTTCTATTGCGTCGTCTGACTAGTATACTATGATTCACTCATTTTTTGGTTTAATTATTCTGCTGTTTGAGTGCAATGATTACTTTGTCTACTTACTGTCAGCAGGATAAGTGGGATTCATGTTGATAGTTGTTGTACTATTGGTAGTTACACGTCCTCTTTAAGTATGTTTTTCTCTTGGCGCACATGTACAGAACTCATTATCATCTTGGTACATGTGCTACGGTACTGTACAGTATCACCTTCAACACTCAGCCACTGATCCTCCATAGTCGTATATCATAGAGCATCTCGCGTCACATCACCTCAGTGTTGTCTTGCACTTGCTGAGGTGAGTATCTCAGTATTTCGATCATTCTTGTAACTCACATGTAACACCTAGCTCGTTTCTCTCATTCTAGGTACTGTTAATACATGTAGTGTTGTCTTGCACTTGCTGAGCTCATTTCTCTCGTTCTAGAGCCATAAAGGTTATGAGCCCTGTGCCATAGGCACATACTACTACGGATTTGAACTTGATAAAGCTCACCAAGAACAACCATATACGCTCACTGCAACCTCTATCTCAATCATCCTCTTAAACAGACTGCTATGGGGAAACTTGATCATATCATCGAGTTGACCAGGGCTGACACTTACTCAAGCTGGCGCAGGTCAGCCAGGCTTGTGCTTGCTGGCAAAGGATTATGGAACCACTGCAGCGTGGGCACAGATCCTAATGATTTCACTGAATATGCGAGCACTTTCCCTGTCGCTGTTGCAGCAGGTAAACCCACGGATGACAAACGAAAAAGTATGAAAGACTGGATTAAGGAGGACGCACAAGCTAAAGCCATCATTGGGCGCAAGCTTTCTCCTGTCGTCCAGAATATGCTTGACGAAGCCTTGTCGGCACATGAGCAATGGGATGTCTTAGCGCAGCGCTTCTCACGTCTTGACGTCACTTCACAGTTCGAACTTCGCTCACAGCTGTTCTCTGAGAAGCTGAAGGACGCTGAAGATGCGCCTCGGTACCTTGGGGTACTGGAAAATGGTCGACAATGCTTTGCAGAGATGGGTGTAGTGTTCACTGATGAAGAAGCAATATTCATGCTGCTGAACGGGTTACCTGAAACTCCACAGTGGATCGTTTTTCAAGGACTCACCATCGGCATGTATGCCAGTTCCTCTGCATCTGTTCCCAGCACCTCATCGACTACATCTCCTCCTGCCCCACCAAAGATCACCTTCCAAGCCATTGTGACTTCTTTTTTGAAAGAAGCCAATCGCCAATGCAGCCAACTTAAGATGGCCAAGCCTGGATCCGAATACGCGAATGCTGCCAGCAGATCACACACATCAGGCGAATCAAGGAACAATCCTGCAAACGGCGTCAGAATTCATAAATACAACCCCAAGGGGGTGCCGTGTGACAACCCCGTCTGCGCAGGCTTACCTTGTTCCCTAACGCATGATAGGGAGCATTGTTTCCAGCCTGGGGGGGGGGGGGGCTGAGGGCACCAAGAGTTCCTGGGGGAGGAAGCCAAGTAAGGCCAACCTATCCAAGAAGGACATTGCAGCATCCGCAACAGAGATGAAGTCTGACACACAGCAAACTTCCTCCACCTCTACCAAGTCGACTCCACAACGGGAGCTTACCTATGCGACCATCACAGAGATCAGTTCAGATGACTCTGCAATGAGTGAAGACAACTTAGCATGCATAGCTAGACAGACCTTGTCCACCATCCTGGACTCCAGAGCCACATCTACGCTCATCACTGATTGTAATGTCTTCTGGACATATTCCGAGAAGTCCAAGGTGACTGTGAAGACCGCAAACCATGGCACATTGTCTACCTCAGGTCGTGGTGATTGTGTGGTGGAACTTTCCATCAACGGTCAGGTCTACCGAATTCGTCTCATGCACTGCCTCCACACACCCAGCGCCATCATTAATCTTCTCTCTGTTGGACACATGCTGCAGAAAGGCTGGAAGTGCAACTTCAAGCCAAATCCTGCACACTGCGAGCTAGTCTATCACAATTCCTCCCTCGGCAGTCTCCCCATGGTCCAGGAATCTCTTCTTCCTTGACCTCAAGTTCCTTACTCCAGACACGCTACCTATCCGCACAAAATCTCCACAAGAAATCTCTGCTTTCGCTCATGTTCCACTGTCCTGGGACTTGTGGCATGCGTGGATGGGTCACCCTGGAGGAGATGCTGTTAGATGTCTCCCCATGTTTGCTTCTGGGGTAAAGGTTAACGTCTCCACTGCCTTACAGCGCTGCAAACCTTGCATCATGGCCAAGCACCCTCGAAAGCCCTATCCGCCTTTAGAGACTCCATGTGCTACACGCATGTTAGACTTCATTCATTCAGACCTCTGCAGTCCATTCCCAATTGCTACACCCCACGGCAAAAACCATTTTATTATGTTCCTTGACGACCATACAAACTTGCTTAACCTGTAGCTTTTGGCCACTAAGAGCCAGGCCCTGGAAGCTTGGACGCTCGTCAAGAACAAATGGGAGAATCATGCCGAACGTACCATCAAGGTATTCTGTTCAGACAACGGGGGTGAATTCATGAGTGCGGCCTTTACAGATGCGCTTGCAGTTGCGGGTATTGAACGACAGCTCTTGGCACCCTATGCTCACCAGCAAAATGGGAAGGCTGAGTGTGCTATACGCACCATTGAAGGTTGCTTATTTGCCATGTTGGAGACCGCTCAACTCCCTGCCACATTCTGGGGGGAGGCAGCCCTCACCGCCTGTTACCTGTGGAACAGGAGTGAATCCAGTGTCCTGCCTTCAGGGAAGACCCCTTATGAGCTCATCAACTATCGTCTTCGAGACAAAGACACTGGTGCCTTCTTCACAGCGCGTGACGTCATATTCGATGAGAATTTCCCATCCGTCACTCACTCGCATGACTCAGACTCTGATGACGAAGTCGTCGACACTCCTCCCTCGCACACTCCCACTCCTGCTTTGCCCTCTCCTGTCCCCAATAATGCACTCATTCCTGTCTCTCCTGCACCGACACTCCCACGCTGTTCTGGTCGTTCTCGCGTTGCCACAGAGGCCGCCCAAGCATATGCTGAGGGGATTGCTGCCTCCAAAGCTAGATTGCAGGCCCTTCGTGAGACCAGGATGACCAATGCACTCACTGGCCCTTCCATTCCTGTTGAGCCGGTCGCAGAAGACAACGCTGCCACAGTCAATATCACTGAAGTTAAACCGAACATTGATGTCCCCGAGGTCTTTGCCAACATCATCATTGAGGAGCAAGCGAATATTAGTATCCAGAGCAACTGCAGGCATAATCCTTCCAGCATAGACTATGACATGAAGGTACCTCCTGCCACTTACGAGGAGGCCATGCTGCGCTCTGACAGGGACCAGTGGTTAACTGTGATGCAGGCTGAGTTGGGGATCATGGTGGAGATGGAGGTTTATTGGGTGGTGCCATTACCTGAGGGACACAAAGTGATCAGTAATTGTTGGGTGTTGGAATTCAAGCATGACAATAAGGGTGGGTCGATGTACAAGGCCCGTTTGGTTGCACAGGGTTTCTCCCAGATACCCGGCGTTGATTATGGCGTGATGTTCGCCCCCGTCCTCAAAACATCCTCCATCCAACTCATCTCCGCCATCGCATGCAAAAATAACTGGGACCTGGACAACTTTGACGCCAAACGTGCTTTCCTCTGTGACACACTCAAAGAAGAAATCTACATGCACCAACCCAAGGGTTTTGAAGAGGGAGACTGGCGGGTGCTCATTTGGCGCATGCTGCGCATGATTTACAGGCTTAAGCAGTCGGCGATGGAGTGGTACGAGGAGGTGTGCACTATTATGCGAGAATTGGGCTTCACATGGTGCGCTGTTGATTATGCGGTGTTCATCTATGACCGCGTCCATGAAGGGGGTGCCCATGTCACTTATATCGTTGGTTTTCATGTTGACGATGGTCTCAACACTTCTAACTCACCGCCCTTTCTTCATTGGGTCAAACACCGCGTTGACGAGCATTTTGGCATAAAGGATCTCGGTCCTGTGCAGAAATTCCTCAGCATCCAGTTTGAAAGGGACCGAGATGCACATTGCCTATGGATGCACCAAGGAGAATATATTACTTACCTCCTCGACAAATACAGTCTTCTAGATTGTAACCCCGTGCTCCTTCTGCTTGATACAAACCATCCTTTTGGGCATCCTTCAGACACCAACGACATCATCCCCAATCTTCCCTCACATTATCGCAAACTCATCGGTGAACTCCTCTATCTGTCCATCTACACACGCCCTGACATCACTTTCGCTGTCAATTCACTTGCTCAGCAGAATTCAAACCCCTCAGCGAATCATTATGCAGCAGCAAAGCGCCTTCTGCGCTATCTCAGTGGGACGATCAATGTGCATATGCACTATGGGGGTGACCGCGTCAATGAGGGTTTGCATGCCTATTGTGATGCTGACTGGGCCAGTAACCCTGAAGATCGTTTATCCATATCAGGTTACGCCTGGTTCTATGCAGGGGGACTCATCATGCATGCATCGAAGAAGCAATCCACTCATGCTCTCTCGTCCACTGAAGCCGAATACATGGCTGTCACTCACGTCTTTCAGGAAGGCCTTTGGTTGCGCTCCCTCTTCAACAAGTTGCATATCACTTACCTCGCCCTCATTGTCATCTACATGGACAACACTGGGGCAATCTCATTATCTGTCAAAGCTAAAAACCACATCCGCTCAAAGCACATCGACATTCGTTATCACTTCATTCACGAGTACGTTGACAAAGGCATCTTCCTGCTCAAATGGCTACCTTTGCATCGAAACACCGCGGATATTTTCACCAAGCCTCTGGCTCGTCCCCTGTTCTTGAAGCACGTCTCATCCCTCTCACTGGTGTCTCAGTGAGGGGGTGTGTTGATAGTTGTTGCACTATTGGTAGTTGCACGTCCTCTTTGAGTATGTTTTTCTCTTGGCGCACATGTACAGAACTCATTATCATCTTGGTACATGTGCTATGGTACTGTACAGTATCACCTTCAACACTCAGCCACTGATCCTCCATAGTCATATATCATAGAGCGTCTCACGTCGCATCACCTCAGTGTTGTCTTGCACTCGCTGAGGTGAGTATCTCAGTATTTCGATCATTCTTGTAACTCACATGTAACACCTAGCTCGTTTCTCTCGTTCTAGGTACTGTTAATACATGTAGCATTGTCTTGCACTCGCTGAGCTCGTTTCTTTTGTTCTAGAGCCATAAAATTCAGATGGAAATAAGAGATCAACTTGTCTGAAAAAGTCTCTGTTTGCTTATCCAGTGCAGCTCGCTGTTCCTGCTTATTTGTGTTGATTAAGTCATTTAATTACATAAAGCATATCTGAGATTTTGCTGATGTTGTCTTGTAAGACAACGAAGCTGTTAAAGGCTAGAGCAAGTAGTCAGACTCAGTGAGAGGATAACAAATGCTATATTGTGTACCTAGAGCAAGTAGTCAGACTAAGCTCTAGTTAGTGACGAGTATACATGAATACGAGACTGTAACATACCTCAGCAAGAGGATAACAAACGCTGAGGATGTGCAAACAAGAAGACCGCTACTAATACTATATGGAGTAGTTAGGTAAGCGTGGCTGAGTGATGAAGGTGAATCACTGTATAGTACCAGGAAGACAAGGAAGATACAAGATAGGTAATGACATGTCAATACACCCCCTCAACGAGACACCAGACACAGACCTGCAAGATGTTTCAAGAATAGCGGGCGTGCAAGAGCTTTCGTGAAGATGTCGGCGATATTGGTGTGAGACGGCAGCCAAGTGGGGACGAAGGTACCCTGTGAGACATGCCCGCGAATAAAGTGATAGCACACGTCAATGTGCTTGGAGCGGATGTGATTGCGTGCCTCTTTCGATAACACGATAGCCCCAGTATTATCCATGTGAATGACGAGTGGCATAGAGAGGGGGAGATGAAGCGCCACGAAGAGAGACTTCAACCATAATCCCTCCTGAATAACGTGAGTGATCGCCATATACTTGGCCTCTGTGGAGGACAAGGCAACGGTAGCCTGCTTCTTTGAGACGTGGGCGATGATGCCACCAGCGAAGAACCAAGTGTATCCAGAAATGGACTTGCGATCCTCTGGGGAGCTGGCCCAATCAGCGTCGCAGTAGCCATGTAACGGCTCATCAGCGCGCTCCCTGCCATAGTGCAAACACAAATTGATAGTACCTGCGAGGTAGCGTAGTAGCCTTTTTGCAGCTGCATAATGAGAAGCTGAGGGGTTTGCACTGAATTGTGCAAGGGAATTGACTGAGTACGAGATGTCAGGCCTGGTGCAGACAGCGAGATAGAGAAGCTCCCCCACAAGTTTGCAAAAGCTACTGGCGAGATTAGGAATGACGGGATGAATGTCAGAAGGATGGCCGTAGGGATAGTTGGTGTTGAGAGGAAGAAGAACGGGATTGCATTGCAGCATTCCATATTCCTCGAGGAGGTAAGTGATGTACTCTGATTGATGCATCCAGAGGCGACGAGACGAACGGTCACGCTCGAATTGAATGCCGAGGAAACGGTCGACAGGACCAAGGTCCTTGATACCGAAGCGGGCATTAATCTTCCCCTTGACGTATGCCAGGAAACGAGGGGAGTTCGAGGTACCTAGGCTATCGTCAACGTGCCAGCCGATTATGCAAAACGTAGGAGTTCCAGCAGCATCAACATGGTCAAATATGAACACAGCGTAGTCCACACCACACCGCGTGAAACCCAGTTCTTCCATAATAGCCCTCACTTCCTCGTACCATTCCATTGCGGATTGTTTCAATCCGTAGATGGTGCGCAACATCTTCCAAACCATGACACGCCAATCCCCTTGTTCAAAACCTTTCGGTTGATGCATATAAATGTCCTCTTTCAGCACCCCCCATAAGAACGCGCGAGTGGCATCGAACGTGTCAAGGTCCCACCCATTTTTGCAAGCAAGCGCGGCAATGATGCGAAGGGAGGCAGTTTTAAGAACTGGGGCAAAGGTGGCGCCGAAGTCGACGCCAGGGATCTGGGAGAATCCCTGGGCGACAAGACGAGCTTTATAAACTGGCCCACCTTTGTTGTCCTCTTTGAATTCGAGGACCCAGCGGTTGCCGATAGCGCGTCATCCTGGTGGGAGTGTGGTGAGTTGGTAGACTTTCATCTTGTCCATGATCCCCAGCTCCTTCTGCATGGCTGCCAACCAGTCGTCACGATCTGAGCGTAGTACTGCCTCCTTGTAGGACACAGGTGGAATCTTCATGTTGTAGCCAGGGCTGAACGGGTCACGTCTGCGATCACTTCTGATAGTGAGGTGCGCATGCTCCTCAATCATGAGATTAGCCAGTACCTCTGGAACATCCTCGTTAGGCTCAATATCAGCCAACTCCTCTATACCATCGTTGGGTTCAGTAGCCTCGGGCACCCCCGCAAGAGGTGCAGGAGGTTGAGGGAGGAGACGTGCAGCACGCGCATCGCGCAGTTCAGCAAGACGAGCTTTAGACAACTTAATTCCCTCAGCAAAGTCCCTCCCTGCTGGCGTGAGAACGCGAGAGTGAGTCGATTTTCGAGGAAGAATGGGCTGGGGTGACGCAGGAGGAGGGGAGATGGTGACTGTGGGTGGAACAGATGGAGTGGAGTCTGGAACAGCAGAGACGTCATCGGAGTCGGATTCGTCGTCAGAGTCGGAGTGATGTGTGACAGAAGGGAAGTTCTCATTGAAGATGACGTCATGTGCCACAAAGAATGCACCCGTGACTTTATCACGCAGATGGTAACCTTTGGTCCCATCAGGGTAGCCCATAAGGATGGCTTCGCGAGAGTGTGGGCTGAGCTTGGCCTGAAGTTCTGCGGGGATACGTGCAAAGCATCGTGATCCGAATACTCGAAGGTGCGACAAATCAGGCTTCTTCCCATTAACGATCTCGTAAGGCGTAGTTCCAGAGGGTAGCGCGCGTGACTCAGACCTGTTCCACAGGTAACAAACGGTGAGAGCTGCCTCGCCCCAGAGAGTTGCAGGGAGACTAGCCGTCTCCAGTAAGGCAAACAGCCGCCCCTCGATGGTCCGCATAGCTCTCTCGGCCTTCCCATTCTGCTGATGAGCATATGGGGCCGAAAGTTGCCTCTCGATTCCCGCATCCTGGAGTGCTTTGGTGAAAGTGGTGTTGACAAACTCACCCCCATTGTCCGACCTGAATACCTTCACCTTGCGATCCAAATGGTTTTCCCAATGGGTCTTGACGACACCCCATGCCTCCAGAGCCTGGTCTTTCGTTGCGAGGAGTTGAAGGTTCAGCAAGTGGGAGTGGTCGTCTAGGAAAATGACAAAGTGATGTTTACCATGAGGCGTCATGATGGGGAAAGGACTGCAGAGATCGGAATGAATAATATCGAGCAGGTGAACGGCATGTGGTTCCTCTGAGGACGGGAAGGGTTTACGAGGGTGTTTGGCAATGATGCAGGGTTCACAGCGCTGTAGAGGAGCATCTCTATCAACTTGGACACCTGTTGCAATGAGAGGTGCGCACTTGACTGCGTCTCCACCAATGTGACCCAGGCGTGCATGCCAGAGGTCCCAGGTCAATGCAACTCGTGCAAATGCAGAGGTTTCAGAAGGGGAGGTGTGAAGGACGGACTCTCCAGGATGAACGAACCTAAGTTCCACTGAGAAGAGATCTCCAACTTCAGGGATGGACCCATACAGCTTCCCATGATGGATGGGATCGCAACGAGGGGGGAAAGGTTGAAAGTTGCAAGACCAGCCTTTCTTCAGCATGCGGGAGACAGAAAGCAGGTTGATGTATGCACCAGGTGCGTGGAGACAATCAGTGAGTCTGATTCTGAAAGAATCACCGTTGATGACTAAGTCGGCCACACAATCCCCACGACCGGAAGTCGAAAGATAGCCGTGGTTGGCTGTCTTTACCTTGACCGAGGAATTCTGCGAGTATGTCCAGAAGACATTGCGGTCCATGATGAGAGTCAAGGTGGTCCCGGAGTCAAGAATTGTGGATGTGGAGCGGAGTGCAAGATGTGAGTAGTTTTCATCAACTTCCTCGATGACAGCAAAGGAAAGGTTCTGCCTGTGAGATGAATCTGATGTGACGGCAGATGCCACCGTTTGGGTGGGGGGGGTGGTAGAACCTTTGTCTTCCGCTTTCGTCTCAGCTGCTGAGGCTGAGACATCCTTCTTAGGCTTCCCCTTCTGTTGTGCCCACGGTCCCTTGCCCTCCATACCACCCCCTTGCTGAAGGCAATGGGCTCGATCGTGAGTCAACGAGCGCGGGAGTCCTGTGCAAACTGGATTATCACAAGGTACGCCTTTTGGGTTCTGTTTATGAATCCTGACGCCTGTGGTGGGGTTAGATGCCTTACGATCTGGACCCCAGGACGAGGCGTTGGCGGAATTCGTATATTCAGAGCCGGGACGTGCCATCTTTAGGTGACTCTGCTGACGGTTTGCTTCTTCCGTGAAGGATGTAGCAACCTGTTTGAATGAAACAGTCGTGGTCGATGAAGTCGTTGACGTGGACGGAGAGGTGACGACATTTGCGGAGCTGTACAGCCCAATGGTAAGGCTACGGAAAACCACCCATTGAGGTGTGTCAGGGAGACCGTTCAGTAGCATAAAGATTGCTTCTTCGTCCATGAAAGTGATCCTCATTTCAGCGAAGCAACGGCGACCGTTCTCGAAGACCCCAAGGTACCGGGCGGCATCCTCGGTGTCTTTCAATCGTTCAGTGAATAACTGTGAACAAAGCTCATACTGCAAAGTCACGTCAAGACGTGCGAATCTCTTCAAGAGCATATCCCATTGTTCTCAAGCCGAGAGTCCTTCGTCGAGCATGTTCTGCACAATTGGTGAGAGTTTACGTCCAATGATGGCCTTCATTTGGGTGTCTTCTTTAATCCATATTGGCGCGCTGACGCTCACGTGACAACGCAATACTCTCTGGCGGAGTATACGATAGGAATTCAATCTACTATATAATGGTTCATTTTGTCTTTTCCCCCTTCCCTCAGTCCGTTATCTTACGACTGAGGGTATGTCATTTCTTTCCTCCATATGATACCTAGACTAACGACACTATGTAGTCTGACTTGTGTCTAGGTACATATTAATGTAGTCCGTTATCTTACGACTGAGGTCTGACTTGTGTCTAGTCCCTATAATCCATTCTTTCATCAGTTTCAACTCGTCCGCGGTTGGTTGCCCTGCAATAGCAGGTTTCGGCATGGAACTCGCGTACTCGGCTATATCGAGGGGATCTGTACCACTGCTGCAGTGGTTCCAGAGTCCTTCTCCCGCTAGTGCGAGCCTCACGGCTCTTCTCCAACTTGGGTAGGAATCCGCACCCAGAAGTTCATTGATGTGATCGAACTTCCCCATAATTGATATTGGGGGTTTGGGTGCGATGTAAGTAACGAGATTGAGGAATTTTAAATGAGATGGGCGTTGAGCGTTTCTAACGTGAATCTATTCTTGTTCTAATCTAAATTACTGTGCTTATCACACAGGGCTCATAACCTAAAGGCTAGAGCAAGTAGTCAGACTCAGCGAGAGGATAACAAACGCTATATTGTGTACCTAGAGCAAGTAGTCAGACTAAGCTCTAGTTAGTGACGAGTATACATGAATACGAGACTGTAACATACCTCAGCAAGAGGATAACAAACGCTGAGGATGTGCAAACAAGAAGACCGCTACTAATACTATATGGAGTAGTTAGGTAAGCGTGGCTGAGTGATGAAGGTAAATCACTGTATAGTACCAGGAAGACAAGGAAGATACAAGATAGGTAATGACATGTCAATAGCTGTCAAGACAAGGCAAACAATTCACATGTACTTAGTTTGGTGTCACTCGGGTGTTCATGGTACCAATGAAAAATGATACATGTTGAGCTTCCACACATGTGACATGTGTGGAAGCTCAACATGTATTGCGAGGCCTAAAGGCGGAATAAAAAATGTACAGATGGACATTTGTCCCAGTATTGTATGATCCGGAAATACTTTTAGGTGCACATTGGTATACAGGTGCCTGGATGTTTCATGCATACAAAACCCTCCCTTACTTCATAAGAGTCAGGGATGTACTCTTTCACTGGGCATGTGACCGGTGACCCCTGACCTCGTTATAATCACACGGAAATGTCTTGGCATGTGTATATCACTTATTTCTATATAAAGCAATTTGCCGCCATGTGACGCTTCTGCACTTCAATGTCCTTTCGTAGCGCCGTCTTCAGCTTGCTTTGAGCTCCCCGCATGTGAATGGCAGAATCAGAACCAGATCCTGCTCTATCGACAAGCTTCAGTCAAACAACAACACCTAAACACGACACTTCACCCCTTCCTCGCATCCGTTTTCCAGACCAGTTCCTTACCGCATTACCTCATGGAGAGTCGTCACGTTCATCCATAGGGTCTCCTGGTCCCCCTATCCCACCAATGAAAGAGCTGAAGGATATAGGCGATGGAAAGGATCGTCTTCTCTCCAAGGACATCACTCCTGGGATCTTCCCTGAGATCTCTCCGAAGAGATATTCATCTCGCAGCGTCGAGTTACGGCGGAGGTCTAAGAGAATTAGTCAAAGTAAAGGCTTGTCTGCTCTTAAGGACCCGTTTGTCGCTGAGTTTGAGCCTTCGGCTTTCTCGGACGAATATGACTTGTGTGAGTCTCACACTCCCGCTTATATCTTAACACTGACGGTTCACACTCACAACGTAGCTCATGAGGGCAAGTAGAATGGTTGTTAGCTGTGTGACTACTCATGAACTTATTCATCTAGATCCCAAAATTCTCCAAGATGTTCAGCGAGCCCTAGAACTGCAATCTCGAAGGCGAGATCGCAAGTCATTCACCCCATCACAGCCAACTGTTATAGAAGGTCAAACTCTTACCGAGCCGAGGCAAGACACTTCTTTCCAACAGCCTCCTCCAGCATCTCCGCCTATTTTCACTCATTCTTCACGTCCTCCTTTAGACATTGACTTTAGCCCATCTGTACAGGCAGTTCCCCTTCACCCTGTCCCACTTTCTTCGAATGCGGGTGCTACTTTGGATTGGACTGGATCCCAGTCCGAAGAAGAAAGACTTGAAAAGCGTTGGACATTGGGAAAACGGAAAAGCAAAGACAGAGTTTCGTCTTCTAATAAAGCCGTATTGGAAAAACAAGACACTCTTTTTGCGGGTGAGCTCTTGGAGACGGGTTGCCACACAATCACATGCTTACTTTGCTGCACAGATAGGATTTCCAGGATCAGATCGAAAACTAAACAGCCCACATTCCGCAAGGCAGCTATTGTTAGCGACCAATTAGGACGGAGGTACAACCTTGTGTATAATTCCATTTCAAACGAGGACCCCATCAACCTTGCGAAAGCCGCGCGGTGGTACGCTGAATCTGATCAGGGCGCGCAGGCCTGGTTAGATAGCGCTGAGCCACTCACTTGGCTCAAACACCTATTAGACAAAAATGGCGGCAAACGATCGAAATGGCATTTGTCGGCGTTGATCGCGGAAGAATATATTAAATCCAATAGGATAGATTCTAGTTTGCCTATCATTCGTGACGATTCTACATCTGCTCGGGGGGGATCACTCCCTTCAGATGTGTCGCTAGTCCTTCCGTCATATCCCTTTCATCCGATCAGATCCTCCCCCTCGCTACATCATTCTTTCGGAGATTCACTCAGAAGAGTACGCTCCTCAGATGGCCAAATTTCATTCGAGCCCAAAATTGACTCTGCGCACAACTCGATGAACGGCGATTACAAGAGCGCTGATGAGAAGAGTCGAGGATTGCGTCATGTCATCCCGGCTCTCGTTGATGCTGCTCATAGTATCGCATCCACCACATCTCCCTACCGCCGTCAGAGCTCTCCAGGCGGACTTTCCCCAGCTAGCAGTCAGCACATTCCATTTACTCAACGGATACGGCGCCGGCAGGTGGAGAGTGATGAGGGATCTTCCTCTATCATTCATTCGCAGTCAGATGAACACAGTGGGATGTTCACTGGCGTTCCTGGTCATCGTCGCAAGAGGCGCGATCGGAGGCAGCCTCATGCGCCTTCATCATATCTACCATCACCCCGTGAATCGGGAACAGAGACCAATGCTCCCGGTGGGACGTCGGGTGTACATGAGGCGACTTCTGCACCTTTGGAGGATCCGTTGTCCTCTGAGCTGGCTTCAGAACGTGGGATTGAACTACCTCCTGACAAGCCTGAATCTGAGGTTTCCGTCATTCCACCGCAAGCCACTAAACGTCAGAGACTAACACACCGGATGTCTCTCCCTATCTCCGGCGTAGCCAAGAGACCAGAACGACAGCAGCGTAAAGAAGCCAAGGAGGAAGAACTAGAGCATGAGTATGAGAAAAAGTTGCAGTGAGTGTTTCTTTTCCCTTTGGGGACGTCTAGCTTAAAGGGTCAATAAGGACGCTGGATGAACTGAAGGCGCAGAACCATCGGGTTCGTCAGAAATTACAAAGGATCGCTGCAGAAGTCCGAGAATACGACATCCTGCAAGCGAAGATGTCCAGCGCGCATGGTATACCGCATCGAGGTCTACCTGTAGAGCTTTTAGATGCTTTTAACCAGGATCCTTCATCGGTCACTAGCGGAACCCGGGAACGAAAAGGGTGGAGGGCCGTCGAGGACGTACATACTCGCATTCTTCGACAACAACAAGTCTTCAGGATGTACCTTTCTGTTAACGAGAAAGATGTGGTGCCAGATAGCTTGCTCGATGAGCCCATATCGTCGCTTATGGATACACTGAATGTACTGGGTCATAAGAGGGAAGCTCTGGCACACAAGCAGTTGGAAGTGGCTAACGCTCTGGCCAAAGTCAAGAGTCTGCACACCCAAGTCAAGAACGAGTACAACAATGCTCTCTCGCGCACTTCAGTTGCTTACCCAGAGGTATAGTCACGACGTCAATTGTTTTGTTATTCCTACTAACCCTCTTCTAGCTCTCTCAAATCATCGCACTAGAGGAAAGCTACAAGGATCAGTATCAACATATCTGGGAGTTCGGAATGGACGCTTTGACGTTCATCCTCGACAACGTTGCACCCGTTTGGAGGAATTATGGGAGGACCATCGGCGAAGATATCACAGATTTCCTCATTATACCCTGGTATCGCAACGAGTTCACGGGAGAGCAGAAGCGGTATGATATCTCGTCGTTTCCTCGCCGGTCTATCCGTCACTGGTTTGCACTCTTCTTCCTCTTCTTGTGCACGTTCGCCATCACCTACCTGCAAATACGCGCAGCCATTTTTTGTACATTCGTGTACAGGCATCCTTGGATCGACAATTCAGGTTTTCGATGGTTGATCATGCCATGCATATGGATAGCTTTCTTCATTCATTGGTCTGCTGTTTTCTTCGAGGTCGCGATCATTATCATGGAGCTTAGAGTCGTTGCTTGGTGGTTGGGTTGGTCAGTGGGCCTCTTCACCTGAGTCTCTCTTTTGCCTATCATTTATCTGGATATCTGCATCACTGTAATCCCATATCACACGCACGTATTCGATGTACACATAATTATCTTGCTAATGATATTTAAGTCGGCTTGGCATCGGGCGTTGGTACATTACTCGTCTGCTCTGCTGCTGAGGCTTTAGGATACGAAACAAAAGCCGCGTGAGCCTTTGAAACAGTAGTGGATTGATATCGGGCATCTGGAGTGTGCGAGGCGCTGCCTTGCCTCGAGTGTTGTGCGGAGGATTGGTATGAGTACCGGCTACTGCCTACTTGCGGTATATCATCAATAGCGCAGCCAGCTTCAACACACGGTCGACAATATCCTAGGCGAAGTGATCAACGTCAAAGAGCAAACCCATAGCAAGAATGGAAAACCTACTTCCGCCCATAATTAGAGGGACATCTGTTTGCCCGCATGCAAAACAAGCTATCTTGGGCAATGGAGGCGTGGATTTCGGTTGCGTTTGGCGCCTTCTCTTTGGTGGAGGTGGAACTGGCTCTCCCCTTTGTTGCACAAGGCCTGTCTCTCGAGATAGAGGTTGAAACTGGGTCTGAGGCTGGGCCTGGGGTTGAGGCTGAAGCTGAGGTTGAGACTGCGACTGAGACTGTGGTTGTGGTTGTGGTTGAGGTTGAGGTTGAGGCTGAGGCTGCGACTGAGACTGAGACTGTGGTTGAGGCTGAGGCTGAGGCTGAGGTTGGGTCTGGGTCTGGGTCTGGGTCTGAGGAAGTTTACGAGGTGCCGCTTTGCGTTTTGGTTTATTGCTACTCTCCGCAGCTGACCTGAGGAGCTTCGTAGAGAATGTAGGAACCGCAGCCTGTGAGTCGTTAGAAACAATATTTGTGTGATTGCAGCGCACTGACGTTTTGAATTTGGGCTAGTAGGGAGCCCTCTGCAATTCTATGTGCCAAGTAAACTCGTCGAGGTGTATTCTTGGTAAAACATATGCATGAGAAAATCTACTACTTCACAAGGACTTAATCTTGATGCTCACAATGGATTCGAGAATCTTGCGATTTTCCTTTGACTTGTCTTCCGAGCCAATCCAGCGTAATATCGAATCCCATACGGGAGCACCCGCCCCGGCGAAAATAAATGTAACCACCTCCTGGGGTTCTGGTGTCCTCGACCGAACTTGTCCATCGGGTTGAGATTCCAAAACTACTTTAGTTCGTTGTTCAAACGGAACACGCGTAGACAAAGTTATTTCGCCATATGATCCCATTGACCCCGGCATTGGGGTGAAATTGCCTGAGGCAAGACCACGAGGAAAAATCCAACGGTCCGAAGGACACTCACGGAATTCGATTACGATATCAAAATCCTTAGTCTGATACACCGGCTGAATAGGCGAGGCTGCACCATTTGCCACAGCTGTTGCTGTGTTCTGCGCCTGTGCGGATTGCATCGAAGAAGCATCCAGGTTCACACCGGATGAAGATGCGAGTTGCTGTATCGTTACGCCAAGGTTTCTGAGTTGGTCCATGGATGCGTTTCCTGAAGCGGCCAGTTGTAATAAGTTGGCCAATGTCGGATTGGAGAGGGCTGCTGCATTCACTTGGTTGATAAGCGTCGGTGGAATACTTGGAGTGTTCGTTGATGATGAAAGGAGAGGAGTAGTAGACGATCCTTGTGGCGCAGAGACGGCACCTGGTTGCTGTACAAAGGTAGGTCCAGGTGCTGTGTGCACAAGGATGGGGTGATAGTGTACTTCAAACATGGTCGTTTCTGTGAATATGTGCGGACCGATTTCCAACGTACACCTGCCGCGATTATACATCGTATGCGGTGGAGGAATAGCATCGGCGGGCTTGCCTCCCCTTGAGCGACTGGAGAACTTTGGAAATGTTGAGCGTAGCCATTTCTCTCTTGCTGTAGATATTAGTCAGTCTTCTGTGGGTCGAACACAACTTGAAATGTTATCATACATTGCTTAAGGGACTGTAGGATGACGAAGCTGCAAAGATATCAGATGATGATATACGAGAGAGCAGATAAAAGTAACCTGTCTGCTGCACTTTTAATTTTCGAAGGATCTTGCTCGGTATTGTTTATCTCCCAGTCAGCCTCCTGAGCTACGGGCAAATGGATGTTTTGGCTGCGATTCATGAGGCGTTGTTTGCGTATATTTGACAAAACCTTCTGATCCAAAGTTGAGCAAATTGTCATCTTCCCTCCGAAGCAGCTGATAACATTCTAATATAAATAGGGTCTTGATATTTATGAGCACACGAGTTCGTGAGTACTTTCTCAATGCTCATTAGAAATCTCATTGTATTATGTTAAATAGAAAAAGGAAGTACGGTCTTTAGACCAGTCACCAAAGCGAGATCTCGCGTCGCGGAGGCCAGCACACCGAAACAGCTGGCCTCAATCCCTGAAGCTCGTCCTCCAATTCTGCCTTTGTCACAACAACATGCTCCAACTGCGGTAGCTGTGATGCTCCCTCCTCCTCCTCCTGCTGCATCTTCTTCCATGCCTCCGCCGGTTGTGGTTCCTGTCAGACTCCCTATCGCGCCTGTGCATGCTCCTCAGAGACCTGCGATGCCTATAAATACTCCAATGCCTCTTCCCACTACTCGAGATCATCAAGTACAGAATCCTCAGCCTCTTCCGACACTCCCTCTTATCCAAGAACACCCTGTTGTGGTTATCCCCCCGCCCACGGAACCGGAGGCAAAAGCACCCAGCTCCCGAAAACGTAGGTTTCAATCTCGTGCGTCTTCTGAAGGCCCGAAGAAATCTCGCAAAACGCGTGCTCCTTCTTTGCCATATGATGCCAGCGTAGACCCCGGAGAAGATCTAGATCCGACTGCCGTGACCATGGCTACATTATGTGAAGATACAGGATGGGGTCGTGTCAGTAGCAAAGCAGCTCAAATTGTCGATAACCACTTGGCCTGGAAAAAAACTAATCGGGACAAGAGAGCGCGAATGAGAGTTTCTATGGAGGCAAGAAAGTATGGTCGAAACGAAGACGATACTGCGCAACCCGACCATAGCAACTCTGCGCCTGCTCAAAGCACCGTCACAAATGAGGCCGCGATATCTGCAGAACCCAGTTCCGTACCTAAGAATGGTGGCCAGCATGCGGTCGGAGATACGAGTGGTAGCGGATTTGATTATTCGCAAGACGTCGCAACCAGTCGATATAACGTACAAATCCGGATTGGACCCAATGGAGAAACCATTATCGATGAAGAGTCCCTGTTTGTGGATAGGAATGTTGGAGATGAGACTGCAGATTATACTCATGTCGAGGAGTCGGACGTCTCCAAATTTGTAAATTCTGGGACATATGGGAGGCGTTTCCGAGGTTCTCGCTGGAGTGCTGAAGAAACGGAGTTGTTCTACGACGTAAGTAACACAGTAGATGCAGAGGATATTTGCTTATATACACCTGCAGGCGCTATCGCAATTTGGCGAGAACTACGAATTAATGTCTTATGTGCTACCTGGTCGCGACCGCAAGTCGTGCAAGAACAAGTTCAAAGCGGAGGATAAGAAGAATTCGGCCAGAATAAATTACTGTTTGAACAACCGTCAGCCATATAGTAAGTCCCCACTGATCCATTACTTAGGAAATGATCTTGAGTTGTGGCAGATATGCAAACTTTGTCGCAAATGACGGGAAAGGACTTTAGTGGCCCAACTCCAGAGATACGACCGCCGCCTGTCCTTACTCTTGCTGAGCCTGAGGGGGACGAAGTAGCAATCTCGAAGAAACAGAGCCAGACTCCCGCTTTGGAAGATGACGGGGAGGAGGTTCTTGGTGATATATCTAGTTACTTATGATTTTGTAAAGACTTCACTCAATGTTGAAGAAGCTATTTATTCCTTCCCTTGTTTGTTCAAGTCAATTAACGATCTCGATCACAAGCCGGGATAGCTCAGCTGGGAGAGCAACAGACTGAAGTTCTGGAGGTCCCGTGTTCAATCCACGGTCCTGGCACATTTTTTTAAATCTGAATTACAATGAAGCTTTTGTAATCAACACCAGTCAACAAAGCTCACTAACGCGTCTTGCTCATCGACGTCGACATCCAATTCATCGTTCCCTGTCTCTTACTCGTTATCCAGGCTCTGTTATTTTTAACACTGCATAAAAAATCGATTCAGCATTGGCTACAATCATTAGGACTTGCGTCCTAAGCTCAACAGCTCTCTTTTTCGTTTCGTTGTCGGAATCATGAGCCAAGGTAATCTTCACTTTTCCTTCACATCCTTGTCCTGACCGATGTGCGCTCTCCAGAAATTGAGCCCTCGCAGCCACCGATCAATTATGATGACCCCAACTACGGCATGGAGGAAGATGAGGAGGAGTTCGAAGAGATAACACAGGAAGATTGCTGGACCGTCATTTCCAGCTTTTTCGAGCAAAAAGGTCTGGTCAGACAGCAATTGGACTCTTTTGATGAGTTTGTACAAAACACCATGCAAGAGCTCGTGGACGAGAATGCGGATCTTATCCTCGACCAGGCCGATCAACACACTGGCCATGACACGGACATGACGCGACGCTACGAGATCAAATTTGGCCAGATTTACCTGTCGCGACCAACTGTCACAGAAGCGGATGGATCCGTGGTTCCAGTCTTTCCTCAGGAGGCCCGTTTGCGGAATTTGACGTATTCAGCCCCGTTGTACATTGAGATGAAGAAGAGAGTCCTTCTCGGGCGCGAAGATCCTGATGGGGCACCTGGAGAAATTCTGTGGGAGGCCGAGCGACATGAGGCACCTGAGGATACCACGAAGGTCTGGATTGGCAAGGTGTGTTACATGGCAATGATGAGTGTTTTCTTAACTTAGCCTGATGTACAGGTCCCTATCATGCTTCGCTCGACATTCTGTATACTTCGAGACTTGCAAGATCAGGACTTGTACGACTTGAACGAGTGTCCGTATGATTCAGGAGGTTACTTCATTATCAACGGCTCAGAGAAGGTCCTCATCGCTCAGGAGCGTATGGCGACCAATCACGTTTATGTTTTTGCCAAGGCGCAGCCATCACCGATAAATTTCTTGGCCGAGATTCGGAGTGCTGTGGAGAAAGGTGGTAAGACTATCAGTCAATTCCAGGTCAAAATGTTCCACCGAAATCAGGAGCGATCGGTAAGCACAGTGCAATGCTATCTGGTGTTCCCCGTTCATCTTGCTTTCATAGCTTGGTAATGTTATGAAAGCAACCATCCCTTACATTCGTGTCGACATTCCCATTTGGGTCGTTTTCCGCGCTCTCGGTGTCATCTCTGACCGAGACATTCTGGAGCACATTTGCTATGACATGCAGGACGCCCAGATGCTTGAAATGCTCAAGCCATGTATCGATGACGGTTTTGTCATTCAAGACCGTGAGGTTGCTCTGGATTTCATTGGAAACCGTGGAACTACTACTGGTTTGTCGCGAGAGCGGCGTATTCGCTACGCTCAGGAGATTCTGCAGAAGGAGATGCTTCCTCACGTCTCCATGTCGGAGGGCTCAGAGTCAAAGAAGGCCTACTTCTTCGGATACATGATCCACAGACTACTCCTCGCCGCCCTTGAACGGAGAGAGCTGGATGACCGTGATCATTTCGGGAAAAAACGTCTTGATTTGGCTGGTCCTCTACTTGCTGGTCTATTCCGCATGCTGTTCAAGAAATTGACGAGGGATGTTTACCGTTATCTCCAGAAGGTGCGTTACCCCGTCTAGTTACACATTTGCCTATACTTATTATTTCATAGTGTGTGGAGACGCACAAGGAGTTCAATCTCTCGCTAGCCGTCAAGCATCAGACAATTACCAACGGCCTTAAATATTCACTCGCTACTGGCAATTGGGGCGACCAAAAGAAGGCCATGTCGTCGAAGGCCGGTGTGTCTCAAGTGTTGAACAGGTACACCTACGCATCTACTCTCTCCCACTTACGTCGGACCAACACCCCTCTCGGTCGCGAGGGCAAGATTGCTAAACCTCGTCAACTACACAATACGCACTGGGGCATGGTTTGTCCTGCCGAAACGCCAGAAGGGCAGGCTTGTGGTCTTGTCAAGAACCTCGCCCTCATGGCATGTATCTCCGTTGGTTCCTATTCCGCGCCCGTCATTGAGTTTTTGGAGGAGTGGGGTCTCGAATCATTGGAGGAGAATGCGCACTCGTCGACACCTTGCACGAAGGTCTTTGTCAATGGTGTCTGGATGGGTGTGCATCGTGATCCCGCGAATCTCGTGAAGACGATTAAGAAGCTTCGTAGGAAGGATGATATCAGTCCTGAAGTCTCTGTTGTTCGCGACATCCGTGAGCGGGAGCTGCGGTTATACACAGACGCCGGTCGTGTCTGCCGACCATTGTTCATTGTCGAGAACCAGCAGCTTGCTCTTCAAAAGAAACACGTCAAATGGTTGATCCAGGGTTTTCGCGAGGATGAAGGAGAGGAGTTTAAGTGGGAGCAGCTGGTGAAGAATGGAATCATCGAGTTGTTGGATGCGGAGGAAGAAGAGACTGTCATGATTTGTATGACTCCGGAAGACCTCGAGAACTCCAGATTGCAGTCGGCGGGTATCGATCCTCACCAGAATGACGGCGATTATGACCCGGCTGCACGGCTGAAGGCAGGGATCAACTCGCATACCTGGACTCACTGTGAGATCCACCCAAGCATGATTCTGGGTGTCTGTGCGAGTATCATTCCTTTCCCTGATCACAATCAGGTGAGTGATGTGCTTCTTCTACATATGAAAGCTGACCTTTTGTAGTCTCCTCGTAATACCTATCAATCCGCTATGGGTAAACAAGCCATGGGCATCTACCTCACTAATTTCTTGGTTCGCATGGACACCATGGCCAATATCTTGTATTACCCGCAGAAGCCTCTCGCCACCACGCGCTCCATGGAGTACCTGAAATTCAGAGAGCTTCCTGCTGGACAAAATGCTATTGTGGCCATCCTCTGTTACAGTGGCTACAACCAAGAAGATTCCGTTATCATGAATCAGAGTTCGGTCGACCGAGGTCTTTTCCGGAGTATATACTACCGCAGTTACATGGACCTGGAGAAGAAGAGTGGTGTGCAGCAACTGGAGGAGTTTGAGAAACCTACTCGTGATACTACGCTGCGGATGAAGCACGGCACGTACGACAAAATTGAAGACGATGGTCTGATTGCTCCTGGTACTGGTGTCTCTGGGGAAGATATCATCATTGGGAAAACTGCACCAATTCCCCCTGACAGCGAGGAGCTTGGACAACGTACTCGAACGCACACGAGACGAGATGTCTCCACTCCTTTGAAGAGTACTGAAAATGGTATCGTTGATCAAGTTTTGATAACGACCAATTCGGAAGGCCAGAAGTTCGTCAAAGTTCGTGTTCGGTCGACGCGTATTCCCCAGATTGGCGACAAGTTTGCGTCTCGTCACGGTCAGAAGGGGACTATTGGTATCACTTACCGACAGGAAGATATGCCCTTCACTGCCGAGGGAATCGTTCCTGACATTGTTATCAATCCGCATGCCATCCCCTCGCGTATGACCATTGGCCACTTGGTTGAGTGTCTTCTCTCCAAGGTGGCAACATTGATCGGTAACGAGGGTGATGCAACTCCCTTCACCGATCTCACGGTTGAGTCTGTATCGACCTTCCTGCGCCAGAAAGGTTACCAGTCCCGAGGTCTCGAGGTCATGTACCACGGCCACACAGGCAGAAAGCTCCAAGCGCAGGTTTACCTCGGCCCCACGTACTACCAACGTCTCAAACATATGGTGGACGACAAGATCCATTCGCGCGCACGAGGTCCCGTGCAGATCTTGACGCGACAGCCTGTAGAGGGTCGTAGTCGTGATGGAGGTCTCCGTTTCGGAGAGATGGAACGTGATTGTATGATTTCGCATGGTGTTGCTGGTTTCCTGAAAGAGCGCTTGTTTGAGGCTAGTGATGCCTACCGTTTGCATGTTTGTGATATGTGAGTCGTTCGATTCATACCATCATGTTTCGTGGACTCACTTTGTTTGATTCCTCAGCTGCGGCCTCACTGCAATCGCCAACCTCGTGAGTACCTTCATATATTATGACTCGTCACCCTACTAACATCCGCAAAATAGAAAAAGCAAAGCTTCGAGTGCCGAGCATGCAAAAACAAGACGGCGTGTTCGCAGTTGTATATTCCTTATGCTGCGAAACTATTATTCCAGGTTCGCATTCAGCCTTTATTCATGGTGGAATTCTGCTAATTTCATATGGTCCTCAGGAATTGCAAAGCATGAACATCGCAGCTCGTCTGTATACTGTCTCCACTGGTCGTGTGAGGGATGGAACGTAATTCCTTGTCGATTTGGCTAGCGCGAGAGACCCTGTAATCTTTACATTAATTGTTGTTGCACAATAAGGATGCAGTGTCAGTTTATGAGTTGCCATCTTTATGTATAACAGGTACGCAAAGTTGTGGGATCTAACACAATGTCCTCTCCGTTTCTCCGCTGGCGATTTGTTTTGTCCGTGTCACAAGCAACTGGGATCATGTGACCGTTATACACCGCGTTACGCGTCTCGACTCTCACTGTCACGAGTCGACCAACTTGCCACCAACCCCTGTGTTTCGCAACACGAATCAAAGTGAAGTATTTTTCATCTAAGGAAACACTAAATAAATATATCCTCGGGATTTCAATACGCATCACCAAAATTTACCTCGACCATATGCCATGTCGGAGACACCTCTCACCTGGAATCGTAAGTGATATCATGATCTTCGGCGTTCCCAGAAATTTCTGAAGAGAGAGTTGTGGCAGAAGCAGTGAAGGGGATAACTGAATTTAGTGAGTTGGTTTAGAACGAATCCCATGACCACCATTTAATCAAATATTTAGTCGAAGTCGCCATCCACACGATCCTCTATGTCAGACAAATATACCCAGCAGATTTATTTGTGCGACGGAAGAAATACGACACGCCCGTCTTTCAGTCTCGCCACCCCGCGTTGAATGAATATATTTCCGGCACTGTCAAGGCTGTTTCCGATGAACTTGTACTCGTGAGCTCTTATCATCAGTTTCACATCCCCCCTGCAGTAAAGTTTTCGATAAAACAGGGCAATGTAGACAAGGTGGTAGTCGTTATCAAGGACAGGAACCAAGTGGCTCTTGAGCGCTTCATCTTTTCAGTCCAAAACATGATCGAGGTTGAGTCCTATAACAAAGATACGAGGTACGCTGCATTCTTCACTTGCGTAGGCAAGTAATGACACCTACCTAGCGTGCAGGACGCGATGTCCTCCGCGAAACTCGGCCAGTACTTTCGATCCTTTCTCATTAAACTGAACATGATCGAGTCTCAACTGGGGGTTCTCGAACTTCCCACTGGTGGTAAACTGTTATCTTCGTCTCTCCTGGTAGAATTCTCACCTGAGTTGAGGTAGACGAAGCCTCATTTGCGGTGGTCCTTGAACTCAAGGAAAATACAGTGCCATCAGCTTCCAAGGACGATGTAAGGATCTAGTTAAATGTTTATAACAGACAGACTCAAGTGAGCTTTCGAAAGCAACCTCCACCATGGGTGCCTGCAGATCGTCAGCACACAACCTCTGGGGTATCTGAAGCAGCCCAGTTGCACGTCCTTCGTGCCGTGGACACGGGCATCATCAATGTATGCAGTTTATATCAATGAGATTGGGCTTGACATTCACAGTACCATAGATCTCTCTTGCAGTTCAAGAATCTGAACAAAAGCTCCAAGTCACGAAGGACCCAGATGATGCGCACGATACCAAAGGACAAGGATATGCCGATGTTAGCTGACATACTTGATCATAAACCTACTTTAAACTACTAGTAATACATTGCGAACGAAGTCCTTCCATGACGTGCAACATAACAGAATGTGAAACATTAGATCAGGTTAGTGAACACTAAACGTCAACCCGTATACGTTGAATGATAGGTATAATCCGCTCCCACTCCTCCATTGACTGGACCAAATTGTGAAACTCGAAGACTAGACTGATTGAAAGAATGACATACCGACTGATAAAATTCAATTTCACCTTCTGCAAGGTTCCCCAGCATTTCTTTCATCTCTGCTTCCTTCGTATATTGGAATATAGTCTGCTCTCGCAGAGTCTCATCACTGAACGCATCTGATGTCTCGTGCGCTGTTGTTACAGCGTCTTGCAGCTAACACAGAGGTTAGAAAAATAAACAATTAAACATTGTAATAGGTGTACGCACCTCTTTAATCTTAATGTCCAACTTTCTCATCTTCTCGACTCGGCTCCGATCATCGTCCGCGCCCCTGAGAGAGTCCACTTTATCCTTTAGATATGCGCTCAGCCCCAACCCGGTACTTCCTGCATGCCCTGAAATGACGGCAGACAGCCGATCACGTTCTTGTGTTACTCCGGATAGGTAATCCGATAATTCCTCAAAATCAAGTTGCTTCTGGTCACGAAGTTTCAGGACTGCACGGTTTGCGTGGGAATAGGTTAGTAGTGAATGGAGATGAACGAGGAAAGGGTCAGTGGTCGTTTGAGTCTGAAAGAAGGGGTGAGCATATAACTCGAATACTATCAAGACTCATCATGCCTTATGTCTGAGCAACGCAGAAAATTCGAGCAGAGTGTTTGAGAAATGGTTCAATGGATCTGTTATCCCCGACTCCAAGAAACCAAGTCCCTGCACGGCGACGGCTAGATCATGATAGTCCGCTGTCAGATCTTCGCCAGGAGCGAGACCGCCACCTCGTTCAGCCTCAGATACTCCCTCGCACTGTTATAAGGTAGGCTCACCGTTTGTGCGACCACGAACGCGGTTCCAGAGGCGCTCGCAGATGACAAGCCCATCCTCGAATTTATCGACAGATTCGCGCATGTCGAGAAAGCGTTCATCTGGCTTGCGTACGCGTGCAAATGCGTTCAGGAGGGTGTCTGAGATGTTATCGATGAGTCCTGGTGTAGGTTCCGGGCCTGGAGGGTGTGCAAGATGTTGATGCATATGAACGTGCTGGAAGGCGTCAGGGGTGTTTAGACTACGCTAAATCGACATACCCATTCTGTCGACTCGAAGAAAGCACGGACGAGAGTGCTACGTTGTAGTGTAGGGTGTCGGGATATCCGTTCGAGGAAACGGTGGAGGCTGTCAAAGATGAGACGCTGACAAGTCCGCACGCCACACATACGTACTCTAGTCTGCGGCGTTCCATAAACTCTGGGCTAAAGCGGTCGCCCGTCAGATACTCTATACATGATTAGACAATGTTGAGATTACGAGGATGACATATACCTAACCGGTGCTTGTCGGGAAGAGCGGGTACCACACATGCTGGGAAATCCTTCACAAGGTGGTCTCGCAGAAATACAAAGTCCTGGAATCGTCGACGAGAAAAAGGATTAGGTGTAGAAAATATTGGAAGATTGGTCTGCAAATGTGTCAAAACTATGCACAAGAACTTGACTTATATTATGACGCACCTTTGCCGAGACTAGGTAGGAGACGTATGCGTCTTTAGTTTCTGCAAGCTCCTTTACAGGATCTTTGACAGTAACAATGAGATATCCCTCCCACTTTGGATCGTGTGGGCCCCGTTCATCCTCTGTTCCTGCTGTACTCTGCTTGAAGCCTGGACCAGCCGGTTGGACGGTGTGATCGGCGTCATAGGGTGCCGAAGGTGACTCCCAGGTGACACTGTCAAAAACATCCTCTTCGTCCCCAAGCATATTGGGATCAGTGGTGAACGGCTTTTGATCGTCAGGTTCGCCGCTGGTGCTGTAGACCGGTGCTTCCCGGTTATCTACTAGAAGCTTGAGCGCAGTAACTAGCGTAAAGAGTCGACTCTAAAGACGAGAAGCCTTTGGGAAACAAACCACAACAAACGCTTTCTGGATGCGCCAAAATTCGAAGCTCCAGGCGATCGTGCTCGGTGTTCTGTCTGCTTGCTCCCTTGCAGCTGGATATGAGGTCCAGTTCTCAGATGCGGACTATTCTCGCCAAGTATGTTCGGGAATGTGGGCAAGCCAGTCCACTTTCATTAACGGTGCGCAGCACGTGTATCATATATGTTTGCCAGATACTTACACGACGTGTCATAGTCACGTTTGATGAAAGTTCTTCACAAGGACAGGTAGCAATGGTCATATATGAATGGAAGGATGTCAAGTATCTTGGTGCCATTACCTCCTCGACGGATGACTCCCTACCCGTGAGTAACCCCTTGCAACATGACTTGCCGCCGAACTCAGCAATTGTACCCCCAGCAGAAGACCTACGTATGCACAACAGATGCAGTCAGAGTCGGTCTCTGCGCACATGATAATGTCGGAAAATTCATATTTTTCTCTGATGACGGGACCGCCGCAAACCAAACTACTTTCTGGACTGCCAGTGTTGCCCTTAACCAGACCCGCGGCGCATCTTCAGATTCATCAGGGTTGTGGGACAGTCCTGATGGTAACCCTACTCTGCCTGCTGATAACCACACTTCGCCATGGAGATCACGAGAGCTTCACCACAGTCTTCGACAAACGAATGACCTAAACCCGAGCCCATATGGGACGGTGGCATATACACAACCTATACAGTATCAAGTCCGCAAGAAAGGATATTATTGCGTAGGCAAGTCCGAGTTATATTATAGTATTTCTCCTGGCTTATTTCTGTTGCAGCTATTGTGCCCGTTACTGTATCGAATCCCACTGCCCGCCAGGCATCTACAGATGTCCCGTCTCATCCTACATACAACGGTGTCGTTCTTTTCCGGAATACTTTTGATGGACAGCTTCCTGCCACCGACTATCCCAAAGTTAATGTGAGCCGAAAACATCGTCCGTTGTCACTTCTCTAATCACGGCGCTCAGTTTTACCTCGCCATGTTCTTTGTATATGCTATTGCAGGCTCTGTGTGGGCATGGCTCTGTTACAAACATGTTACGGAACTATTACCCATTCAGGTTTGTCAAGTTCTATACACCTTGGACGATCTAATATCTATCTCAGTACTATCTCTCGAGCTTAGTCGCGTTCCTTGTCATCGAAATGGTTGCAAATTGGGGTAGGACATTTTGTCATCACCTCATCTCAGTGCTGACTATGCGTAGTATACTACCGATACCTTAACGCACATGGGAAGACCGCGGCGTCCGTCGTCTTCCTTTTTGTTGGTACGGACAATCAATGGAATAGATATTCAGTCGCTCACCCTGTGCAGTTGCCATTCTGGACGCGGGACGCAACGCTCTTTCATTCTTTATGCTCCTCGTTGTATCCCTCGGGCTCAGCGTCGTCCGCGAATCTCTAGGGCGCACAATGCTCAAGTGCCAGATCCTTGCAGGGCTGCATTTTGTTTTCGGAGGTAAACTCGGTTTTTTATGACAATAGAGGTATAATGACCGTCGTCGTCAGTACTGTATGCCGTGGGTATAGTTGAACTGGCACTCGAGGCAACGTCAGCGTTGGTACTCCTGATGTTCATCATACCGCTAGCATTCACGCTGAGTGGGTTCCTGATGTGGATCCTGTACTCGTTGAATGGTATGTCAAATCCTTTTTTACCTTGCATGCTTTCTAATGCATCTGTTTTAGGTACAATGACGCAGCTCAGTGTGCGGAAGCAAAGATACAAACTTAGGATGTTTAAACGCCTGTATTATATCCTCCTTGGCACGGTGGCTATTATCGCCGTGTTTTTCGTTATCTCTTCAGTGTCGTTCTCTGATAGGCTAGCTGAAGGTGTGTCATTATCCGTGAACCAATTTTTGAACTGTCTCAACATGTATGAATTGTAGATTACGCAGCAAAATCATGGAAAATCCGTTGGTGGCTCCTCGACGGTTACCTCGCCCTCCTCTACTTTTTCACCTTCTGGAGCATTGCGTACCTTTGGCGGCCATCGGAGAATAACCGCCGTCTCGCCATGTCCGACGAAATCGCACAAGAAGACGAAGATGCTGAGGATTATGACCTCGAGACACTTCAACAGCGTACGATTGCCCGAGAGGATGACGAGATCACACTCGTCAACTCACGGCGAGAACCTGAAGCACTTGCGGAGGATCACGTCGTGTTTGAGATCGGCGACGAGGACATAGGAAGCGACGATGAAGGTGAGACGGCTGCAAAGAAGCGGCGTGGTGGGGAGCGTAGAGCATCTGGCGATAAACAGGACGGTGGAGATGAGGAGCGCCGGGGTCTTATGCACAAGGACCGAGACGAATAGACTCTCACGCAGCTTGTGCCCTAGCACTTTCGTTTTGGAACTATCATTTCTTCGTTTTGTAAATGGGGTTGTGCTAGAAGTCGTCCAGGGTTTGGCGAACCCTCTACTGGATGGAGAGAGTGAGGAGATGACGTCTGTAATTTATTTATATAAATAATTTACCTTCTATGTGAACTTTGTCAACATGTTTGGAGCAACCGTCACCGCTACGATAAGCTCTATTGGTATCTTTATTACTTTCACCTGGTTCCACTAAGTTATACGTCTGACGCGTCCTTGTGGCCTTCACGACGCATCTTTGGCATTTCTTATCCTCGCCATGTCCATTCATTTTGCTTTTGTGACTCTCGTAACTTCAGATTCCTATCTCCCAGGCGCACTCGCCATTTCGGGTGCTTTGAAGGATGTGCACCAAACTGAACCTCATCAGGTCAAGTACGACACAGTGTGCTTGGTCACACCAGAAACCCTTGATATCACTACTATCAAGCTGCTCAGAAAGACATATGATATTGTCATTGGGGTTGAGGTGATAGGCCAGTCTGATCCTACCGGACTAAATTTACTGGGTGAGCCGTTGCTATTTTGACTGGTTGCGTCTGAATGGCATCAGCTGAGGGCACGAAAAACTTCTCTGCCGGAATATCTGTAACGGTTCCCAGGCCAGTTTCTGTATTGTGCACTTTGTGCCCCAGATGTGGGGTATGAATGCATCGTGTCCACGCTTCTCCATCAGCCACCCAGCTTTTCCGCACAAGTGGGAATAGCTAGGCTAATATCATGTTCATTTAATTGCAGGACGCCCAGACCTTGATACGGTACTGACAAAACTACACGTATTTCGCCTCACACAGTACTCCAAGGTAATATTCCTTGATGCGGATGTCCTCCCATTGCGCCCCCTGTCCCACCTATTCCACCTTGACCACGAGTTCTCTGCGGTGCCTGATGTAGGATGGCCCGATATATTCAACTCGGGTGTGATGGTACTCTCTCCTAGTGAAGATAAGTTCATGGAGCTTCAAGAACTCCTGAAAACAAATGGAAGTTGGGACGGTGGCGATCAAGGTATTTTGAATGAGTGGAGGGGAGGCAACTGGAATAGGCTTAGCTTCACATACAACACGACTCCTACTGCTGCTTATACGTCAGTAATATCACATCTTCTTTCGCTCACATGTTTAATGACATACTTATTACGAATCAGGTATGCTCCTGCATATGAACGGTTCGGTTCCCAGATATCAGTGGTGCATTTCATCGGACCTAATAAGCCCTGGCACTCCATTCCTTATCGCGCCCCAGGATCCTCCACCCAAGTACCATCATCTCAGATGGAACAACAGCCTACAGTGTCAGAACCAGCAAAGCAACCTCGACAAGCCTACGACTACGGTTCGCTCGTCGATAGGTGGTACAGTGTTTATGACAAGCACTATCGATCAAGACCCATCTCACCGGATCTCGAGGTTCCTGTCAGCAAATACGTTTCTGCATGGGAAGATGGGGAGAGTTCTCGTGCGGCGGTAGAGTCTGCGGGAGCACCGAGTGGAGGTCCACTGGGTCTCGACGTCTTACGTCGTTTGGCCCTTCAGGGCATGGGTGTGATGGGTTTCCGGTCTGGTGATCGATCTAAAGGAGAGGGCGAGTACAAGAGCATGCCTCTTGAGGGGCGTTTGGATCTTATGAGACCACACTCCGGAAAGCAGAAGAAACCTGAAGATCATGATCTTCACCAGACAGCCCCTGAACCTCCTGATTCAAATCTCAGCGAGGCAGTCGCCGAACCCACAACACCTATTCAACAAATAGGTTCACTGTCATTGGATTCACCTGTAAGATGGACCACGTTACCAACTCCGAATGTTGATGAGGTGCCTTCTGCGCCACAATCTCGCCTGCTATCTCTCCCTCCAACACCCCTCCACTTTGTCTCCTCGCCCTCTAAGTCAGTTGTGCGCTTAAATCAACCCAAGTCGCCCCTTTCGTTGCAAGAACGAAGGATCGAGCGATCGCGCCCTACTTCTCCACCCCTTCTCTCATGGAATGCTGCGATCGAAGCGCCGCCAAAAACCATATCTACTCCCTCCACACTCCCAAGAGACAACTATTTCCAGAATGCCTGGGACGATTCTCCCTGTAGAAACAAAGATCCTGGATCATCATCAAGGTCTTCCTCGAGCATGTCGTCTGAGACAGATGCAACGAGCACAGAAGTTGGCCCAGTTCAGGGAGATCCATCGCCCCAGACACTCTTCAGCCCACCACCTGTGCCTGAGATTCCTCAGATGCTACTTCAGCTGGGACACTACCGCGATGTCACTGGGCCTACCACCGAGGGTGGCGCAGCGCCACCCACCCCTGACCGCACCAAGGTCAAGCGTGTCTTCCCTTGGGAGGAGCGCCCTCGTGTTACTCCTACACGTGTATTCCCAGAGGGTGAGCCCCGCCCACAAGGATCGATGTTCTTTCAGTCCCCGCCTCGCCCCGCGCTTCCATCTACTCCTGAGCGCAGGTTGAGCAGAGAGTTTGGAGCGCACCAGCCAATGCCTTCGCCATTAGTAGGTTTCCCATCTTTGACATCTGGGAACATGTGGGATGCCGTTCCTGGCATCCACAAATTTGCTTCGAAGCTTGCACGCCCTCCAGGGCCCACTCCCTTAGCAACCACATTCGAAAACCCAAAGAAACCCTGGGAGGAGAAGTCAGAAGCTAGCAGTCATGATGGTGATGTAGAGGATGAGATGGACTCCGATAAGGATGAAGGCATGCGACCAGTGACAGAGGTACGATCTCGCAGTTCTAGCATCACAACCGTGAGGAAGAAATACCAATCACTTGGAGTGCAGACGGACGCAAAGGAAATGCGCACTCAGAGTGTGCAGGTTTCTTCGGAGGAGGATGTCGCTGTAAAGCGGCCGTTGAAAGCGCGCACGCATAGCGGATCTATGAAGAAGCATTGGCATCCTTCATCAAGTCTCAGGGTGTTGCCGCCCATGATGGATATTGCTGCGGGTGCTGAACCAAGCGGCTTGTTATCCCCTGCTGTTTCGCAGGTGTCAACACCGCGATCCTCCGTTCCTTCAGCTATGATGGGTTCTCGGGAGACCCTTTTACCTCCGCGATTGCAGGGACCCCCTGGCGAAGCAACGCCGAGAGCAGAAAGGAGTACGACTCCGAGTCCACTGTCGTCCCTTTCCCCACTATTGTCCAGTGGATCCCCGACCTCATCATCGTTAGGTCCTGTATCACCAGCCGAAGGGCGGTCTCCTAGTACTCCTTCCAGAGCATCTCGTGTCTGGGATCCTGCTCGAGGAGTGGATCTCTTTAAACGTGGCTCGGAAGAGGTGCTTGCTCGATTCCTGAAGATCAGCTCCCGAGAGGAGCCCACACGTCGGATTTAACGACTATTACGTATCTGTTATGAACTTCTCTTCCATGTTCTACAATTGATTACAGACAGAATCTCTCATTTTTCTTGCTCTCTTCCTGTACGATTATGTGAAGTGCATCTGCATGTACATACCCGCAACCATTCTCGCAACGAACTTGATTTTTCTTGCTTTCTTCATTATGGTTATTAGTACCACGTTATGTTCATATCTGTTCGATTTCAACACCCGCAACCCAAAGACTGCGTAATCAACTTCCAGTTATTCACCGAAGATCGCGTCCCTATGAACTAAAGATCTTAAGGTACAGTTTTCATCCTTGACTTCAAACATCGAGAGCTCGGCACTCAAATCTTATCACAAGAGCCTAGTCAGAATTAGTTCCAAAGCCTCAAGACAAGCCCAGTACTTACATAGCGATAGTCTAAATTGGTCGTTCTGTGATGCCCTCCAGACCCTATACCTCTAGCTTCCCGATAAGCCAAATGTCAAACAGGGTTTCCTGATAGAAACGTGGGTGCGTGTACCCATCTAGTCCCCACAGTAGGCGCTCTGCAAACATAATTTTCTGATGCTATATTCCGATTGGCTAGACACTTGCGCTCCGAAACGAGGATGGGCTTGATGGAAAAGCAAGATCGCAACAACGCCACATAGTCACATCGCGTGCTTCTTGTAACCGGCCCGAGTGGCAATGGGGGCGAAATTTGTATACGTCTCTCAAGAAAAGTGCAACTGGATCTTGAGTATTCCGGGCCCCAGGTTTGTGGGGTCGGTTGGAGTGATTTTGATGTTTGAATATGGATGGCTTCCGAGGTCATGCAAGGTTGAACGTTGAACAACTCACCTTGGCAATGTGACGGAATTTCGAGGAGGAGGTGACTGAGAGTCATTGCCAATAGTGCCGCTGGATCCGTCCTTTACTGATGCCTGCTTGGTTACAAGGACGTACAATATCTCTAGGCCTACCCCTATTTGGTGGCCCATCAGTAATACATCGATGAACGTCAAACGGTGACGGCGATCAGAACGCACCAAGGAAAACCATTCCAAACAAAGAGTGGTTGGATAGCATAATGAAAGCCTCCACGTCTTATAAGTCCCTGGTCAACAACTTGCAAGTTACCAAGCATTGACCAAGCAAACTCAAATTGTCGCCATCAGTGCAATGCGAGCAGCCACAGGCCACTAGGTATTCCGTGGAGCGAAAGGTTTCGCCGCGATTCCTGACACGAAATGTCCGATTCACATGTTGTTAGAATGGGGATGGCACACTGGAGCCGACGTCGTCATTATCGCAGGTGCTCCTCTGGCAAGCTATGACGTCATAGAGGCGGAGATGTATAAGACCAGACTAACAGTCTATCAACTTATTACACCAAACAACCATGTCGAATACAGTCAACAAAGGTTCCGTTTTTAATCTCGAGGAGGCTCATGGCAGCGAGTGAGCAATATTTTGGCGTGGAGTCCCCATGGTACTGACGTTTGGTTCCTAGTAAAGCTCGGCATGAGACAACAGCCGCTTACGCGCAGGCTGAAGCCCCCAACGCCCGTGTTGCACATGAAGTGGAAGAGAACGCAGAGCACCTTCAACAAGCAGCAACCCAAGTAGCTCAGGCTGCGCAGGTGAGTTGCGTTCATTCATTCCGACGAAACCTTACTCACGTGTTGCAAATTGCAGGGAATGGGGTCTGATCTGACTGGAGAGAGAGACACTAGCACTGCCTTTGATGTCCTCAAAAGCGAAGCGTCTCTGAAGACGAACGCCGCAGCCTCCGAAGGTCAGAGAGATATTCATATGGCCAAAAACGCCAGCGCAAGTTATTTGGACCAGGCAAAGACAATGGTGGAGAGTATTACCGCTTCTGCTCAGGTTAGACAATGATTTACACTGCTCCTTTACATGAATGCCGATGTGCTTCGCAGGACTATCTTCACGGTAGCAAAGACCCGCAAGCCACTGTGAACAAGACAGGAGGAGACACAATGTCATCACTGCAGACGTCGGCATCGTCTGCTGCTGGAACTGCTCAGCAGTACTTTGCTTCCGCACAAGCTGCCGCACAGCCGCACATTGAGACTGCCCGGTCCACTTTGCAACCACAGCTCGAGAAGGCACGCGAAACAGCGCAAGGTTACCTCGGGATGCACTCTGGTACCTCGCCTTCTGATGCGGTTACCCCGCCATCGACTGCACGTCCGACTACCAGCGCGCCCTTGAGTGGCAAAGATGTAGTGGGTACGCCATACGCATCTACGACGACCACTGCTGGTGCAGCTGAGAAGAAGTTGGAGTCAAATGTTGCGTAGTGTTTAACACCGAGGAATTATGTGGCCATAGATGTAATATTGTATATCGTCCGTAGTCTTGCAAATTTTCTTCAGCTCGTTCTAGGATGACTGCGCTAGCAGGCAAAGGAAATATTCGGGCGAAGGAGTGACAGCATGCTAATAACCTGAGGCTATGCAATGGAGTATATACATAGTCTGGCCCATCGACGTGAGTAATTCGGTCTGACCGACTCGGAACAGGGTTGGCAGCTGACCTGTGTTTTACTGACGCAGGGAATGTGCGAGTTGTCATTTCAAGACTAGCACCACTGCACCAACAAGTACCAACCCAAGACTCGTGTACTCAGGGTCGCGAACTAGTTGGAACGATTTTGATTTTGATTGGAAGGAAGCGAAATGGCTGAGATTAGATTAGAACCGGCTAACTGCGATCACAGTCAAAGCCGGGGTGATAACGATGCTGCAGTGCCTCTTGAGTCTCAGCTTATAAGCCTAGGGCATCTGTCTATACCTGCCTGCAATCAAACTCCCAATAAGATCTCAACATCATGGTAAGTCACTCTGCGCAATACAGTCTACTCATAAATTGATCAGATCTGTATGCAGGATACTTTCATTAATCTCGCGAAGCAAGGTTACGAGACGTACTCCGAGTCTCAGAGTCAGCAGTGTAAGTCAACATCCACCGTTCATACTGCAGGAATATTCAAACGCAGTGACAGCCAACGTACACAAGACTGGAGGCCGGGAGTACAACTCTCCCGATAACCGGCCTACCCAGTCTTACGGACGCTCGTGTATGTCATTAATTTACTTGGTGATTGCTCACATCGCGCTCACAAGCAGACAGACGACTCGGACGAAGTGAGCCAGCACGTCGACTCTGAAAACCACGGGTTCTTAGACCAAGCATTGTCTCATGCGCACAAGGTTTGTTGTTCCGCGTCGAACGTCATTAGACCTCTCATCGCTGCGAATCAGACTGTCCAGCACCAAGGCGATATCGACGAGGATGGCGTTCAAAACCTCAGGAAAGCTCACAACCAGGCATTCAGCTCTGATGGTGATGGCCCACAAGGCATGGCGCCCGATGCATTGGGTGGAGCTGCAGCCTTCAAGGTAAGCCTCTTTCACAGGTCGATTTATATCGATTTCAGAAATACTTAAATGATTGCAGGTGTTCACAGACATGATGAGCGGTGGCGGAAGCCACGGAAGCAGCGGTGGAGGTGATATGCAGAGCAAGCTTATTGGCATGGCCATGCAACATGCTTCCTCGCTCTTCGATCAGTCCGGTGGCGGATCTAGCGAGGCCAAACAGAGCGCCATGAACAGCGCTGCTACTTACGCCATGCAGCTTATGATGAAGAAAGAGATGTCCAGTTTCATCGGTGGCGGCAACAGTGGAGGCTTGAGCGGAATCATGGGCATGGTGCATTGATTTTTGATCTGATTTTCCATGTCGTCTGATCCCGTCCTTTAGGCAAGCAAGTTCATGTAAGTGCGTGGAGGAGAAAGAAGACTTCAATAAATTTTATACCTTGGGCGCGGTACTTGCCTACGCGTGGACTTGCTTTGTAAAATCTAGTGCTCATCTGCGAAATTTTGTAAACTTTGGACTAATACCCGATTATGAAGAACGCGAGCCTCCACGTCTGGGATACGGTCAAAAATTCAGTTCCAATTGTTCACAGCATGCAAATAGCAGGTACATATCAGTACAATGTAACTAGATAACATTGAATGAGCAAAAAGGTTAAAAAAAAAAAAGTGGCGTGATGGGAAAAGATACTTTGAAAAAGCAAGAGCAGCGATTAGACAACAATAAAATACAACATAAGTCGATATGCGCTATCGAGGGCATAGACATGCATAGTGCACGAGGTCCTCTTCAGGGTATTAGATGGAGGGATGTGATGGGGCGCTGCCGTAGCCCTTCGTCACCACTGGATGTTCCGCAGCAGTGAGGCATGACGTGCCAAAGGTAGACAGCAAGCTCTATCCGGAGCATGCTAAAAATTCCCACCAGAGTGGCTCATGATGGTGCGCGAACAGGATTCACTGATGGGGCTGCACCGAAGGAGAAGTCGAACGCTGGCGACTTCAGGATGTGCTCATTCCCAAAGATGCTTGAATTAAAGTCAAGCTGAAGTCCCTCGGCTGGAGAGGGAATGCTTTCCAAAGCATCGCCAAACAGATCGGTCATATTTGAAGAAAAACTGAATAATGACGCTGCAGGAGAAGCAAGTTGCGTTGGAGGTGAGGGGAATGATGGAGGTGGCGTCATTATGACAGAGGAATTGCTTGACGTGGAGTTCGCGCTTGAGAACAAGCGGCTCTGCGAGGAACTCTCAGACCCGATTGAAGACGAACGCAAGGTTGACGATGGTGAAGGTGAGGCGACAGATGCCTCTGAAATGGTTGGTGTGACACCCCGGTGAGAAACCGGGTTCCCGTGAGGGATGCGTTTTGGCAATGGTGCCGTTTTCCGGCGGCGAGACTTCTGCCCTCTTGGGATCTCGGAGGCTGGGGCTGGCACCAATGTAATAGGTCTTGATTGGGGACTGGGAGTGTCGAAGACGTGGCGACGAGATGCAGTGGCAGGAACGGCAAGTAGGGGAACACGAATGGGTGCGATTTGCGTGGTTGTCCCCCGGATGAGGGCAGGCAAAGGTGCAGGGAAGGGTATAACCGTGATGGCAGCTACAGCTGCGAATGAATTGACGCTGCCGCGTGAACGCGGACCAGAATAATCCAGTATGTTTATCCTCGAGAAGCAATCTACGAGTCCATCAATGTCCAATGTAGGACGTCGAACAGCTGTGGTCATTGGGCGTCGGAGCCATGTTGGCGCACCGAAATTCGTCACACCATTCTTCGATGGGAAGGGATCATACGAGCATGAAGGGGGGTACGAGGATGGAAATGCGTGCAAGGGTGCCAGAGGTTCAAGTGGATTGCATCGGTTGTCTGCGACAGACATCTATAATATGAAACCTTGTGAATGAAACGAAGGTGAAGGATGATATGACCCTTACCATCTCGTCTGCTTGCTTGGTAGGAGAATGCGGAGGACTTGGAGGCGATGCAGGCGCCTTCCTTTCCTCCTCCAGTATAATGAATTTCTCCATACGCTGGTAAAGGTTATCCAAAGGAAGAGTGGCACCTTCAGCCACTGCCTTCTTTCTTAACACTTGACCTTCTCTCTTCATTTTGTTGCGCTTGTTTTGAAACTTCAAATTATCAGCAAAAACGCTCAATGCATACCGATAGATACGCGTACCCAAACATGGATCTGACGATACGTCATTGCCGATTTCTTTGCAAGAAAAGCCTTGTCGGCATGAGTTGGGAATGGGTTCTCTGCGAAAAAGAATTCGAGCAATGGAACATATTCCTGTAACAAAGGTATTACAAAAGGCTAGGCAGGCGCAGGTGGGACATTGGACATACATGATTAAATTTTGTTATGCAACCTGAAATTTGGGTTCTGGCGCCTGTTGATGGATGTTTAAGATATGCAGCAACAGCCTGCTCGATCCAAGAACCAAGCTGTCTGAGATATAGCTTGGTGAATGCGGGTAGTATTTTTTGTTCGGAGACATGGCAATAATTGGACGGATACTGCGCCTGCTTTGAGTATGCAAGTGCTATAGTAGAGCGGCAAAAAGCTCGCAATTCAGCAGCCCGCTTCTGGTATGCTTCGTCTATTGCTAGCGAGATTTCCGGACGGGCACCAGCCGCTATGAGAGCAGGCTGTATCGGGGGCGGGTCAGGAAGGGAAATATCAAGCATTTGTAGAGATTGAGGCGAGGACGAGCACAACGCTGTCGAAACGGGATGAGCGGCGCACAGGCTTTGGATGTCTTGCACTCGCTGTATGATCTGCTTTAGAATATGGATCGAGTCGACAGAAGCCATTTGGGTCATCGGAAACGTTGGACTCGATCGGTCAGATTGAAGTATCATATATGTCTGGTTGGACAATGAATGTGTTTATGGTTTATCGCTGGCTAAATGTGAAAAAACAAATTGAAGGTCCGCATTGTCTATCCAAATAAATCCACACATATATTTGTGTCTTCCTTTGGTCTTCCTGGTCCACAATCTCATCTCATCACTTCAAACTCTACACGATGGACAACGACATACGACAGCGCTTCCGACAAGCTGAGGACGCTTTAATTAGTTCGCTTTCACTCGGCGAAGCTTCCTTGATGTCCTTTGATTCATTTTGGAATGCATTGCATGCAGATTATTCCCGCTGTTTATCTGCAGGAGAACTCTCTGGAGACACTATATCACTTGCGAACTTGGTGGCTTCAAGGATCGTTGTCATCACCAATAGTTTTTCCGTAATACACAAAACACGTGAAGAATTACACGATCAACTCATTGATGGCATGGGCAGCATTCTCGACGGCTTCAATCGCGTTGCTATATCACATTCGTCCACACTCACAGCACAATCACCAGAATCTTCATTACCCCCGTTCATTGAGCCAGCATACAAATGGTTGCTGGCTAATATCCATAACCCTTACCCTCCTTCCTCTACGAAAGCAAATATTGCTTGGAGTTCTGGGTGTTCCATAAACTCTGTTGCTGTTTGGTTCATCAGCGCTCGCCGTCGCATCGGCTGGACAACGATCTGCCGCAAATATTTCAACAACTGCCGAGCCGATACTATTGATGCTGCTTCTCGTGCCCTGGTCAAAGGATATTCTACCCGGGTTCTTGAACCTGCCATCTTTCACGACTTCCAGCAGATGAAGGCTGCCACACAGGATCTTTATGCCTCTACTTTCACCAAAAGCGCGCTTGCAGGTGATCTTGACGCAGTGGTCAAGGATATGACGGTGGAGGACAGGTTGCAACTGGAGCAGGAGAAGAAGGAACATGCACAACAGGAAAAAAAGAGACGTGAGGAAGAGAGGGAGATGCGGAGAATACAAAGAGCGCTTGATAGGCAGGCCCAGAAGACGCACACGGCTTTTGCTTCGTACCCATCTCCTGGTCATTCTCGCACTCCATCTCCTGTTCCCACTCTCGAGGAGTCATTGACAAATGAGAGTGAAAATGAAGATGACGATATCATTCCACCCATTCTCGCTGGTCGAAAGCGGCGTGCCTCTGTATTGTCTGAATCAATTGATCCTAGACCATCTTCATGTACAGATCGTCCGATGAAACGCCTTAGGTAAGCCGTCATCATGCATCGGGCCAATTGCCACTGATTGTCATTTTTCAGGTCTAGCGTGAAGGCTCCGACGCCCTCTGCGGATCCTTCTGCCTTGCCATCGCCCCCATCAAGTAGCGGTGGGCTGGATGGCAATGATGAGGTCCAAATTATTGCACCTCGACCGTTTTCAGGGTCATCGCGAAAGCGAAGGCTATCAGATGCTGATGCTCACGCTGTGCCCAAGCGTCCAAGAGGTCTCCTTGTTGGACCTCGTGTTCATGCTGCGTCCGACCCTCTTCCAAGAGCATCCGTTCCTCTCGAGTCAAACATCGATGACTGGTTTCAGACAAATTTCTTTGAGATTCCTGATCCAGTCGAGAACGTCGGTTTCGATCAGTTTGCCCCCGTTGACATCGAAGTCTTCAATGGGTACACATTCCCTGACACACAAATCAATTCCATCGAACAAGCCTTACAACAAAATTATATTCAGCCCGCTCTGGTAGATTGTACGTTTACTTCAACATATACTAAGTCCCCGCTGACCGTTTGACAGTTACATCGTTCGAGGCAAAGTTGGCCAATTTGGAAGTTCCTTCCCATGATTCCACTCCTGCGCCTGATTTAGGTGATCTCGACAATTTCAATTTCTTCAACGCGATATCTACAATCGCTCCCAATTATTCTGGCGAGGCAACTGGTGTTTCCACCTCAGTCGACTCAAACTACCAGCCGCCAGCCGACCTCATTGACCTTATTCCTTCAAACCCTTTCAGCTGGACGGATCTATTGAACTCTGAGCAACCCTTCCTGTCCGACATTAATCAATTCTCGCTGCCGTTGTCTTGTGATGACTTCTCACCACTATTACCAGAGATTGATCTCTCTGCACTCCAGCTCCCTCCGTTGTCATATGCTCCACACCCACAACCTCCCTCACCTGCTGATCGTGCTCGTTTGGCAAAGCTGGAGCAACTCCAGCTTCTAAGAGAACAAACACGGCTACTGGAGCAGGACCTAGCGGTGCCTGTGTAAGTGGTATCGTTCTGTATTGGCTGATTCCAGAGTTACATGATCGCCGGATTGCTCTCTTCATTCACGCTTCCATATAATATATTCATATCATATCATATCTCTACTCATCATCGTGCGCATTGCATAATATACCCTACATCATGCATCATATATGACACTCAACCCGTATTCACCTTGTTGTTCACTTTGTTTTCCTTCGCTTTACAATCGTTCTGTATGTACTCAATCAAAAGAAATCTGTGTGCTATAGGATTTAGCCTAAGAGAACAAATGCAGCGGCAGATAATTTCAAGTGTAGATCCTAATGTCTTTCCGGAACGACTCCATCTTCCATCTTCCACCTACCAACTTCCCGCATTGCTTCTGCATCGCCGACTTCTAGCTCAGGTGCACCAAGTAATGCGCTGAGCATTAACCATGGATCCCTCCCACCACCGTACTTCAGCACCTCTTGCTTGTACTTGTCTCCCAGCTCACGGTCGAGTGGGTCAGCGGAAAAGATCTTCCGCCACACATGTGATGCAATAGCACGATCAAAGTGATACGAGTAATACGTCGCACCATATCCAAACAAGTGTCCAAACTGCGTCTGGAACGACGTTCCAGGTGCATGCGGGATCAGACCGCGAGTGTTGTACAAATTCGCGAGAGCAGTCGTCGAGTCGAAACCCAACTCAAGGACGGAGGGGGAATGGTATTCCTGGTCAAGCAGAGAAAGTAAGATGTGATTATGGGTATCAATATGTCGGCAAGGATCTTCGTGGTGATTTCCAATTTGGTTGATGATTGAAGAGCCGTCGGTGTCGAAGAGAGAAAGAACTTTAGGGGAGTTGAGGAAGTGCTCCATGAGGATGGAAGGTAATTCGACAAAGTCAGTCGCACAGCGCGTCCCTGCGACATTGTGGTACTCTGTTCGACCAATCATGGCTTGAAATTTATTATCTCGTCAGTGGTCATAATCTTGGTGAAATAAAGAACTCCCACAATGCATGGCATGTCCCATTTCATGGAACAAAGTCTGAACTTCATACCATTCGAGAATGGTAGGGCCTCGAGCGACAGAAGGCGGTACAAAATCGCAAAGCAGGACTACCAATGGCAGCTGGAATTCACCATGCTCGCCACGTAGCCTGTGCCGCTTAGCTGCTTCAAATTCGACAGAGGGTCCAACAAATTCATCTGTTCCGGGTATTCGTAGGTCACCAGCTTCATCATCATCGTCCGTTCGTCTGGAGCATCTAACAGTGTAATGCGCCGCTCCGCGCGACTTCCCACTACGGGCGAAGAGATCAGCATATATCCAACCAACGACGCCTCTGTCTTCGTCAACCACTTCTAGTTTGTGTACGTCAGAGTGCCATACTTCGCTAGATGCGACATCAACGGGTCGTAACGTTATCCCATAGAGGTGTTTAAACAGTCGCGAAAGGCCCATAAATACACGTCCGAGTGAAAGAGGGGGGAGAGGAACTGGTGGTGCTGGGGGTTCGGGTGGGCAATAATAATCCCTATCCCACGCCTGGATAATAGGGAGGTTCGTTGATTTTAGATGCGCTTGCTTCCGCAAACTCAAAGTATGCAATGCTTTGCGAGCAACGGGCGTGGTCCGATCCAAGAAGGTACCCAAAAAATGATTGACATTTTCTACGTAACTTGGACATCAGGACTGACCGACATGCTACCACACGTAACCGCTCACCCGGAGTTTTCGCCATCTTGTCGCTGAGCGTCATACCAGCATAGCTGTTCCAGCCTACAAGGCGGCTCAATTGGGCACGCGCATTCAGCAGCCGCTCAAGGCGGTCAAGCTGCTCTGCACTGCTCGTGTGACCTGCCATGTACACCTTTCTTCGCGGTTCTTCATCCGGCGCCGCGCGCAAGATCATATAGGCTTGGTGAGAGCCCGGATAGACCAGCAAGTCCTTCTGGGTAAAAAATGCTTGTCTTTGAAGACGAGCGCCCATCCCTCGGTCCTTCAAACCTTCGAGTTCGGAGGGCTTGATCTTCACTGGCGGTCGCGGAGCAGAAGCTTCTGTGACAAACTCGTGACCCACAGACAAAATCTCGGACGAAAGGGACACAAATCTCTCCCTTTGCTCTGGGGGAAGTTTGATAGCAGACTTTTCGAAATCATGCCAGAATATGAGGGCAGTCTGGAGTGCTTCCTGACTGAGGGACTTGACGATTTCTGGGTCGTGTAGTACAGTGTGCAGTACCTGTCAAAGGAGGTGACATTTTGAAAATACGCAAGAGTGCATGACTCACTTCATATAACCCGACATGAGTATTCAGTACATTCATGAACTCGCATAATTTCTCGTAGCTCTCCGTAGCGCAATCCACCCACTGAGCATCAGGATGTGCATTCCGCAAGAGCTCTGCCAGGTCGATAACACCACACAGGAGATCGCTGAGTCTGTCCAGATTCTTGATCACTTTGAAGAGCTCGGATCGTGATTCCCTAGCCCGCAATATTCGTTCTGTTAGGAGTTGCGCGCGTACGAGTGTTGAGTCAGCAAGCGCACTGAACGCAGCTGGCGTTGTCAGTTGAGGATGTTGAAAAATGCCTGTGATAAATAACGGTGAGGCTTTCTGCCCTGTCTGCGGTTGGTCGAAGAGAGAGACCAGTTCTGCATCGTCCGAGGACGGAGGTCTCACCAGAGTTGATGCTGTTCTGCGAACCAGACCAAGTTCGTGAGCACGAAGATCACCACGAAACTTTGGTATAGATCGCGAAATCTTCTTGAAAGCATTCTCCGCGATACGTGCAATCATTCGACGGTGTTGGACGTAGTCTTGAAGCAAAGTCCACCGAGGACTTTCACTTGAGACTTAGTCCGATAATTGCACCCGCATAATTATTACCTAAAAGCTATCAATCAACAAGGACACTCACGAGCGCGTATCAGCCTCGAAAAAAAATGAATATCAATCGGAATGTTGGTTACAATTGTAAAAACATCAGTATCGTCGCTAATAAATTGCACATGAGGGTACAAGACGAGGTAGTAAGCTTGCCGCGATTTCTTTTGGGAAAAATGAATAGATATATTGTACAAACGTGGAGGATCAAAAGTCCACTGCTATATCATCACTGCAAGACCTACATAGGTCAGAGGTGGTAATAAGATGAATGATTAGACTAGGCTGATCAATGGATGAGGCTTTGCTGGTATGTGGAATATTATGGAGTGCGAGTAAAATGGTGAAAAAAGAATAAAATGCCATGAGTCGAATGAAGCAACGAGATAGAAGCTTATGCACTCCGCAATCCTTCCAGGGGAGTTGGTGATAAGCTAAACTCTCTCTGACCGTCGATGTTCATTGCATCTCCATTGCCATGTGTCGGGAGCGAAGTGTTACTACCGGTGCCGGAGCGGCCGGTATCTCCGTTGTGTTCATGACCGTTCAGGGAGGTTAAACCACTGCCACCAGGTGGTAGGACGTCAGAAGGCGCAGAGATTGGTTCCACGGCATAGAACCAAAACTTGCTCTTCTTTTTCCCTCCAAGCTGCTCAACCGCAATCTCAGTTGGTTTGACAGCTGCTGCGCCATTCGCTTTTGCCTTTGAGACGCCGTTTGAATTCTCGGCTGGCAAGACTGGGGGCCAGCCTGCAGACGTAGAACTCATCGTGCTTTCTTCCGTTCGAGCACGTTTTGATGGACGCTCCACAGGTGTCTCTTCAGAGGGGCCGAGACGAGCCGACCTCCTTTCGCCTTTCCATTCAAAAGCAGACAAATCAGGGGATAGTCGTTTGGTTTTTGTGGCGCGAGTGGATCTCCGCTGCGCAGTAGCCCCCGGCTGTCGACGGCCGTGTGATCGGGAACTACCAAAGTTATCCTCCGCAAACGGCTCGTCATCATAGTCATTGTCTTCCTCAAATTGATATTCATCCGCGTCATCCTGGTCATAAAAATAAGTTAGCAATCGAAATTAAACATGATGCAGCCGCTTGCCTCCCCACTCTCGGCGTCATGGTACACGTAGTCGGGTCGTCGAGTTTGTCGTCGCGTGCGAGTCTGTCGAATTTCAGCTTGCGCCATGAGTATCTGACGCTGCTCTATCTTCTTGCGGGCCCTTTGTACGCGCTGAACAATTGATGAGTTAACGTTTCAAGTAGCGTTTCAAGTCACAGTAGGATCTATTTATTATTGATCAGGACAAACAAGTACTCACCGCTAAATCCGCGTCAACAATGTCTAGCCGGCTTTCGAGTGCCTTGACGAGTGCAGTATGGGCTTGCTCTAGCTTGTTTTTACGATCGCCTTGCGGGGAAGATGCTTTCAGCTTCTCGATCACAGCAAGGTACTCTTCACGCGTTGAGGAGACCGCCTGGAACGTCGCGGTGATTTTCCAGGGGTTAGTTGAAACGTATATCCGCGGGGAATCTAAGATAGATTAGAAACGGGAGTCAGCCGGAAATCCCTACAGACGGCTAACGCCGGATAACATGGGGGCCAAAAAAATGCGGCCTCGCACCAAATACACGCAAATAGGAAAGAGGGCGAGGAGCTTGAAATGAAAGACACACGAACCATCTGCGACCCAATACCGCTTGCGCTGTGCATCCTGGCCTAATGGAACAAGTTGCAGATTCTGCTGGCTCTTGGAATCATTGGATTCAGGAGGGGCAGCTTCGGGGTCTTTCTTCTTGTGCTTGTTCTGCATCACGCCCCATGCGCGATCAACAGTGCTTTTTATGTCAATGGAATGCGTGAGCTGCAATTCCACGAGCTGGCGAAGAACTTGGAGCTGCATGAAATGTAACGTGACGCGTGCTCAGGGGTAATTCGTACAGCATGGCAAGACAATGACAAACTTTGAGATCCCAATCGGCTGCAAAAAACCCGCCGTCTAAATCGGCAAAAGGGTTCATATTCGCTCTGAGTTCGTCGTCCCAGAAAACAGTTCGTTCTGATGCCTTGAACGCATCTGCAAGGACAGCATTCAAAGTGGCAGAGATCTGATCAAGACTGACAAAGACACCATGGCGGTCAAAGATTCCCCTTGTGTGGGCGAGCTGTGGCGCACAGTGCTCACCTCAAATTACGCGTCTGCGGTCGCAGATTCAGTATAAACTGCTGTAAAATCTTTTGGAGTATGGGATCTGGACCATGCGTCAAGAGGGCATTTTCAAAGCTGTCATCGGGGGAAATCGCGTGTTTAGTTGACGCGAGTGAGGTGCATGTAGTGCAGGTGTGCTCACTCCATCGGTGTTTCTAATCCCTCCACCTTAGACCTCAGATTCGTGAACTTGCATATGAAAGAGTAGACAAATAGTGACTCCCATCTATCGGAAGGGTGTTTAGCATTTGAGGGAGGGCAGATGTGCCCTTTCTTTTCTGTCTGCGGTGCAGCAGACATGATGCAGAGAATGAACGTGAAGGAAAGGGTCAAGAGTGGTCACGGATTTATGACCCGCATCATCCGTGGCTACTTATATCAAACCAACCTAACAAATATGTGGCAATAGTGGAACCCCAGGCACTTCGCGTGTAAAATACATGAATTTCAAGCAGTCTACAAGGACATGATGATGATATGAAGATAGTCGTCGCCACAGAAATTCTGCACCACAGGCCCGCACAAAACCACAGTCTTTGAGCCGAACGCGGTGCTGAATGCGAATTTTGTAAATATTAACCTGGACCAACCTAACCAATGCCGTGAGACTTTGCACGGACCGCCACGAAATTGTACATACCTTGGGAATGTCGTGGTGCTCACTGAGCGACTCAAGTTTAGCATTAAGCTCGTTAACGCGATCCTTGTGTGTCTTGCGAGCCAATTGAGCTACTTTTTTTTCCAGCTGGACTTTGGCGTCAACATTTGGAGAGTTTTCGTCTCGAGCGCAAAACTCACCCTGCGCCTTTGCGCTTCCTCAAAACGTCGTTCCGCATCCGTTTTTCTGTCATCACTTCCCGGTAGAGCAGGAGAATTGCTCCCCGACGCCGAACCACTAGCAAGTTCAACCTCTTCTTTGAATAATAATTCCTTCACTCGTTCACGCTCGCGGTCCTTCGCACTATCAGATTGCGAGTTTGGTTTGGGTTTAGATTTCTTCTTTCTGCTTATCTGTCAGGTGCACTGAATGGTAAGAACTAATGATACATACTTCTTCACGATACCTCCTTCAGCAACGCCGCCCTTGAATTTGAGTGAGCCTCCTGGGCGAAAATCATAGTCCGCCATCGGGAGCTGCCTGAGCAGATGACGAAGTGAAGCAAGGAAGGCCTGCTGACATAAGGAAACCATTGTGCTTTCAAACTATTAGTAAACAGCGGCAAACTCGCATTGGCACTGCCAGTGGTCCAGTTTGCCCTTGCGACATATTGGGTTCATTCCGTGCAACAATTTTAAGGACACTCTCGACGACGGCGACGGTCTCTAGTCCACTCTCGTGAACTTTGCGTCTAACTGGGACCAGTATTAGGCATACCCGACAATCTTCCCTGGTTTTGACGTGTCATAATGGCCATCCTGTCGACACCGCTGCAATACATCAAATCTGTACCACCAGTGACGCGTTTTTTTACTGCTGCTACCTTAGCTTCCTCCACATTGTATCTTTGGATAAGATGGACAACAGGCCCTACGCTGGTTGCCTACTTGACACTGGTACCTGGAACAAGCCTGTTCTTTCCTTGGACATTTGCAACCTCAGCCCTGGTCGAAATAAGCGTCATCGAGGCGAGTATTGTTTTATCGACGATTGAGGACGAAATGTGTTGATACTGAACAATTCTTGAAAGCTCATAATCTCACTTCTTGTCATTCCCGCTTCGTTAGCTTATTTTGAGCGCCTGTGGGGAACAATCGAAACTCTGAAGTTTATTATCGTATGCGTGACTGGACCAAATATAATCGGGTGCGCCTTCAACTGGATTGAATTCGCTGTGACGCGTAATGCCGACTTGTTCTTGTAAGTTTTCCACATATCTTTTGACGGCAGCGCCTCACATCCTTGGACGATGCAGGTATGGCATGGAGTATCACGGTCAAATGGCACTATTTGTTAGCCTGCTTGTTGCATTTACCCAAGTAATCCCCGAGCACCAAGTTCAAATTTTGGGCTTTATCAAGGCCCGCGTCAAGGTAAAAAAAAAGCGTCCATTACCTGTCGATCTGACCCTGTCTGTAGAGGCTTCCTATGGCGTACTTGACTTTTTCGACCATAATGACATTACTCGGCTTCCAAAGCCCATATATTCTCATTCAGTTTGGCTGGTTTGTGTCATGGATATACCTCCGCTTCTACAAGCGCAATGTTGGCGACTCCATAGGTGGGGTAGTGTCATACGGAGATCGGAGCGAAACATTTGCTTTGACAAGCTGGTTCCCACCATTTCTCCAGTGAGCATTTCATTTCATTTTTTACCCTGCAGATACCGACTTTTTCTTAGCACACCGCTATCAATGCTAGGAAACACAGTATACAAACTTGGAACACGTCTCCACCTTCTTCCTACTTCTGTGCCTCATGACATTGAGTCTGGGGGGTATAGTCAGGTCCCAGGTGGGGCTCGAGCCGAAGCTGAAAGGCGACGGTCAGTAATATCTTTCCTTTGCCCAATTAACCGTATCAACTCTTGCTTCAAGGGCACTTGCACTGAAGGCACTTGACCAGCGACTGGCCAACTCCTCCAGTGGTTCACCAACCCAGAGTGGAACATCTCAAGCTCAGTCTTCAAGACCCTCACCCGTCGCACCTGCCCCAGTACAAAATGAAAGAAAACCTAGCCCTGTAGAGATGGACGTAGCAGACACGTCAGGCTCTGAAGATGAGAGAAGATAGTGTACGGCCTAATGATCACCTTGAACAGCTAATATCCATCGACTTCATGTCACGTCTTCATTTTCATTTGTCCAACTACATAGCAATAGCCTCGTGGTTACGTAATATACCAAAGTCTGTTGACCACGTCTGTTTCGGAGTCCACCAGCCTGGTGAAACATCATCGACCTCATATGTATGGCTCGGCGACCATCTACAGTGTCGGTCGCATCGTTTGGTTCGACCAAGAACCATGCAGAACTGTCCCATTCAACTTTAGCATCGACATTTGCACTGTCTCCTTCAGCACTGAAGTTCCCTCGTTCAGTCCCATCCACTCATTCCTCGAGCGTACAATCTACCAGGGTACAAGATGAGACCGCGAACATAGACCCGGATGAACTGTTCGCGAAATGTACTATTCCTGAGGTCAGGGCGAAACAAGTTCAGCTAAGGTGCGTCAAAACTTACTGTCAGTCGCCTTGGCTCAAAACGAGAGTTCAGATCGGACGCTGAAGCAAAGCAGGAGGAGCTTCGTGTTATGGTCGGGTGCGTGCTCTTGCCTGAATGCCCTTCGCGCTTTGACTTTACTTTGAAAGTGCAGAGAACGGTATCGCGATCTCCTACAAGCCTCAACGTCCATAATTTCCATGTCAAAGTCCGCAAAGCGTGTAAAAGAAGCATTCCAAGAAACTAAAGATGCTATTGCGTCTCAGCAACAGCCGTCGAGGGAAAATTATACTTTAAATGTAGGCAAGGAAGGTCAGTACTTCTACAGTCTGTCCAATAACAATACATTACTTCATATTCATACTTCAGACTCGCATTTGCAAACATTACAAGTTCTCTCTGCCTACATCAAGTTGCTTCTCGATGCCCCAGAACATCTTTGGCGACTTATTGAAAGAGAAAAGTATTTCCATGCCACCTGGTTATTCATGCTGGCACGCGTCGTGCACCGGGCACTTTCCCATGACGATGAGCAAGATGAGGACGGTTGGTTAAACCAAGGCATTAATGTCATGGTAAATTCTGCGCTTAATGTCTTTCTCACTTCTGACGTTTCGTATTCAGGAGCAATTTCCACTCATCCAGCGACAGTGGGAGGCCATATCTCATTTTCGCTCCCAGATTATCCATAGAGCCACATTGTCTCTGAGAACACACGAGAAGTCACCCGAGGTTCGCTTTCTTATGTCGTGCGAGTTGTCTTCTCATGTTCTTAATCTAGGACACCTGCGCAACTATTCTGACTCTCCATATCCTCGAGTCAAAACCTTTGATAGACACCCTGACGACGTATCTCTCCCAAAGAATGCGGACTATGCATACACTAGTTTCAAAAAACTCAACGATCATGGCAACCGCAATCCCCAATGGCGTTCCTACGACACAGACGAACGGTCATCTCCCGGGGGCTTCCAAGCTGGCTCAGTCTAAACGCTTTCCCCCCAATGACAGACTTCAACAAGTAAAGTCCTCGTTGCTAATTCTTGTCGAGGTAATATCAAGGACCGTAAATTGCGCTCGGAACGTATTCCAAAGTCAGAGACCCACGCAGCCAGCCCTGGCAATCCGCGTACTGGAGCAGATGCACACTGAATCGTCCACCGTATCTGACTCAGAGACTTCACTTCCTGATGAACTGGCTTTGAGTACCCAGACGATTCTTTCTGGACTTCCATCGTCATCATACTTTACTCTTCTTCCAGCTGGCATCAGGTCATACAAACCTTATGTTGAATTGTCTTCCGCTTCATCTTCCGTACCAGAACACTTTCTGGAGGATAAACTGCGAACTTGGTTTGACCAGTCTTGCTCTATACTTCGGGATTCTTTGGACCGCTGGCTACTGGAGTTGGACAGTGTGAAGAGCGTTTGGAATGTTAGATCCTCCTTGCGAAAATGGCTACTCGCATCGGGGTTGGTGAAAGCGGAGCAGACGGCGCTCGATACTTTATTCGAAGAAGCGGTCAGAAAACGAGTCACTGCTATATGGACCAATACCATTCACGGAGCGAAAGATTTGTTCTTGAAGGCGTTGTCTTCGCTTACTCCAAGCAGTGAAGTCGTTACTGAAGGTACGTATCTAGGCGTTCTTTGTGAAAACATGATTCAAAAGGACCGCCCAATTTTCAGAATTTTCACCTCTAAACAGTATATATGCGTCCCAATCCGTTCCGCCCCCGCCCCTAACAGGAAGTGGACCTTCAGCGTATGAACTCCCATACCAAACTTATAGAGCAGCTTTGCAATCACAGCTTCTTGGTCGAACACCTCACCTGCAGACTTTTTTAAACATTCTGGAGAAACCTGCAGCTTCATTGCAAAAAGACTACGCCCGCATTAGTTTGGATCAGAGCAGCAAGTGTGTTCATATCTTTGTTTCATTCGGCGATCTTTGATCAAGCCACGGCATCTAGGAGTTTGGCCCGCAATCTAGTTGAGGCATATCTCCCAGAGGCAAAGGCTTTTTGTTCTATGATCGCCGACGCCCTTGCTTCAACTACTGATGAGTTAATGAACCAGTCAGGTAAGACAACACTGCACCCGGATATCCCCTCAAAACTCATCAGTCAAAAGACACTGCCAGGGCGATGAAACACATGATCTTCCTGAGTCGAGTGACGGTCGAAATATCATCGACATCACCTTTCCTCAACAATATAGGTTGTGATGAGGCCGTTGCACTGCGTATGTTGATCATATCGCCAAACATACCTTATTGTTAACAATTGAGTCGTGTTTAGAATTTCGAGACAAAACTGGTTTTCTATTCCATCGGATCATAAATCGGTGGAAGGAGCACACTATTTCTTCTGCCATTTCAGTATACGACGTTGCAAAATTTCATTTACCACTTTCTGGTCTGTCTTTATTTGCCCTGCAGGACATTTCTCTGACACCGTACAACATTCCCTGTTACAGGCCCATCTCCAGCCCTGATGGAAAGCCTACATACGTTAACAACTTCCTTGCACAGCTTGGGTCTCACGCACCATCCATCCCAACTCACTAGTATAGCGTCATCACTCCTTAGCCTATTCATCAACACATTCACCCGTGATATGCCGAACGGCGAAACAGATCGGAATGTGCAGATATTGCATGATGCAACCTTCCTGCGATGCCTTGCGTCGGCCTGGCCTTCCGCGGCCATTGAGATGTCTTCACTTGACACACTTGTCGCCGCGCTGCGGTCGGAAGTACGTATCCGTCGTAATTGCAATGCAACAATTCTAACATGAGAATTACAGGTTCAGTTTCCAGGGGGTCATGTACAACCCGATCTAGAGCAAGCTGCCAAGGAATACTTGATGAGGACTCAAATGTTACTTTCAGCGCTTCTTCCGCCTTCCTCTTCCATGCAACCCGCAAAAGAAGGTGCAGATAAGATGAGTGCACTATTGACATATGGAGTGCCTGGGGCAGACACTACATTTTTGTCGGCTGTGGAACTTGTCAAGGTTTCTACCCGGTTCCCTTTACTGCTGGTGGAGACTCGATAGGGGCTGAGTCGATATGTTCGGGGTTATTTCTACAATATGGACTTATTTTGATCAACACATTGATACTGTGCTCTCAGGATGTCATTCGACGATTGGCTGCATTTGCTCGTGTTTGGAAGACCTCAACCCCGCTTTCGCGTACTGTGAATTTCTTGGTTGTATCCCAGGCGACGTCGTTGCGTCAGCCGGATACAATGTTAGAACGTACGTAAATAACAACATTCAGACTTGGCCCGACGGCGGGCAGATTGCTAGATCCGCAGGATATCAGCAGCCGCATTGGCTTGATGTTCGAGTCGCAATTCCCCCACTATTTACTACGTGGATCGATCATAAACGGAGCCTAATTACTGGTCGATTCACTGTCATATTATGGTCGATTTTTATACATCTCGTAAGTGGTTAATTTAGTGGTGAGTCTTCACTGCTAAGAGTTCTGTGAAGTTCCTCCATCGAACCTAAGGCATCTTATATCTGTCTACCTCTTCTTATTGATAGCTGGGGGACATGTTCTATTGCCGGTTATCATCACCACGGCCCTACTTCATAAGAAGTTGTGCTGGCATCCAACCTTGATAAATCTGTGCGTGACGTGGGTGTTCTATTCGATAGTACATTGTCTCTAGTGAGTGATTCTGATCTTTGGAATCACGTCAACTGATTCTAGCATCATTCATGCTAGTCTATACACAGGAAACGGCGTTCAACCTCGCTCCCAAACAGTGTGTACTGCGCAAGCAGCGATGATATACGGTGCTAGCCCGATGTGAGTTGTTCTCACAACCAAGCTCGAGGCGCGTTTAACTGTCAGCCAGGGCCACAGTTGCGGTTGTCGGCGTTGCCACCCATGTAGGTCCCTACACTAGTTACTCTTCCGCCCCAATGTCTGACGTGAATAACCGACAGACCTGGATAACTATGCAAAATTTTGAACACCACTTTGCTGAGAAGTTCCCTCGGTGGCTTTGCAGGTTCCTAGCGAGTACATGGCAAGGTTCCATGGATTCAAAATGGGCTAACTACGCTGATTCAGATGATATCACCGCCGTATATGGTGTTCGTAGGGTTTACAATCGGTGCATCGATTGTCTGTTACAAGTCTAGCTCACGACGTGAAATTACGTTTTGACGAGATATTTGCAGTTAACAAAACTACAGAACGGCTCTGCACAACCGCTCAATGGACTTTTCTGCACGTCTTACGTGCATTCCTTGTGAGTATATTATTTCGATGAGAGCTTCCAAGAATGTTAACACTTTTTAGAGCACTGGCAGTTCCAGGGTTCTGTGTTGCGATGATGGCGTTGGTATTATGCTTTGAAGGTAACAAGGTGTTACAATACATGGAGTGACAGCGACTAATTGTGTATTTTCCGGTAGCTGCTATCACCATCCAATACTACCACAGATGGAAACGCATCAAGAATTCGTTCCCGCTCCTAGCACCTAGGCGACCTTCAACCACACTGATTTTCAGAGTTGGCCTGTTTTTCTTGTATTCGTGGGTGGCTCTGATGTGCGTGGGAGTTGACCTGAGAGATTTGCGATGTACTCATGGGGAAGCAGGGCAGCCATTGTGTTTTTGACCGAGCAGCCCATAGCCGAGACTTATCATGTGGTTCCTGCAGCTCGTGAGGAATTCATCTGTGAGAATGCAGCCTTGAGATATTAATGATTTTGTTGCCTACAGTCCCTTTGGCTTCGGCACTCGTATTTGGATTGCAAAAGGTACGACAATGGGTTGGCACGAACGAGTTCTGACGGACACGACAGGATATGCTCTACGCTTGGTTCCCTTGTCTGCGTAAGTGGAAGCTGTCTGCCGGAGCAACACCAGAGATACCGAATGCCCGACCTGCTCCCTCAAATTCATTACTGCAGGCCAGTTCAATTGAGCCATAACATAGCAGGTGGAACTGGCATGTATTGGTCTCAAGCGCACGCTCGCCATTCAACACGCAAAGTAGCCTAGCGAACGAGAGTATGGGGTACCACATCGCAGCATTCTGTGGACCAATATACGTGGCCCGACGAAAGGATCATCATTAAGCGAGTGCAGGCAATGCGTAGATGGAGGAAAGGATACATTACCTGATTTAGACTTGTGCGCTGAATATCACAATGACGTCACATGGAATATGCTTCAGCATCCCTGGTCTGTGCGTCCTTTTGGCTGCTTACCTGCCAGACGTGCACCACGGCCATGTCCTGGCTTGCAGTTCATTATGTGCAAGTCACCTGCATTAAACAAACGAACGCAAAATCAACGAACTCAGAGAAGACGCACTCGATGTTATCACCAACAGAAAGTCGAGACTGCTGTACGACAAAGAAGCCTGAGTAGACGGCGGTGCACAACGCATGATATGCTCTTTGTCACTCCCGTTTTCTCATCCTGATGCAGGCCTTGTCCACACTACATCAACTTGCGTCTTCACTGTATTACGTTCTCGTTCCGTCGCATAGATACAATTTATTGCATGGATATATTCGAGTGTGCTACATTAATATTGAACGTCTGAACCATCTAGGCGATGAACAGTGTTGCAAGCCAAAGTATGACATAGACGCCTATCTTGATCGAACTCAGAGTCCCCTAGAATGACAAGACAATGTCAGGTCTAGTAGCCAATAGTGCCGACAGTACTGAGACATAACCATGCATAGTCATGTCTCCGTTGAACAGGTTTTGTGATTTGAAAGCCAGAGGTAAACGACATGCAAAAATGGAACACATATTAACGATATGAATAGGTTATGCCCCTCCGCTGTCCAAACATGAGCACAGAGGACCATTTGAAAAGACAGTAGCACGTACACAAGAATATTATTTCTAGAAAAACGATATTAGTTTGCAAAGTATGAGGCACAACGTGAAAGACGCACATTGGAATGTGGATGAGTTTTACAAAGTATCCAATGAAACCCATAACAGCGAACCCAACGGCGACTGCCCTACAGATCTGAATGAACTCTGCAATTGCATTGTCAGTACAATGTAGTACACGTAGACGAAACTAAGACGGCACCTTTTTGTGATGGCTTCGTGCAACGTGTAAGGAACTGGTAGGTAGGACAAGTCAGCACACTCCAAGCATGATCCAGAGCCTAAAAATACTAACCTGGTTGCCGTCCTGAATGAATTGCTGGGGAATGTCGATGAACTCCTTCAATTTTTCAGACATGATAGTTTGCAAGTGAGAAATGTGTCCAAAGTGCTTGACCACGTCTTCCAACATATTTCCCACGACACTTAACCGCCTTCCTTTGCAACTAAGTTGGTACGGCTGAACTGAAAACATTTGGAATCACACACTGACTGTCCGTTTTAAATCTGACAGGCAAAAATATCTGCGCAGATATCTGAGCGCGCATGAATGTCCCTTAGCCGCACTGTTGTCCGGTTAAGATACCCTGCAGGTTCTTTCACCCGTCCCGTCTTGAGACCATCTACTTTACGTCGTTTCTTTCGCGTCAAGAGAGACCAGAGACGATTCTTGACTACCAAACACACTTCCTCCCTTTCCTATATCCCAGATGTCGGTATCATTGTTGACAAAATCCGGCGGTGTATCTCCACTCAAAATGTTGGCGCTCTACACCAACAGTTCTACGGCCTATTTCGCATGTTGAGCGGGGAGGGGAAGGATAAACACACAACTCCACCTCTCACAGAAGGGGAAATCCACAACGTGCTATTATCACTAGCTTCGTCGGGTAGGCACCATGATTTGGACATGGTGGTGAAAATCCTCCTCGACTTGCCCATGCTTTGTGGTGCCGAAGTGGGGGTGAAAGAGTACAACGTCATCCTACGTGGTTTAATAAAAAATGGCAACGCGCAAACGATTCTCAACTGGCTTATGGACATGCCTCAAAAGCCGAAAAATATCACGCCTACCCTTGTACAGTGGCACATGTTTTTCGAGTGGTGTGCTGAAGCTGGCATGGCGAAGTTACTTCATCACAGCGTCTCCAAGATGCATCGCTCTGGACGCCGTCCCACAGTCAAAACATTTGAAATTCTATTCAAGGCCCACTTCGACACTGGTGCTCCAATCAAGAAATTCTACGACTCTCTAGATCTCATGGACAATAATTCATTGACGTACGACGAGAACTTCGCAAATTTTCTCTACGATGGTTTTGTTAAACTCGGTCTTGCGGATCGAGCTCAGGAGATGAAGAACGTTTATTGGAAACGATTTAGCAAGAAGTCGAGGGCGACAGATCCCGAAGTGATCGAGCGGATGGAGAGCATAGAGCGAGAGGCTGAGCAAAATGGGATCGTTGCAGCCGTAAATCTATGCAAGTCATTGCAGAGAGATGGTTTCACACTCGTTCCGCACATCCTCACACTTCTCATCCGGCGAACACACCGCCTCGATTATCTTCGATACGCAGAAGCTGAACTGCACATAAAAGCATCCCTAATTCATTGGGCTATCTTGGTCAGTAACGCTGTGCGTGCCGGCGACCTGACAGGTGCTCTGTCGATTTATGAGGAGTCCAAGTCTTCTGGGATTACTCCCGGCGCGCCCTTGATACACCCTATAGTTAATGCCCTTTGCACCACTTCAAGTTCTCTCGATGATGCTGCAATTGATCGAGCATTGGAACTCTACAAGGACCTTGCTGAGGCCGCTCCCGTCCCCCAGTTCAAACAAGAACAACAACCCCAGCCAGAGCACCGGCATTCCCCGGGCCCAGATGCTAACCTCTACAACATCTTATTCCGCGCATTTGGCGTTTCCAAGAACGTCAGAAAGTATTTTCCTATTGCACATTCCCTCCTTGAAGACATGGATGCTAGAAAAATTGAACTCAGCAGCCCAATGGCTGTTGCTTCCCTGGCCATCGTTGTCATGCGGTGTGCTTCCAGCTTCGACGATGCATTGAAGGCCTATAAACGAATATGCAAACGCCCCAATGTGCCTCCCATCGATGCCAAAGGCTACCAAGCAATCCTTTCCACCCTGACCCGGCTTTCGTTTGGACATCGCGAAAAATTACCGTCCGTGTGGCACTATTTTGAAGTAGTGAAAGACATGCGGACGGCAGGGGTTGAGATTACGGCTCCCGTGTACACTATCCTCATCCGGCATCTCGCATTACTTTCCGCGGAACTGCCACGCGAGGAGCGCGATGCTCTTGCAGCGGCTGTGCGGAGGGCACATGATCACCTTACGCTTGACCCTTCCTTCACGCCCGATACAGTGCTTTGGAACCAGTTGATGGACTGTTATCAGCGCGTTGGGCTGTTCGCGGAGGCATACCGCGTTTGGGAAATGCTCTTTATCACGGGGCGCTTCAATCAAGCGAGCGTTGCAATTATCATTGACGCATGCGGGTTTGCGAACGCCTGGCCCATGGCTGCACAGGTATGCCTGAAGTTGACCAAGCACGGGTTCAAGTTTAACCTGCGGGCGTGGAATACGTGGATAGAGTGCATGTGTCGTGTTGGGAAGCTCGATGATGCGCTCAAGGTTGTGTGTTTAGAGATGGGGAAAGATCAGCCGAACATCAAGCCTGATGTTAACACGGTCAAGGTACTTCTTTCGTTTGCTGCACGGACAAACCAGCAAGACGAGGTGATGGACCGCATCAAACGGTATCTCCCTCAGCTGTGGCATACGTTACCCACCGAGATCAACGGATATCTCATCAGAGAGCGGACAGCAGTAGTAGACCCAAAATGATCGCTGTAAATCTATTCGTGATGGTAAATACAATAATAATGGTATAAGTGTACAAAGCGTGTGGTTGAGCATTACGCGTGACAAGTGTATGTGTGTTCTAGAGGAGTAGAAAAACGGTCGAGAGCAAAAAAAAGTCTAGGGATGGTCATAATATGATAAGAGTAGCTTACGAGGCAAGCTCCTCGACTGTTGGGCAGTCACACTAGAAAAAGGAACGGTAAGCTTGGCAAAGTAATGAGATCATTTGCTTACAATGAGGTTAAGGTCACCGTAGGCTGGATGGTAGAAATAAGCCAATGTCATAGATACTGCTCGCGAGGCAACTCACCATCGTCTATACGAGAAACAGTTGGCCAGAATTTCTTCTCGCGGAGCCAAGGGACAGGATATGCAGCCTCTTCACGCGAATAAGGACTAGAAGGGGGTACATGTCAGCCATATTATGGAACGCGACCTTGAGAAACCACTGACCGGTTCCATTCCTTGTCAGACGTAACCATGAGCGAAAGTGGATGTGGTGCGTTCTTGAGCAAGTTGTTATCCTTGGGTTGTTTTCCAGTGATAATATCTTCCGCTTCCTTCCGGATCTGAATCATGGCATCGCAGAATCTATCAATCTCTTCGAGTGTTTCGGACTCGGTAGGCTCGATAAGCATACAAGTGGAGATAGGCCATGAACACGTAGGAGGGTGAAAGCCGTAATCCTATATGTGCCAGTCAGCAACAATCACGACAGTAACACTCAGTTCTAACACACACCTGGACCCGTTTCGCGAAATCCGTCACCTTCAACCCTGCAGCCTTATCAAACTCAGCAAGGTCGATGAGCAGCTCGTGAGCAACTCGGCCGTTCTTATTCTTGAACCGAAGGCTGTAGTGTCCTGCAAGTCGATGCGCCATGTAGTTGGCATTGAGGAGCGCGATGTTGGTGGACTCTGAAAGGCCGTTGCCGCCGAGCATCTTGATGTAAGCCCATGAAATGAGGAGGATGGAGGCACTGCCGAAGGGGGCAGCTGAGACGGCATCAATTGCGGCATCGCCACCGGTCTTGACCAGGGGATGCGAAGGAAGGAAAGGTGCAAGGTGTTCGGCGACGCAAATGGGTCCAACACCGGGTCCTCCGCCTCCGTGGGGACTGAAAGGCGTATAAGCATTTATCAGCGCAAGTTATTGCGCACTCACATGGCAAAGGTCTTATGTAGGTTGAGATGGCAAACATCGCCTCCGCAGACCGCAGGGTTCGTCAGTCCAACCTGTGCGTTAAGATTTGCACCGTCCAAGTAAACTTGTCCACCACAGTCATGAATGATCTTGCAGGCCTGTAACATATAATTGAATATTCCAGATCAGCATAGGAAACAAGATACATACATCGGTAATGCCATCTTCAAAGACACCAAACGTCGAGGGGTATGTAATCTGCCCTGGAATGAATTTCAATCGTCATTTAAGTGAACAAAACTCACCATGAAGACCGCGAGGTTATCTTTGTGTTTCTCGGCCTTTGCCTTCAAGTCTCCCAAGTCCAGGTTCCCATCTGAATGTGTCTTGACTGGGACAACTTTCAAGCCCGCCATCACAGCCGACTATCGCCTCCATCAGTTTTATTACTAGACAGAGAGGACAATCCAAAACCTACCGCAGGATTCGTGCCGTGCGCACTGAGGGGTATCAAGCACACGTCACGGTGTCCCTCCCCACGGGATTCATGGTATGCCCGAATGACAGTCAACCCAGCATATTCACCCGCAGCACCTGAGTTCGGTTGCACAGAGCAAGCATGGAAACCAGTTATCTTGCAAAGGTCATCTTCCAGTTCCTATAAATAATGATCAGCATTTTTGTCCTGCCACGGCTCAACATCACAAACCTTGATGATCTTCCGGTATCCCTCAACCTGCTCGTGCGGTGCAAACGGATGGATACTGCCAAACTCAGGCCATGTTAGTGGGATCATGCTGCTGGTGCTGTTGAGCTTCATTGTGCAGCTGCCAAGCGGTATCATCGCATGCACAAGACCGAGGTCCTTGCTCGCAAGGTGAAATATATACCGGAGCATCTCGGTCTCACTGTGGTGTTTGTTGAAAACGGGGTGTGAGAGGAATTCGGACTCGCGCGCAAGCTGATGAGGGAACGCAGGTTCAGTAGGAATGGGCAGGTCGGCAACATCAGGCTCTGGTTGCGAGGCGGCGACGTAGAAGGCGCGTATGAGTGATAGGAGGTCCTCTTGGCCAACTGACTCATCGAGAGTGACACCAACTGTATTCTTGTCCACTCTTCGAAGGTTAAGCCCCTGCAACGCAGCAGCGGCATGCATGACTTCAGCATTCGCGCAGTGCTTTGAGACATCAATGGTGAGCGTGTCGAAGTAGGAGGACGCGTTGATCACGCGGAAACCAAGGCGCTCGACGGCAGACTTGAGGATCTGCGTGAGGAAGTGCACTTTCTTTGCGATGCGCTCGAGCCCAATGGGGCCATGGTATACTGCGTACATAGCGGCCATGTTAGCGAGAAGGGCTTGAGATGTGCAAATGTTGCTAGTCGCCTTTTCACGGCGAATGTGTTGCTCTCGAGCTGCACGTAACTGATGAGAACATGAACAGAAGGTAGCAGGGAAACCTACTCTGCAATGCCAGCCTATATGCGGGGTTACCCATGGTATCTTTGCTCCGGCCAATCAAACGGCCGGGCATTTTCCGCTTGAGCTTCTCTGTGACGGCAAAGAAAGCACCATGGGGACCTCCATAACCGGCAGGAACACCAAATCGCGCAGAGTTGCCAAGAACGACATCAGCACCCCATTCACCTGGAGGCTTAAGAAGTGTCAAAGCAAGAAGATCTGTCGCGACAATAACCAGTGCACCTGCTTCATGCACCTGCTTAGTGAAATCACTGTAGTCGGTGATGAGGCCGTTCACGTCAGGGTATTGGATAAGGACACCAGCGAGATCAGCGCGTAACGCGTCGAATTTGAGTGCGTCAGCCACATCACCGACGCAAATATTTATACCAAAGCCCTTGGCACGCGTCTTAAGAACAGAGATGGTTTGGGGAAGGACTGCCTTGTCGACGAAGAATGTCTTTTTCTTCTGGTTGGACTGCACGTATGCCATGACCATGGCTTCTGCGGCAGCGGTTGCTTCATCGAGGAGGGATGCGTTTGAGATGTGCATCGATGTAAGGGACATGATCATCGTTTGGAAGTTCACTAATGACTCGAGACGACCTGGTCGCACCATTAGAATAAAAAAACAGTGAAAATTTTGACAACGAACCCTGGGCGATCTCAGGCTGGTACGGGGTGTAAGGGGTATACCATGCAGGGTTCTCAAATACCTATGAACACGATCAACACAATGCTAGGGTAGCTGATAGTGTGTGACACACATTCCGCAAAATCACAGGGGGCACGACGGCATTGTGGTACCCCATGCCAATGAAGCTCTTGAACTGCTCATTCTTCCGACCCAGCCTTTTTGCACTTGCATGAAGTTCTGTCTCGCTCAGTGCCGGGATGGACACGTTGCTGACGGTGGAACCAGCAATGCGAATGTTCTGAGGCACGGTCGCAGCTAGAAAAGACTCCATGGAGTCAAAGCCCAGCTTTGAGAGCATAAACTCGGTCTCGTTGTCATCTGGTCCAATATGCCTGTCAGTGAAAGTATCCAGTGACTCGAAGAGATTTTTTGGAGACTTTGCAGTTGCGAGACCGCGAACTGAAAGGGACTGATGAATTGAACGAGCTGCAGACTGCCTGAGACAAGTAGAGGCAACACGCAGGGCGGCCATGATAGGCCAGATGATGGCTGTATGAGAGGAAGAGTCGGGTGAGTACGGAAAAGAAGGAATGGGTGACACTGACCTTGTTCACCGAGCCAGATTTTCATTCACCGAGTAGTATCATTACGCGTTTGAACTCTGGGCACCTTATCGACAGGCCTATGAGAAATCGCTGATAAGTGCAGAACTAAACGAGACGCTTACAATTTCCGTGTGAGGCATCTCATCGATCTGCCAGCAGCCAAGCGCCGTGGTAGTAGATGCCAACAGTTTGCACTATTCATTGATCACTGTCCTCTATTTCAATCCTTTCGACGATGTTCACTCCACGTCCCATTATGGCTACCAGAAAAAAACTTTTCAACCTTCGCACGTGGTTATCTAGACGCTCGGTCACTCAGACTTGTTATGGTCACACGTCACATCGGAAACGGAGTCCCGCCCACAGAATATTTATTTGTTTGACATATATTAGCATGAATGTTATTGCACTCATGACATCAACGCCAGCCCATCTGCGCATGCAACACGAATAAAACTAACGACATCATCCGCACGTTTCCTTTCATTAATTACCAGGGTCAGCATTCATTGGGGAAAAATATGCAGGGTGGGCGTACGGTGGGTCTGTGTCATCCGCATCGTGCGCAGTATGTAAGCCATTTTGTTCGATGTCTTTTGAGACAATCCGGAACGCGTCCTTGGCGCTGCGTGTACCGGAAGATTCGAGTTTCCCCTCGTAATAGGCAGCTGTGGAAAGAATACGGGACAGGGCTTTGGACGCGCTGTCAGAACGCAGCAACGCCCCACGGTCTACAGACGTGGGCTGTCCTAGCGATTCTAAAAGCACCGTTTGCTTCCTAATTACCGCGGAAGAGCGGATGATTTCATACTAAAAGACTCCTATGAATTTGTAACATCTAATATTTTCATTGACTTACGATGAACTCATGAATAGCGGTGGGTGTGGGCAAAAATAGGTCTGCTCTGCGCAACGCAAGGTCAAGTAGCCGGATAGCCTGTCGACTGTAGTCAATTTCAGTTCGAATGTGCGCCTAAAATCTCATACCTCCTGGACCAGCCGCTCGATGCCTCCGGTGGTCATCAAACTGTCTAGCTTTCCGGAAAGAAATCCAAGTAAGTCAACGACAGCCTTCCATAATTCAAGCCAGTCGTATTCTGAGCAAGAATGCCGTGTCAGACACGAACATGCAACTAGGTGGAATGTCCTCGCCTAATCGCATTCTTCCTTTCTGTAAATACCATATGACGCGATGACACGTCCAGATACACGTACTATCTCGCCATCAAACAATCAGTCTTGACAAGGGTCAGGAAATAAACGAAACGTACGTAAATGTGTACACCTCGAGCCGTTTGTGTAGATTATGGCGAAGCCACAACACACAACAATCCAGAAGTGCGCAGATTGGTGCACGCGTGGGCGCTGGCACCGGAAGGAGCGGAAGTCTCTGCGATTATCTCAGTATTAGTTGTGAAATTGGACGTGTACAAGCAATGACCTGCCGACACAGCCTGATTGCCTCCTTTGAGGAAGTAGGCTTACAAAAGACCGGCATTATATGCGCGTTCTCGGACATCACAAGAAGTGTGTTCATTGCAAGGTTTGCATAAGCCAATGTGCGGAGTGACGCCGACGACGAGGCGTGAGTCAACACATAGGATGACAATGAGAGGATGTTATATGCTAGCGGGGGTACCAGCGCGTTGTGTTTGCTGTCGGGTGGCTTAGGTAGTGTCGTTTCTACTAGCAGTTGCGCAAAAAGGGGATTGAAGAATAGGAACTCGAAAACAGGTAGAAGTGAGACAGTCGCCTCGATAGGTCTGTTTGCTCAGTAAGAGGAATGCAACTGAAGCCTGATAGTTTCACGTACTGAGTCTTGAGAAACTCTCGAGGCGGGTCAAGTGGCTGCATTGCCAGTGCGCGATCGGGTAGGAGCGAGGTAAACAGGGCACCAACACTCTTTGCAAATGTGGGGACCGAATCGTCCGAGATTTCTCTGTATGCCCTACCACTAAGTCAGCTAAATTTCTTCCGTGAGTGTCCAGAAAACGCGCACTTCACGGCAGCATCGAGTGCAAACCCCGCTGCCCAACAAATCTTGCGCATGAGTTCTGTGTCTTGTGTATCGCGTATGCGCTGAAGGTATGGATTAAGCTTCGCTGCATCGGATTTGTGAAAATTCGCTAGAATAGAGAGGAGGAGTGACGCTTCAAATGTAAAGCGTTGGGTATCTGGGGATGTGATGACCTGTCACAACATCATTCGCTCAGGACTGCCGAAAGACCATGAAATAGTAATTTGTACCTTAGCGATGCAAGGGAAGAGGTCTCTGCGCAGAAAATATGCGCCCGGGCTCAACTGGCTGATGCTACACGTGAAGACAACAGCTAGTTGGAGAACCTGGTGACGAAGAGCCTCTAGATTGCGGTCAGTCAAACAGGTCCACGTCGATTGTTCTCAGAGCGCACCAGGAGCATCAATATCACCAAGCACATCTGCAATCATCCCAACAAACTCCTACACGCGCCAGTGAGTCTATAGCGGAGATGAAGGTTCACATCGGCAGTACCATGAATACCCTGTCGGCTTCGTTCACTCTGTTGGCAAAGATTTCCATCACCTCCCAGCCTGCTAGATTCTTAGCGAGCACAGAGCGCAACATGATGCAGAGCGTGACGACGGCGTGGGTGCGGGTCTCTTCAATGCCCTTTCGGTCGGCTGCAAATACGATGCAGACAGTAAAGAGGGCATGAAGCACGAGCTACTGGCGGGTATTGGCCTGTCAGTTCCAGAGTGTTGGAAATTGGACAATATTGTGGATGACAGACCTTGCGTGAACCAAGGCACTCGTCCTTGGGAAGTGTGGATAGAAGACGCGTTAGAAAGGCATGGTCGGGCTCCAGGGACAGTAGCTCTTGCCAGAAGCGCTGTTCGTCCTGTCCAGGGGATATTTGTGCTGGACTGAGACCCTGTACATTATGTCAGAACTTTCAGGTCGTGCCGTAGTGTAGTATGATAGTACGCTTGCCTGGAATAGTTTATTGATGACAGTCACATATCTCGAGCTGATCATGATGGTCCAAGAGCCTCGCGGTACATTCATGAATACCTGTACAATGGCGAAAAGACAGCTGTGGTCTCTCGAGTCGATAATCTACAGTGGGAGTACAGTGGGAGTGATGCGCAGCTAATGATGGACGCTCATTGAAATAAGTCACAGGCCAGTTCCCGGCCATATACTACGACCTAAACAACCCATCATATGCCGCATAAACCATTTCAACTATCCAACTCATCAACGTCTCATCTTTCATCCTCACGTCTTCCATCATCCTCCTAACGCCCACAAACGCCCGTCGGCCCCTCCGTTCGCCCTCCAGTTCACCCCCAATATCCTCCACCACATCGTCGCCCTCGTCGTCTTCCACAACACCAGGAAACCCAAAGTGGTCGCCATCCACGCGGGGAGCAGTGTCCGTGGTGGCGACGAATGACGAGCGGAAGAGAATTCGGATGATAAGTAATGCGGTAAGTGCAGCCGAAGGAGGATCGGCGACAGGCCGAGTGTAGGATATGTTCGTTTGCCTTAGAGGAGGGGGCCGCCGCTTAGTGGGATCTGTGAAGGGGTACGATTCTCCATCGGCAGTGACGGTTACTGTATCATCTTGAGAAGGATGTTTTGCGGGTGGCTGGGAACTTGAGAGATGGGTAAGGAGGTGGGGCCGCAGTCGTTGTTTTGATGTCGAAGGCAGTGAACATGTAGCCCAGAGACATGGCGGCTCAGGGTTCTCGGATGACTCCAAATGTTGAAGCAGGTGGTCGTACAACTCTCCGGGAGCCTCAAATGGCGGAGCTGGACACTGGAAGCGCTCCCACAAGCACTTGAAACGAGGAGCAGCTTCTGTATTTTTACATCTGTCCACTCCACGCACGATAAAGCGCTGTGGCGGCCCTGGAAGGACCATCGCCTGAGCTTGAGGAAAAACAACATTAACGTTTTTGATCACGTCTGATGCAACTAGCACGGGATGGCGATCCGCAAAAGGTGTGAATGCATCTTTGTAAAGAGTCCAAAAATCGACTTGAGTAAGCTCTCCATCTGGTGTTGCAACGAACATGATTTTCATCCTACGAATGACTTTATCATGTCATATTACAGCTGCATAATGTGTACTCACCACTCGTAGCAGCGCTGGGGTTCAGGCATGGGAACTAGGGTCTCAAGCTCCTCTTTGGTAAGGTCATGGACGGGAATCACGACCGTTGTTGCTGGGATGGCGCGAGAAGCTGCACTGATATCCAGATTCACGGTCTCTTCTACCTGTTCAGATAGAAGAAAGCTAACAAGCACGCGAAGGGTGCTTGGCATGAGAGGATGATGCAGAAAAGCCTTTACCATTGGCGGGTGCGAAAGATGGGCATATAGGTAGTTCAATGAAGCGTCTACCAATGCTCGATCGACAAATAAAGGTAAGTAACGTATGGAGGCAGCGAGCGCTGGCGAGTTTGAGTCCAGGCGACGTGTGTTTTGTATGTTAGAAAAAAGTTGAGCCAACAGGGTCAAAGCTGAGACGATAAGGGAGCGATTCGATGAGTGACCTGCAATTTGCAGCAGAGTGGGGAGGGGGTCTTTCTCGTTTGAAGCAGGATCTGGTAGGATCACGCCTTGGGATATGGCCTGCAGAAGTTCTATGGCGTTAAGAACAAATTCAGCATTCATGTCTGTGTCTGGAGCCAGGTTGGTGAGGGCGTTGAATAGTAATGGGAGCGTTCGGGAATGATTAGCTAGTTCGTATGCATTGGGTTCATTCGTGGCCGAATTGCGGAGGATAAATATGGATTCTAGGGCATGCCGTCGCTTTCTGTGTTCAGCATCGGGCATAGCAAATAGTCGATGCTGTTCTGCCACTAGGTATCCTTCTGTCGCGTACCATTCCGGCCATTCGAACAGTGCGTCTGTTAGACCAGGAATGGTTTTCAAGATGAATTGATCATTTGCACATAATCGATACAGCCTATCCAGCGCCCATGCAATCTCCGAGTTTATGCCGGAGCGTATCGATAAGACCATACGATTGCTGGGAGTCGCCTCAGTATACCATCCTAAAGACACACGTAAAATCAGTGAAATTTACTAGTAAACAGATACCCACTTTCATAGTCATCTGTAACATTTGGTCCGACGCGCTGCACCGGATGCTGCTGGCCATATTGCCTGTAGATGCCAGGCGTCGTCGTCCGGGGTGGGATGGCCATGAAGGTGAGCTTTTTCGAAGCTTTAACTTACGGGGCGCATTCAAGGTTACGCCTGGTTACGCGCAGTCACGCGTCCGTCACGTGTGACAACGTTGGCCGTCACACAATACGTAACAGCTTGCCGGAATGTCATCCCCTCATCCACTGCAAGTACTACTACTCATGCCTTTGATCGAGGTTTGTCCTGCAATTGTAGAAGAGGATCAAAACACTCATTTAACTGCAGGTGATTGCGAACGATCGGCTGGGCCGGAAAGGTGAGTCCACTCGATTACATGATCCGAATCCTAGCTCAAGCAATCTACTAGTCCGAGTCAAGTGCAGCCCAGATGACACTGTGGGTGACCTGAAGAAACTTATTGCCGCTCAAACCGGTACAGACTTTAAGAAGATTCAGCTGAAGAAATGGTGAGCTTCTGCTAATTGCTATGATACTCTTCCTTGACGCAGGACTGCGCCAACAAATCATTGCATACGTTTCCTACTTGAACACAAAATAATGATATCGTTCTTCCTGTTAGGTATACGATCTATAAGGACCACATAACACTCTCAGATTATGAGATCCACGATGGTATGAGTTTGGAGATGTATTAGGTTCACCTTCGAGAGCAAGAGAGAATGGTTATGCAGAAGCAGACACAGGGCCGTTAACTGTTTTTTGTTGAGTCGACTTCCTAGTGCTATCATCCACAATAATACCACGTATCACTCAACATTTCTTGTCAGCATGTATTAACAGCTCTGTGCCAATTGATCCCTTGTTGGAGGTTTACATCATCATTTCGCGAGTCAAGTTTGAACTCTGCTACATTATCATGATGTCCCTTCTACACGGAACCACAGACTACTCACGGATTATGACAGATCACCTTCCATCATACTTGCTGGTTGCCTGGGAGCAACGCAGATGGCGTTGGACGCATTGCAGGCTCATCTAACACCGCAGGTGGTCTGGAAAGGAGCATCGACGAACTACCAAAGTTTGAGATACGTGACTTCTGCGTCTTGATCGCATCTGCTCGAGGCTCGGTAAACGGCTTGACGATCACCCAGCTTGCGCCAGGACTCTGCATTCGCTCCTCTATGCGACGAGAAAGGAACGTCGTGTTGTGTGTGCTTTCGGCCTTGGAGGTTTGAAGTTGTATCGGTGTTGAACGGGGTCCTCGTGGGCGTGCAAGGATATGAGGTTCTATCACACTGCTTGAAGCTGTTATATGTCTGGCGAAGCTCGCAGCGCCACTGAGCGTCCCCGGGTCTTGATCGATATCTTCCTCGGATACGGGGTGGAGAATGTTTCCATGGTATCCGATGGTGTCCGCAGATTCAGAAGGGGGGTAAATAGACGCCGAATCTGCACTTGTGTTCAGATCTTGATGCTGTTCTTCACTCAAGACAGGCACTTCATCAGCATTCTCTGGCTCTGTGGCGATTGTTATGTCCCTGGTATACTTCATACCAGGGACTGTCTCGTCGGTCTCTATAAGATCCCCGCTTATAGCACGCGACTTTCGGTACCACGGCTCGCGCTTCGTAAAGTCTGGCAAGGGGCGTTGCCTGTTTCGAGTGTGGAATGGCACTGTAGGTGGAGGATCAAGCGAGAGAAAGTTGACGATTCGGATTGGCAGGATGACGTGTACATCCGAGGAATATCTTCCGATGCCTACACTTATGCGAAGCGTGTACTCAACCTCCAGCAGTCGCGTTCGCGCAATAGAGTGGACGTCGGGCTACAAGAATAATCAAGGTTCAATTACCACGACACAACCAGAAAGAGATCGCGGCTTACCGGTAATATCAAAGAGTGGTCGAACTCGCTTGTTTGACCGGGAGCAACACCTGTCCACCATCCTTTCGCGCTCGTATGTCCCTTAGAGCAACGCTGTCCCAACTCAAGGACGCTTTCCGTCACCCACTTTGCCTTTGTTGAGGTTTGACAGGCATCTAGGTCAGCATCCCCAGCATCCAAGTGCGGTTTTGGCTTGAACACGGTCAATGTTTGTATCAGCGCAATGGCGGCGCCTTTCACCAATTTCTTGCAGTCATTGACCACTCGAAAATGAACGGTGCAACTTTGGCCAGCGACCCAGTGGAATCGATGGAGACGGGCTGACAACCTGATTTTTCCTGGGCCACCCATGAACACTCTAGTGGCAACCTCTGCAACTAGTGGGCGGGAGTTTGTAGCAAGCGTAGAGACGACGTCCAGACGTGGCCATACCTCACAATCGCGGTAGAAGTGGGCGATGGATTCTTTGGATGTTGCTGAGTCCTTGATTTTGATCTCTCTGATCGATTATTGACTGTCAGCCGATGTGTGATAAAATACAGAAGCTCCAGCACTTACGCCATAGTAACGTATTTAATCGCCACTCCGGAGTTTATGCTCAAAACCCCTTTCGCCATGCCGCAGCTGCCATCTAAAGGAAGGAGCATCGCGAACGGAAAGATGTGGACGCCCTCTTGCGCCTCGGCCCAGCCATCGTTGTCAGGTGGTGATTTGAAGAGACCTTTCCACAATGGAGCAATTTCCGACATAAGAGCTGAGTATCTGTAAAACGTGCACTTGCTATCCTTCTGCGGTATGCACTCAAATCCGACGACACTGACTTTCCCCTGAGAAAGTAGCAATGGTGTATCCTTCTTGGAGCCTTTCTTGATGTGAATCTTGACTGTCCCCTTGAGGTAGCCGCCTTGCACGCAAGTGTGATTTTCGAGTATGATGTCCACTTCTACACGCGACCTCCACTTTGCCTTTTCTAGCGCAATGGGCATGAAATCGGTGCATAGATCTCCACCACTATCTGCGTTGCGTAATGCCGGGCGCGGGTGGACAGTTGTACCGAGTTTCAATGTGGAATTCGAATTTCCGAGGAGGGTCTTAATTTCTGGGCGGCTCTGGACAGGGGCGACATCGACGTCGAAAAGAGTCGCACTGGTGGCCAGGCTGGCTATGCTTCCGACAACAGGACCTGCGGAAAGGGTCTTTCTAGGTAGTGTGGCAAATTTCGAGCTTCCCGGAGGCATGAGAGACTTTGTTGCTATGCGTTGGCCAACTCGGTAACCGGATTCACCAGGTTTTCCGTACACGTCGAACTCTACCATCGAGTCCCCGACTTCTGCTAAGAGGAGACCTCTCATAGCACTCATTGAGCGCAAGGCCGGAACGGCAATCTGGCTATCCGCATCAGTGCTGGAGGGCAGCACGTGGTCCTTTTTCAAAGTTGAGCGACTGGTGGCTGCCTTAAGCTTGAGGGACGAAATCTGTGACCGAAGGACGATATCGGCGCCTTGAGGTTCGTGCTTGCTTGACATTTGCATTCACAGATGATTGTTCCTTGCTAAGACACAGAGTCACACAACTATATGAACCACAATGCTGACATCTCAGCTTTGGAACCACAATGCATCAGTTCTAACCATCAGTCTGATTTAAATTTGGCGTCGGGCGCAGCTCCTTTATCAATATCTGGATTACAATAAAAAGGCACCATAGGTGGAGAGGTTGGTATCCTGCCCCGAAAAGGGTGCTTCGGGTGAGGTAACAAATATAAATTTGCCGAAGTGCGCAAACTGATTTCCACCTAGACTTATAATCACAGTGATTGACCTGCTCACTGATAGATGGAATATGTGAAATACATCGGTGTCAGCCGCAGCCACAATTAATGATGCGGAGCTCTGATTCTCATGCACGACTCCAAAGGCCTTCTCATCATGACAAGTCCGTCCCTACGGTACCTGAGAACTATAATGAAACATCTTCTCACTTATCTGCAGACGGGGAAACCAGTACTCCACTGGCAGACTGGCACTTTGAAAGTCACGGTGTTCTGCTGTCAATGGGATTCTTGAAAAAAGGTTAGGTTCGCACCACAGCACCCAACCTCTTGCAGGAATAACATCAATTTATTGGCATCTTTGCCTCGCGGCTTATCGTTAAAAATGATGGGATGCAGCCGTTGCTCCGTCCATGTCGTAGTATGATCCTGGTTTGGGCTGGTTGATGCTCCGCCAAGCCGTGGTTAAAATGATATCCTGCTTCCGAGTGACGCTATCAGAAGTAACGATGAATTGGTACTTGGTTTGATTGCAACGTGTTGGCAGCCAGGGAGCTCCATATTTTGCTGTAGATGTCACTTTCGAACTAGAGAGAGTACGGCCTGGTAGACGCTCATACCACTGCCAAACAAGGATACAAATTGACGTCAGGCTGTGATAGTTCCGAGTCCCGACGAGCTCGGTTTCTAATGAGCAAACTTTGTTGTACACAGCTCACCTTTGCATATTGTCCTCGTTGCAGGTGCGAGGCCTCTCACAAACACAATAACAGCTTGGTTGCATGTTTATCATCGGTATAAAAACCCTTGGACTTACAATATTTATAAACCTGAATCGTCCGGATTTCGGTACAACAGCACTCGTGACTCCAACTTGACTTTAGCTTCATCCACCGCAGCACTCACAAGACTCCCCCTTATCAGTAGCCATCATGTCTCTTGGACTACCACCAGTATCAATAGGTCTCAAGTCTATAGCGCCGTATCTCCAACGCGCTGAGGAACTGGTTAATCAACAGCCAGTCGTTGCATACTGGTGTATGGGTAATTTTTACGTCTGAGCATATCACATAACTCACGGAAGTGTGTAGGCGCGTACTATGCAGCTCAGCTTGGTATCAATTTGAAAGCGAAGGATGCTGCGTCGCGCACACTACTTCTAAATCTCTTGAACGCACTTGAGCGCCTGAAAGCTCAGATTGGTCCCAATGACACCATAGACAGCGAGCCTGCAAGCGCAGCGTTTGTCGAGAACTTTGCCTTAAAGATCTTCCGCATCGCCGATGATGAAGACCGTGAAGGTCATGCAACAAGGTATTTGCATATTATCATTTCATTTCCGATAGATTAACTCACATCCAACTAGATCAACTGCGAAGAAGTTTCTCGCTGCAGCAAATTTCTTCGAGGTCTTGAAAGTATTTCCAACGGCAGATATCTCCGATACGGTAAGCCGTCGTGGTGTCATGTAGTCGGACGACGTTTGTCTGACATACTTTTGCAGATAGATGGCAAGATTAAATACGCTAAATGGAAGGCAGCCGATATTGCAAAGGCATATCGGGAGGGCAGGAAGCCCACACCGGGTCCCGCTGGGTCTCAGTTTGATCTGGAACCTCTCCCTGCTAGTGCTTCAGAGCTACCTCTGCGAGCTGAAGATCCCCACAACTCCCCTTCAGCGACGAGCCAATCCCCCACATCACCTCCAACGTCGCATTATCGGCAGACGCCATCTCCGAAGATGAGTCCAGATGATATCACCCGTGCCAATCTCTTGCATCCCCCTCGCCATGATGATGAGTCGTTGAGCCCTGGGCGTTGGAGTACGACGGCCACTCCAGGATTTGATCTTGCTCAGGACAGCAGCAGTGTCAGCTTGGACCAGGCAAATAACTGGCATGAAACCCCTCTTAATGGCAGGGGAAGTCAACTCCGTCAGGCCTGGGTCAGCACTGACGTGGAAGGCGCGCCTAGCGATGACGAGCTAGTTCGAGATCCGTCACTGAACGGATCATCGTCCAGTCAGGTTCCGCTCTTGCCATTTGCTAGCGAGTCTCGGCCCGCCGTATTCGCGTCCTCATCTCCACCCAAAGAGCGGCCTGTTATATACACACCAACAACCAGAGAGTATGTGCCCCCCATTCCTCCGCATCCTACCATCCTTCCCTCGATCTCCCCGCCGAGAGGCTCGCCACCGCAAACCCGTGCTCGCGGTCCTTCAATATCGTCTCAAGAACTTCCGCTTGGATTTGTACCCTCAAGTCCAGTACCCCCACCCATGATCCCTCCTCCGCCGATGCCTACAATTTATGTACCTTCTTCGCCTTTTCGCAAGACACTCCCGCCTCCGTCTCCCACCCTAATTCATACCCCTTTGCCACTGAATGATTTTCAACTTACGCCTACCATCATTGCCAAAACACAAAAGCACTGTCGCTTTGCTATTTCCTCGCTTGATTACGAGGATGCTGAGCAAGCAAGAAAGGAACTTAGGGCTGCGCTGGCTCTCCTCGGAGGTTGAACTGATGATACGAGCATTGGTGTCAATTGGTCATGCTATCAATCTGGGAGCTGGTCTCTTTCCTGAAGAAGCAAGCTTTCTCCCTGGAAGGCTCATGTTTTTCTTCACCTACTTGTATATTAATGTAATATGCTAGGTTATAGCCAGAACTATCTCAGCGCTATCTGTATCATGAAACTTGTTCCCAAACCATATCTAGAAAGGTGTGAAAGCTTACTTCTTCCCAACATTACGATCGAAGATGGATTGTGTGGGATACATGTCTACTGGGCTATCCACGTGTTGCGAGTCATCTATAATCGTCGTTACTAGCGGTTGTACTGACAAACGAGGGGGAGCTGATGTTGTCGAAGTAACCACAGGGGCCACACCAGCACCGCGATCGGCGGCTAGCGGGGAATTGGAAGACGTGGTGTTGGTACGAGAGGATGCAAGATCGAGTACTGGAGTGGGTAGCGCATGAAAGGTCTTGAGTGCGCTCGAAAGGTTGTCCAACTGGGCAAATAGCGAGATCAGAGATAGACAGTGAACTGCAAGACTTGTGTACCTTATTCATGACGGCGTCAATGGAAACTTTCTTCTCTGCAAACCGCTCCGCCAATCTTGTGAATTCTTCTTCTCGTGTCCTCTTCCCAAACACCTCGTCATTGTCATCCGAAACTTCTCCCTCGGTCACCTCGTCGCTTTCATCATCATCTTCCTCTTCTCCGAGTGTATCACTTCTCCTCCTATTCTTCCCCCTCTCGTTCCTTGTGGTGCCTGCCTTTCCTCCACGCTCAGGGACAGCTGGACCATTATGACCTCGTGCAGTCCGCAAGCCGACATTCTCCATATCAACATGCATCTTTGAAATTTCACTCTGAAGCTCCAGAATATGTGATAGTTGGGACCATAGTTCATCGTCAGCACCCGACCGCATCGGCGTTGGCACATAGTCAGATAATTTCTGACCAGTGGCCGGTTCGTACATAACCTCCTTGGTTGGTTCATGATTGGGCAAAGATTCGGAGGTGAACAATGAATTCTCAACAGCGCTTGAGCCAAGATGGAAAGAAGACCCTGGAGGAGCATCCGATCGTAGAGATTGCTGCTCTGCAGCCTCAGGGCCACCCGAGGGTAAGTGTCCCTGGAGCTCGGCGAGGATGTCATCATGAGGTGTCTGAAACCTTGCTGGCTCAGTAGAATTTCCCAGCGACTTCACATCGCTTGATGTAAAGGAAGAATCAGGTCTGAGCACCTCCTGTTCAGTTGGGGCAGAGTATGTGCTGGGATCCCAGATGTGTTCGTGGACATCGTGGTGATCGTCGTCTGTGATGGGAATTGCAGACTGTGATGAATGTCCGGTTAGTTCCACTGTTGAACGGGAAGCTTTAGACGTGTGATCTGGTAGGCTGAGAGCCTGTGGAATATTGTTGGACTTTTTGCTCAGCCATGAAGGAAGCATTCTCTTGGCAGCCACTGCCAGCGCTGACAAAAGGCACGCTATTACACTTTAGTTCAATAAACAAACTAGCTATGTGACACTGCTACCGGGTTCGAACGCCGAGGACAGACCGAGGACAAAAATCTTCTTGTCAATTCCAGCGCAGTAATTGATCTGATCTGAGCAAGTATCAGCACGTAGTAAGTTACGGACTTTCAAGTTGCAGGCTAGAAGCTTGACATAGCCTGATGCACCATGTCTAATATTAATAACATTGTACTTATGATACAAGAACTGCGCATTAGTGGCCCCAGCCCATCAGTGATTCTGGTCATTAATACCAAGCTTAGTTCATCCACCTCAGACAGGGTGATTAATAGCCTGGTACAACTATTGATCATCAATCATCAATGGCAAATTGCAACAGAGCCCTTGATGTAGCGAAGGAGGTGCTTGGCGGCCTGCTCGTGAGCAACAATGTCGTTACACCGCAGGTAGGATAGCTGAATGCAGTCTGATAACCAACCTTCAATCAATCATCTATCGCCAGTACACCGAAGCGACCAACAGCAACAGATTTGAGTTCCGCATTCTGATGTTCTTCTTCGCCAGTCAGATTTCCATCTTCATCCCCACCTTCATCACTGACTTCATCGGTACTGTCGACCTCATCAGTTTCATCGCACGATCCTTCCTCATCATCTTCATCTAGTTCTTGTGAGTGATGATTTGCATCGCGTGTGAGCCAAATTCCGTTGCCCCCACTGGATCCAACAGCCGTCAAGTCGGTTCCCGGAGGCCAGAAAGCCCATGCTATCTTGCCCTCCGCGACGAGTCTCAGTACTACCATCGATTGTTAAACATCCGACACAAATATTCATTCAAAGGATACTCACTAGCGTTGCCTGCACGGTGGATATCTGGGCGACCTGCCTTTGCGGTTACCCAGCCTTTTTTGTTCGCATATGCGGTCATGATCTCCGTTGCTGTCCAATGCGTCTTTTTATCCTTCAGTGAAGGCTGCTTACCATCGCGCCAGGTGCGTTTATCCTCGACAGGTGCACTGTTCGCCGAAGGGTGTGTAAGACCGAGGATAATCTCAAGCGGGAGAAGCTGCCCAATTTGGTAGATGCAAAATGGGATGGCGGAGACGCGGGATATGGGTAATATTCCGCTGAGAACCTGAGTGTCCATCGGTGTGAAGGCGGGCATCACAAGCCCTGGACAATCAACGAGACGGACATCAGGAGTCCAGAAAAGAGTTTGAAAATGCTTTGTCTGGTCGAGTATGTAAAATGAGCCTGTGTATCTTATTGATTAGGACTATGTCCTTACCTTTCCGGGGGTCCGTGATGCTCTGACTTTATGTATTCCGAATAGCGCATTGAGAAGGGATGACTTGCCAACGTTCGGTTGACCTGGGATGAGCTGTCAATTTTCAAATGCGTGGCAGCACAAGAAAGATGTACCGATCAAACCGACAGTCAGAAATTCTGGCTCCTGCCATTCTAATGCTTCCTCTTTATCGCTGCCTTCCTGTTCTGGTTCTTGGACATCACCTACGGTATCCTCTCTGCCCTTTCCCTTCGGCATAGCTGCGCCTCCGATGACACTCCCTACTTTCTTGCCATGGGCATGCAGCAGGCCATGCCAATCAATCTCGCGCTTGACCGGAGGATTCCAGCGTTTTAGCTTGGCCTCGTCCGAGCGCACTCGTTCAGGGGGGGTTAACATTTCTTCATGCACCTGTCGCATGACATTAACCAAACGTTCTCTGAAGGGAAGGGGGAGGTGCGATTCATAGACTGGACGTCCTTGCTCGCCCATTTTCTGCTGGTACGCCTCGACTTGCACGATGGGTAGCCCAGGGTGCTGTTTCTGAAGATATGCGGTCCATGCCTCAGCTCTTTCAGGACCTGCAATATCGACTTTGGTGAGAACGAGAATGACTTTTGCTTTCCGAGAGGCTAAGTAGGACTCTAGCGAAGACGGGAAGTGGAGCGGGGGACATCTGGAGTCCAAAAGACAAAGAAGTATTTGAGATATCTCTGTTACTCGCCAGCTGCGCACTAAATTGTGAGCCCAACAATCAGATGCATAGGAATTTAGTATTTACAGTTGTCTCCAAACCTCGAGATTGCGCTCGAAATGGGTCGGAGGACATGGCATTTTGTCTTGAACAGCGGTATCAGGATCACTTGGGCCAGCCGACCCTAGATCAGTGCCCGACGGAGCTGACTGATTATTTTGATTATGCCAACGTTCCACGATGGCGTCTGTCTGAGTCATCCATCTGCGAAAATAGCCTTGCTCATTGGCGTCTACGTCATCTTTTGACATGGTGTACTTCCACTTGGGTCTCCTCGGGACACTAAGCTGATCGCTGATGAGATCGCTACCTGACTGTGCATGATCAATACTGAGGAGACATGCATCAGCAGATATAGGCCTTGTCAAGGGCAAGGTAGCAGCCAAGTGCTTCGTGGTCTCCAGGAATCCAGGATCAAGCTTCACGAACTGTGATTGAAGCTTTCTTGCGGCCCTGGATGCGTCATCTGCCAAAAGCCTTGCGTCAAGTGAATGGCCGAGCTTCGGAGGTCTCCTGAAATTCTTCCTGCGCGGTTGTGCTTCAGGTGGGGCGATATCACCACGTTTGACTGCACGCTTAAGCTGCAGCTCGGCCTTGCGTTGCTTACCCGACCTGCGCATTTGACAAAGTTCAGCCTAGTAGATATGTTTGGTACTAGTAGCTTGACCGTTTTGAGTGCGTTCTTTCCGAGTTCTTTCTGGGGAAAGCCGAAAACCTTTCTCACCGACTCTCACGCGGGAGGTTTCCACCTTAATTTCAAGGCACTGAGGTCTCGGAGATTGTCGATTAATAGGTGTACATCGCAGCTCTCACTGCGGACCTGACTGGAAAGGGCTATACACAATCACCGATTTGCTGGAGAATGCACGACATGGATAAGCCTGCCCACTGTCGCTTTAGGGCTATGTAAGCTTGATGTAAGCTGCTGACGCAACCGCGAGAACCTGTTACCTTATTTGGCAAAGATTGCTTCTTGCGACAGGTTCGGGCACTTCTGAATCTCGAACAACATCACCGAAGCAGTTTAGTATAAAAGAACGCGTTGAATCATGTCGGCAGCATATTTCGTCACCCGCAGTACCTTAACGCCAAACTTCCTTGATTCACCACCACCACCACCACCACCCACTTATCCTTAGAATGACCGGGCAGGCAGAACAGAACGTTGTCATTGTCGGCGGTGGATTTGCTGGATTCCAAGTTGCTAAACTACTCAGCAAAAAATTAGACGCGAGAAGATACAACCTCATTCTTATCAACTCCCGCTCATACGCCGTTGCCCTTCCTGCATCCGTCCGTCTTGTCGTCGATGCAGAGTCGAAGTTGGAAGAGACTTCATTCGTCAAACTTGACAGGATTTACGCGAATGGTAACGGGGAGACAAAAGTCGGTGTTGTGACTAGCATCGAGGCACAGCCAGGCGTCTCTGGGGGTGCTGTGGTCCTTGCCACCGGGGAACGCATTTCATATGCAGCGCTTATCCTGGCTACTGGCTCAAAATGGACCGGTCCTTCTGCCATCCCAGAGAACGAGGATGATGTTCTGCCATTTGTTAACGCATGGCGCCAAAAGTTTGCTAAAGCCAACCACGTTGTGATTGTTGGTGGGGGTGCCGTTGGTATCGGTGAGTACGTGTAAGGTATTATTGCATCATTACTAATGCAGTACTTCTTAGAGCTGGCTGGAGAAGTGAAGGATCTTTACCCGGTGAGTTTTTTGTTTTATTATGTCAGTCCACTGCAGTTCTGACGAGTCACGCAATACAGACAAAGAAGGTCACCATTGTTCACGGTGGTAATCAGCTTATCAACGCAGCCTACGGCAGCTCGCTCCGAAAAGGATTGGAGAAACGCCTTCATGCTCGCGGTGTTCAGTTCATGTTCAACGAGTACATCGATGACATTCCAGAAGCGGGTGTTGTTGGCGTCAGTACTCGCAGTGGAAAGCACATTTCTGACGCCGACTTAGTGGTACGTGCATTGCTGTGCGTGCGCATTTACCCAGCTCACTAGCATATGTAGGTATCTGCTCGTGGTGGCCGCCCCAACACCGACTACGTGACTTCCCTCGGTGAAGACGCTTTGAACGGACATGGCTTCGTCAAGATTAAGCCAACCATGCAACTGCTCAATCACCCATCCATCTTCGCTTTGGGCGATATCATCGACTGGGCCGAGCAGAAGCAGGCAGCTAAACTCATGTGGCATGTTCCCGTCACCGTGGGGAACGTAGTGAGCTTCTTGAACGGAGCCACCCCGACGAAGACATACACGGGTGCTACTGAGATGATTGTGATCACGAATGGAAAGGTGAGTCAGAAGGCAGGGGAGTTATTGTGGCTTGACCCTGACATGGTTGTTATAGAAAGGCGGCATGGGCTACTTTGGGTTCTTCGGAGGGTTTACCCTGGGTGATTGGTTTGCCTGGCTGGTGAAGTCAAGAGATTTCATGGTTCCACACTTCAGGAAGGATCTCGGTTACTGATTGTGATAGATTTGTTAGACCTTGGACAGCTTTATACCTTCTGCATAGCGTATCTTACCTCGCTTGTGGTTTTTATAATTAATGCATTCTAGTCATCACGAGTGCAGGCGAGCTGTGAAAATAGTCAGGGCTATCTTATGCACCCATGACGATCAACATGGCATCAACCTTGATATCAAAACGGCCTGTGAGGGCCTGCGGATGTAATTCGGCGTCGATGGCTTTAGCCGAACAAGTTGTTCAGGGATTGTGACGAGCATGTGTATCAGATGTCATTTCGACTATTAGGATGATTTGCCAGCTCGAACAACCACGACCATAAAGAGGAAGGTCAGCCTACTAACGTTACATTTAATACTCTGTCCCACGCCGAGTCGCTCTCGCAATAATATTATAGCCCTTCTTAAATACACGTTCCGTCCCGCGTCAGGCCTAGGAATAAGAGCAGCTCTCTCTTTCCATGCCCACACCACGTCCAAGCACAGCCACAACAATGGCACTTGATTCAACCAGCGGCAGGCGCGTTCCTCGACACAGGGACTTTCTCAATAAACATGGTCACCGACATCATTCTTACGACCCAGAGAAAGCTCCCTATCCTCTATGCTATGATAGACAAGTCCTAGAGCTGTGAGTTCGTCCTACCACCGTGTGCCTGACTGGCGGCTAAGCCCGTTTTAGGGAGAACATGGATCACAGCTTCGTTATGCACGTCAAGAAATCAGTTTCAGTCGTCCAGTTTCCAGATCACATATATCCAAAGCGCTCTCTCGATCTTGGTTGCGGGGTTAGTCACATCTTACATCACATCTTCTTCCAGTTACGTGACAAGTCCTTGTGTGTTTCATAGGGGGGTACGTGGATACTTGATGCCGCGAAGGAATGGCCGGACTGCGAATTCGTAAGTACTTCCATTCTTTGAATACAAAATGGAGTTTACAAACGCCACAAAGGTCGGGTTTGACCTTGTGGACGTACAAGTCCCGATATCATTATTGGAGCCAGATATTGCAAGTCGCATCTCGTGGGTCCACGGAAACTTGTGAGTAATACGGTCGAACCAACGTGTAAACGGGTCTAATGGATCCCTTGATGAGTCTGACCACGAAACTCCCGTTCGACGATGACGAATTCGACCACGTTCACATGCACGGCTTAGGCCGGGGTATCCCTGAGAACAAGGCATGTTAACATCTACTCATCAATGAATATATTCTGAATGTGCTGGCTCTAGTGGGGTGTTCTCTTTGAGGTGAGATAGTTCCCATCTCTTGCAACTGTATCTTGATTGTCTTCCAAGGAAGTGAACCGGGTCCTACGACCAGGTGGCGTTGTCGAAGTCCTCGAACATGGTACATTATTGTATGATTGCTTTCGTGTCTCCCTGCTAACTATTCCAAGATATCCTATTCCCCACACTGCCCACTTGGTTCACGGCACCTTTGCGAGCGCGCAATAAGCGTTCAGATTCTGTCCACTATCCCAATGGCTCGCATCACCGCACTGACAAACTACCCTCTTCACAACCAGACATCCCGCCCCTACCTCATGATCACGCACTACTCGAAAGCTTGTATTATGCTGTATTTGAGAACCGATTTATCAACTTACGACCAACAGGTAAGTTGCGCTATGTGTGTGTGATATCAATTGCATCTGACATGTGTCAGCTATTCTCCCAATATATTTCACCTCGAATTTCATTCGAGTAATATCTGCGCCTATTGTTCATTTCCGTATGCCTGCACTACCCCCTTTACAAGCATTACCGCAACCGTTGCCACCAAATGCGCTTCTTATGGAAGCTTCGTTATCCTCGGATAGATCTGAAACCACCTCACAACCTCATGCGTCCCCCACGTCTCGTCCCGTCGCCGTTTCGTTCTCGTCTACTCACTCCTCCGCCACGAGTAAATCAGCGTCATCGGGGGAATCATCGTTATTCAGCAATGTAGAAAGTTCTACGCACTCATACCCAACAACGAGTCCTGCAGATTGCTCGCCGCATTCACCAGCGCTCTCGTGCGATACAGCCAACACCTTGAGCTCTGAAACAGAAACAGCTCATGTCATGAAAAAACCGCTTTACACCGTTGATAGTTCAGCGGCCGAGAGTACATCTATGGGTGTTGCAGCTTCGCAGTCCCTGATTTCTCTCTGTGAGATCGACAAGCTTAGCGAACGTTCACTCGCAATGCAATTGTACTGGTCGTATCAGAGTGTACTGGCATGCCAAGAGGCTATGTACGAGGAGCTCTTGGACCGCACGAGAAATCGGACAGGGCAATTGACAGAGTGTGGGTGGGACACCGATCAGGAGCTGTCCGAACTCGAGAGTCGGACGAAGTTCGAGATACTGGTAGACCGCTATAAGCGGTGAGTGCCACTTGTTCTGCTGTATGTTTGTGGTTGCTGAACCAATTGTATAGCGATATGCAAGCGCGAATATCCCTGTGGTGTTCACTTGCCGAGCTCGGGTGGTCCGTCCCTCCGCGGGAGGCAATGTCGAAGGCAGAGCTTGTTGAAGAGGAGAGACTCTATCGAGCTATGCTTGAGGCGCGACAGTTTGCCTCTGAGGAGGACCTGTACACACCTTGCCGGTCTGTGCGGATATTTGTGGGTTATAAGGATTCACAGTGATTTCACTGCCTTCGGCCTATATTTCCATTCTCGTTCTTGTTAATTGCTTTGGTGTTTATGTATGTTCCTCTTGGAGCCTTGATTCAGGGTTTATTCTGCTGCACATATGAGCGCAAAAAAAGTTGTTTTTGTAGCAATACGTATACGAGGTTTGTAGCCGCACCGTGTTCTGCTATAATGACGAAGACCATGATTTTGTTTGAAAGTGCTAGTGAAGAGTCGATTGATTTCCTTTCCGGGACATATGTATGTATACCGGCAAACGCCGCCGAGGTGGCGGTGACATTTTTTGCAAAAGTCCTGTGAATGCTTCGCGATTGCACGAAATCTCAAAACGCTCATGGCCGCGGTTAAGGTCATAAATCACATTCCTTTGGTTCCCCATCTACCAAAGGATGTCCCACTTCCACCAAGTCCCCCAGAATCCACAAGTCCGCCGCCTCCTGTGAAGAAGAAAACCAGAAAGAACAAAACGAAGGAGAAGGAGAAAGTTAAGGAAGGCATGCAGGGGATAAAGAGGCAGGGAGAGCAGGAGAGGGGGAATGCGAACGAGCAACAAGAAAGCGAGATGTCACAACCAGAGCCGCTAAAACCTCTGACATGGACATCCTTGACTGATTCGAACTCCAATTCACATCCGCCAATATTCACGAAAGACGGAAGGTGCGTAGATTTCATGGACATGCGACATTTGCGATCTAATCATTTTGTTTATTTGGATCAGCCACTTCTTTTCCATCATCGGGGAAAGAATCAAGATACATTCTACATCATCTGGCAAGGTCGTTTCTACATTACCAGGACCACAAGATGATGGTCACCAGGATATCATCACATCTGCCATACTCAGTGCACACAATGCATTTCAGCTTATCACCGCATCTCTGGATGGCACTATCAAAGTCTGGGATTTTCTCGAAGGCATATTGTTGCGCACGATCAATCTCGAACAACCTATCCATCACGTGTGCGGGCATGAAAAGATAAAAGATTACGTTTTTGTTGCTACTGCAAAAGCGAAGAAGAAGGGAAGCAGTGCTGTGGATGGTATGTGCTGTGGTCTTTGACGTACGACTTGTTTTTCATTTGCGTGCAGAGCAGCCAAAACCAAACCGGTCTGCAAAGGCTCCTCCCGAAGAGAGCTGCATCATCTTGCGTGTGTCCCTCAAGCCTCAAAATCCTGCTTCAGGCGCGAAATGGCACAAGTCATCTCAGATCACGCCAGTTGGCAAAACTAGGTATACGGCTGGACTTGCCGTATCTGCGAGCGGTGAATGGCTGGTTGCGGTCGCTGGTCACAAGGCCTACGTTGCACAAGTGTCTGCACTGAAATCTGGATTTACAAAATACGTTTCACCTGATGCATTGACATGTTTAGCAGTCCATCCATTAGAGGACTATTTTGTGACGGGCGACGCAAAGGGTGTTGTGCGGTTATGGTACTGCTTGAACCAGGGCAGGCCAGCAGTTGCTAACGTAGAAAAGCGATCGCAAACATCTGAGCTTCATTGGCACGCCCATGCGGTGTCATCTGTTGCGTTCACGACGAACGGGGCGTATTTACTATCTGGTGGTGAAGAAGCTGTTCTCGTCATATGGCAGTTGCACTCTGGAAAGAAAGAGTTCGTACCGCGGGTTGGCTCCCCCATCAAAAGTGTTGTGGTCTCGCGCAGTTCTGCTGCTGAGGAAGAATATCTTCTTGGGCTGGCAGATGCAAGTTTCGCATTCGTCAGTTCTGCCACGCTGAAGCTATCGCGAGTTTTCTCTCGCATAAAACTAGGTGCGTCTTTTTCATCTGACATATGAACTTGCTTACTTACATCGTGAACTCAGATCCCGTCACCTCAAGTTCCTGGGCGTCCTCATCTTCTGCGACACCACTTGCAGTTCACTCGTTATCATCGACACTCATTCTCCCCTCTTCCCATCCTTCTTCATTGCAAACCTATTCTCCTTCGTCATCCACGCTCGTTGCAGAGCTGGAGGTGTCGCCTACGAATCGAGTGTCAAGACAAGATGAAAAGATGTTAGAGCCCTCACGAGTAGAGCGCGTAGTAATCTCACAGTCGGGAGAATGGATGGCGACTATCGATCGGCGGGAAGGAGATGAGTCATTCCGTGGCGAGATTTACCTCAAGATATGGTGGTGGGACAAGAAGTCCGCATTTTGGATATTGAATACCAGAGTAGACCGGCCACATGGCTTGAACAAGGTCACATCCATATCTTTTAGTCCTTCGGATGACATCCAGTTGGTGACTACTGGTGAGGATAGAAATGTCAAAACTTGGAGAATACGGAGTACGAAGGATAAGAAAGGCAATGTAGAAGGTATGTGTGGACGTTCATGCAAACCTGCAGTTTGTGACCGCCTTTTAGTTTCTTGGACCTCAAGATCGTCATTTGGTTTCCGTCTGGAGACGCCCAGAGACTCTACTTGGTCTCCGGATGGCTCTCTTCTGGCTGTTGCGCTCGATGCCTCTGTGGCGTTGTATGATTCGATATCGAACGCACTTCAATCGACAATAGTTTGTTCAGAATGCCCAAAAATCTCGTCCATACATTTCATTGGGCATCATGGCCACTATATCGCGGTTCTTGGCGGCCCCAACCTTGTTGTCTGTGATATTATTAATCGCTCTGGTGCGTCTCTCCATTTGATTAACGATCTGCATCGAATTGAATACACTACAGTACGTTGGCATCGTCGGCACGACCACCCTTATGTCACTCTTGTACCTCACCCTTACCAAGATACCTTTGCAACGATCCATCATTCACCATCAGACACGACTAATGGGCTCATGGTCTACTCCATCTCGTCGTCGACTCCTCTGCTTTCACAAACGTTACCATTCGGGATACGAAATTTAGTTTGGTACCCCGCCCCAAATCGCTTCGCTCGCAGCCGGATGTTTTCCCTTGTAGGAATTACGCATGCTTTTGGTGTCGTGCTTCTCGGGCACGATATCAGCATAGCTGATGAGGCAAGTTCAACGAAGGTGCTCCAGAAGGGGCAGACGGTACCCAAGCGGTCTCTCTTCGAGGAGATGTTTGGTGCACCGGCTCTTACTGATGTCTCTCATAATGCCGTCTCGTCGACAATCGACACTTCTCTTCCCTGGAAAAGCAGTGAGACAGGAAGTGTCTTTGATACCCCTGCTTACCTCATGCCGCCGATGGAAAGTCTGTTTGACCCGTTGATCAACAGCTTCCTCAAGCTGCGGCTGAAGGAAAACATGGACGAAGAGCATCAGAGCGGCACCCAGGGTGTTTCTGATGAAATGACCGCCGAACCTATGGACACCGAAGAGCCCGCTTTTATAGAGATGGGCAAAGTCTCGGCTGATGACATCCTTGACACATTTATACCATTCTTCAAGGACATCACAGGTGAATAGTCCTCGTTCGGTCTTCTCTTTTAAACATCTACTCAACTGATTAATACGAAGGTCTACCTGATTACCCGTTCCATTCTGACACCCGTCCGGTCGCATTGACACTCCCAACTACTCCATCTTCCCATCATGCGAAACCCGCACCCCGAACAGTTGCCTCCCAAAAACCAAACCCCGATGCATCCTCTAAAAAGCAAGCTTCCGCACCGTCTGTCCCCGCCAAAACTGGCAAAAAAAGAAGTAGACATTCTCTAGCTTGAATATAACACATTTACTACTGGGCACGAGGTGTAATTCATCCAGCCGCATGGATTTCTCATTGAATTTTTGTTCCAGCCCATTGCATTTATTTTAAGCCATTGTTGCATTTTAACGCTCCTTCGCATCGCCAGTACCATCACGCTTTGCATGTTGCCGATGTAGCCAAGTTTCCACACTGTTGTCGATATAAGGGATATTGTGTTGTGTCATCTCATGCTCGTGTCATAAAACCGCCTTCTCAGCTAACGATAAACCCGCTTCTTCCCAGCGTTGCGTCCTCTCAAAGAATGCTTGAAGCTCAACAGGAGGGAAGCTCCGTGCATCACGTCCTGTGAAGGGGCAGGACTGGGCAAAGAAGACTTGCTGACCTTTCCCGCTGCCAATGAGAGTAACGAAAGTGCTGAACTGGTGCGTAGATTTGATGACCCAAACGACGGCCAGAGCTTGTTCAAGCCGTCGGCGACGCTACCGTTGTCTCTTCCTGCCCGTCTGCGTTTCGTCTGTCTGTCGCAAGCCCACTCGAGTGTAAGACCTCTTTTTCTGTGTCGTGCATCCCCTTCATCGCGGGTTGGACTACGAAGTTCACTTCCTCTGTCGGACACTGAACTTGAAGTTGTTGGCGATGAAGGGAGGTGTTGCCATAGTTCCTGGACGTTAGTTCTATTTCCCATTATCGGTAGTGCTTGGTCTTCCTCGTACAAAGCCTTGGGTGACTTCGAAGACATCAATGAGCCCAAAACGTTCAGAAGAGGTTTGATACGCAGTGATTTCTTCGGTAGGTTATTGACATCACCTTCTTGCTCTTGTTGGGACGATGTTGTGCATGACTTATCAGAACAAACAGATGGCAGAATCGCAAGCTGTAGAGTATCGTTTACCGATGGCGAAGAGACACGCCTGAGCACTGATAGAGATTGCACAGGAAGCTGGTGATCCGGGGCTTGGGAAACACCATCTGGTATCAGAAGGGGTAAGCAAGGGGTGCTCGGTTGGCTACGTTTTGCGCTTTGACGCTTGTTTTGAAACCAGATCGTGATAGTTTTGTAGTCGCTATTTACCCAAGTAAGTGACTTGTATGGCGAGACGGTTTGCTGACAGTCTCCTACATGCCAAGCTCGCCTGCAAGTTGGTTCTTCCTGTGCCTTGACGGATGCGTATCCTTTTGATAGAGCGATTCCAGACGCATAAGCTGCGTGGATGACATGCGGTGCCTCTTTCTTGAAGAATCGCCCCGTACTTCTGGCGATGGCTGACTGACATCGGGCTGCGGAGTGATGTTCTCTTTCGCGTCTTGATTACTAGTAGTCGGGGTCATGGATCGTCGCGTTGAACGAGTAGCGCGGATAGTAGATGTCATAGATATGTGCGTTGTTTGAAGTAAGATAGGTTGTGAGGGAGACGGGACAGTATAGTTATGTGTGACAGCCTCGGGAGCAACAGCCAGCGGCTAACAAGTCCAACGCGTCGCGGTCACGTGGACAAAATCAATAGAATTTTGGCGTATGGCTGATGCTGACTGGAAAAAATAGTTGCAACAGTGAATATGAATCATTCAATACATGCCATGGATGAAAAAGTATGATGTGGTAAAAGCAAAAATCCCATAGGTATCAAATAAAAACCGAATAATGATTGGAATACAACAACAGGTTCTTTGGTAGGTATTGCACACGAAGAGAAAGGTGTAGAATCACTGATGGCAAAATATTAACGACGCGCCATAAAACCAAGGAGCGTCAAGGCAGCTTCGACATCCTCCGATTGGCGAGGTTTGCTGCAGTCAGAAAACAGGTCTTTGTTGTTCTCCTCTTCACCGAAGCGCGAGGAAGAGTCGCTCTGGGGAGAGAGGTTGATGCTTCGGACGCTAGAATCAGGGGTGAGGGCTTCATACGACCCATCATCTGAACCACCACCGTGACTCAAAGAGGGGAGACAGGGGAGATCGTCTTCCTCTTCTCCATCGTCAATCCGCTTGTCTCGCCTTGCTTTGAGACAGGCCCATTCTAATGAACGCCAGGTCTTTGAACGCGAGGGAAGGCCAGCCAGCCTAGCCTCCTCAGCACCTGGGGAGGACTGCGGAACAGCGGGGGATGATGGGATGTGCTTCCATAACTCCGAAGGACTTGGAGACGATGGGGCATGGGCATTAGTAGTCCTTGGAGTGAAAGGAGTGAGAGGTGTCCGATTGGCGGATAATAGTAATGAAGGTGATGAGGGTCTCTCAGACAACTGAGCGATTTTATCAAGCGAAACAGAAAAGGAAGACATTGATTTGATAGGTTGGCGCTGTTTCAGACGACGAGACTGAGGTCCGTGAATTTTTGGTGGATCATTCTCATTCCAGATGAGGGATTTTCTCTTCTCTGTCTGGCGTCTGTTTTGGAACCAGTTTGTTACAGACTTGAGTTCCCTAATGTACAGGTAAGATCAAGATGTATTATTACTCATATCGCATCAACGTACATGCCGAGCTCCACAGCCAAAGCGAGGCGCTGCTCCCTAGTTGGATGGGGAGTCAGTTTGAGAAGTTGCTTGAGAGCCTCGAGTTGCTTGGGAGTGTTGCGTCGTCTGATGTAGGGTACATGTGTAACAGGAGCGTTTGACTCCGAGATCGACGTATAAGCAATAAACGAGTCTGAATGAGTTACAGTCGAGATCATTGAGGAGGCAAAGCGCTGGAATGAAGGCAAAGAATGGCAATGTGTGACTATGTACTTAGCACATACATTTGCTGTGTGCTGGTGGTGGTGACAGGTCATAAGGTTTGCACGCGTTACGCGACACGGTTCGAATAACTTACCACGTGATCATGAAACTCAATGTCACGTGTAACTCAAACGCAGACTTCAAGTGCCTATTGCATGAATGAGATGATAAATTGCGATAGTAAGTATGCAGTAATTGTATGGTATACAGATGTTTCCTATGCTCGTCATTATATAATATTTCATTCCAGTAAGTATGGATTTCCCCCTTAGATCGACTCTCCATAACGGTCGCAAGCCGCCAGCTCCCTCTCCTCGGGGGTAGTGGACCCCAGAGGCGCGATGAACAGACCCACGACCTGTTGAATCGTGTCCGCTTCCTCCGGAGTTACGTTGCTGACGTATGGAGAATTCACATAGGCCCTCATGAGCGGGACGCCTAACTCCTTCCTCCTAGCCGCCCACTCTGCCATCTTCATTCCAGATAATTGTTGGAATTCTATCGTCTGAAGTTTTGGACACAGAACTACGCGGTTCTGCGGGAACGACTGAGTGGTTGTGTCTCTCCCAAGCCCATATTCTCGAGGATCTTCGTTAAACGCCTCTATGACATGCCACTTCATGGAGGCGATCCGTAGATAGCTCAGGTGAGGCATCGCGTATAGGAACTTCACCATCGCCTTCGTCCCCCACTCTGTGGGACTAATGTTGACCGAGTAAAGTGTGAGGAGTCGTAGCTCCTTGTACCGACCAGTTATGGCAGCGATCATTGGTGTATAATCTTCGCCTGACATGTTCATCAACGTCAGGTCGCGAACGTTAGGTGCCTTGAACTGAGATAAAATGTAGCACGAGTACAACATGCTGAAGCCGCCTATAATGAGAACCTTTAGGTGGGGAAGGTTAATTGGAGTGTGATCGGGCTTTCTAGCGCTGGGTTGCGGGCCTGCGCCGTCCAAAGATAACTTCTGCAAGCGAGGGCAGGCAAGGAGGATCTCGCGAAAGCGATTCAATGTTGGCGCGACATTCATGGCGATTTTCCTGAGGTCGATTGTAGACAGGTTGCTAAGGGGAGTCGCGATCCAGTCAATATGAACGCCTGAGAGGCAAAGATATTTCAAGGCCCGAGTCTGGCCACCGAAAAGCACAGCAGGCGTACGCCCTGGCCCGAGCCATACAAAAGGCTGTCCCATTCTGTGAATTTCTAAACGTTCCATGTTGATGGTCTTCCCAGCGTAAGCTGCTTCCTGCAGCTTGTCCAAAACTACGAGTGCAGGGGGCCAATTGTCGACAACAAGCACAAGCATGCGAATCTGAGAGACTTTGACAAAGAGTTTGTCCATGAGGTCTTCCATCTGTTCGGTAGTGAACCGATGATCGTCCTCTTTGTAACTCCAATCATCATCTTTGGACTTCCAGTCGGCATCATGTTCGTTGATGCGAATGTCCAACGGTGCACCGCCTGCCCTCTTAAACCACTCTAGCGACCGTTCATACGGAGGAGGGTCGCGGAACCAGATAGCACTCCAAAGGGTGCAGTCTTCGATCATCAATCTGCGCCATTTGGCGCACACTGAAGTGAGCAATAGGCGAATGTGCGTGCCTTCAGCTGGGGTACTGGTTGACCAAGCAGCGATGCGGAAGATGTGCGTAATGATTTCGGGTGGCAAGTCATTCATACGAAAATTGCGCCAGTAAAAGATGTTACGTTTAAAACGCATGTCGTCATAAAGGTAAATGTAACGGGGATCATCATTCGCGGCCGAGCCCTGACGTTGTATAATGCGTTGTATTTGCATCATCTTCTGCATGAACATTGTAGACATCGACAAATCCTTGGCAGACGTGTCTATTGTTCCAGGCGGAGGACGCTTCTTCAGATGGTCTGCCATGAGAAACTCCTGCCGTCTCTTATAATCTATTGTGCCCATGATGGCATGCTTGGGCCACTTGTTCAGAGGCACGGTCATATGCATTTCAACGGCATCAAGCACAGGATGCTGTTTGCACACCTCGTCAGCAATTCACAGAAGGACGATGAAGGGTACACACCATTGGAGCCGGTCGAGCCGGGTTGAGGTCTGACATAATGGTGCCAACAGTCTTTTTCTTTTCGGTTGGTTTGGCGTGACTAGATGACATGAAGTGCGGATTAAGATAGTTGGGATGGATAAACGATTGAGAGACCAGAGCAACGATTTAGTTTCTGATAATGTAGCGGTTGGAGGTCGAGGAGACGCAAACGATGTGGTTTTATACGGTCCACAGTGGCACGTCGATTTTCTAGTATCATTGGCAATCAATATGTGACCGGTTGGTGGCTTGGTTCACAGGCAAAGCGTGTTGTTTGTCCTTGTGGGCGCCCGAAAATCACTTTATTTGTTGCTGGGAAAGCAGTGAATTACACCTTTCAGTCCACAAGTACCAAGAGAAAGAACTTGAAAAGAGCTGCACTTACCTAGCAAAGACGGTCATGGAGCGCGTTTCAAAGAGCGCAATGTATGCTGGATGCCCAGAAGACGCGACCTATATTTGTTGAAAGTACCACGATAATAAAGGATGATTCGTACGTTCGCAAGTTTCCTCCATAACATAGCAGGTTGACTCAATTGTTATGGGCAAAGCCGATGCTGCTCTCCTATAGGTGCCCGTAATCACAGAAAGGGGAAAGGACGCGTGCTCGTCACGGAACGTTCCACCACAGCGCGTCCGGTTATTGACGCATTTGTGCTAGTTAGCAAGGGGGAGAGACATACCTTGCTTTGTGCAAAACAGCCTGTCCGTTTCCGAAGGAATTGGTTTTTTTGTTCAACTTCCTGGAACGTGACGAGCACAAAGCAAGCCTGGCTGTCAACAACGTCGGCAATTTGCTTCCGTCGCCCGCAACGGCAAAATTTGTTCCCGCGAAACAATCACGTCTGCAATATCAGGTAGCTTTTGCTTTGCCCATTAAAAATCGTACTCTTATTCACATTTTTCAAACGACTTTGCTTTGGTTTTTATGTCCATGGGGATCGACGTGATACACAAATTGAATTTGTCACTGCATATTCTTCACGATATCCGCGGTTAACGATCATAGTTCGCTAAGCTCTTCACCGAAGCCCCTGCAAGTCAATGATTGTTTGGTCTCATCGCGGTCTTGCAATACGGCGCACGAGGTATGGCCTAGTGCTCCTCTGCCCATTTGTGTTATCAACGAATACCCAGCGACTCGCTATTGCCCGTTTGCAATGTCGTAGATTCGCCGGGTGCTCGCATAAGGATATGGTGAATTTGAGGATAATGGTCTTCTGATTTGCTTTTTATTGATTGCTCCGGACTAACGTGCTAGTAAGATCCGTCCGACCAGAAGCGTCATTATTCATCGGGGTGGATGATCCTTGGAAGACAATCATTGCCATTGATCAAGAGATAAAGTCACAAACTATTGAATTTACAAAGTACTGTACCGACAACATAACTTTGACATAACTAATCAGAATACAAGAACTTATAGTACAACAGCCAGAAAGTTAGACCCAAATATGCATCATATATCGTACAACAACACTTCTTTCAATTAGGCCCAAGCGCCAGGGATAGGTTCCCTGGAGCCGCTAGCCCGAGGTGTAAAAGTAGAAGGAATAAGTTCCTCAATCAAGTTGGTCACAATATCATCCTCGATGTCTTTGGTAGTGGGAGGATGGGTGGCCATCTGCTCCATCACCTTGGCGTTTAGTTTTGGATACGTGCCCTCAGTAAAACCCATCTTGAAAATTCATCGTGAGATAATAAAGAGTCAGCAAAGGACAAGGAGCATACCTCAGATAATTTCTTCATGATGCGCTGCCTGGAACGATCCTCGAGGCCACGACGTGCGGTGTGTCCAATAGTGTGGCTGCGCCTAGGGACGCTGAACATCTCAAGTTGAGGGTACACGCCCCTGGCATTGCTTACGATATGAACTTGAGGTGCAGCGGGTGCAGCAGACTGAGATGGTACTGGCGCGGCTGCAGGAGCAGGGGATGGAGGTACTGTCACATGCTCATGGGCTGGGGTCGCCGCAGAAGGTCCCTGAGACAGAGATGTATCTGCGCCACTCACGTTGGGCTCCGTCACATCAAAAACTCCAGGTAGCCCAGAAACATCATGGCTACAAATGCGGGTTAACATCATCCCTGCGAAGAAGGGAAGCGAAATACCTTCCACTAGATTCCTGAAGTAGTTCGTGTTGCGCTGCCAATTTCCTGTTGGCCTTAGCCTGACGATACCTCTCCTTGCGAAGCTTATAGTCGGCCTTAGCGCGTTCTACATCAGCCCTGAGTTCTTCTTGAGTGGGTGAAGTGCTCCTGAACATGCTGGAGTCCAACAATTCACCCTGGAGTACGGGTGGAGGCGGTACAACGGGTGCAGGTGGCGCAGCAGGTGCGTCAGGAATGGGAGGCGGGTTGGCCGGTGTGGCCATCCCTAAATTTCCCAGACGCCGGTTGCGTGCCTCTGCCAACGTGGTACGAATGTCGCTCATAGTTGCACGGATTGTATTGTGATGAGGCATAGGTGGACCATGTGGACCAGCCTCCTGGCGCCCGCCTGCAAGACCCCAAAAGGGTGGAGGTGGACGGGGCCAACCATGGTGACGACTTGGTGGTGGCGGTGGCGGAGGGGGAGGGCCCCAGCGATGATGATGATGAGGAGGGAAATGGCCTGGAGGAGGAAATCTTGAATATGAGGGTTCGCGAGGACGAAGGCACTGCGGCTCAGGAGCAAATTCTGGAGTAGTAGGTACATCCTGAGCAGCAGGTGGATGGAATGGCTCAGTCGTTGTCCTGGCAGTTTGAACAGCTTCGCCAAAGACACGGAAAATTCCACCGAGGGCGTCTGCAACCCTGGCACTAGCCTCTTCTTCCGCATTTTGAATCTCTTCCACGGTCTTGCCAGTTTCCTGTTGAATATGTTCGGCAGCGCGTGAGAGTGCATCACGATGCGCAGTCCAGTATGTCCCATTTGTGGCATTGGAAACGATGTTACGAAGACCCTCTGATAATTCTGGGTGAGAGGAAATGATACCAGAAACTGTCTTCAAGAAGGCAGCTACATCATGAGTGAGAGATGATGCCCCTGTGTTGCCTAAAGTGGGGAGCGCAGGGTCGTCAACGACGGCTGCTGCGTTGGAATCATCGGCGGATTTCAACACAGCCTCTGGAAGAACCTGCCCAGAAATGACAGGAGTACTTTGAGCCTGAGCAGGAGTCTCTGTCCCATTAACTGAGACAGGAGACTTGAGTTTACCGCCAAATGTGGAAGCACTATCGGAGTCATAAACACGGGCTTGTGGCTGCGGTGGCGCTTCGTCACCGAAAACCGAATCGGTGGAAGAAGCATCATCTTCAACTGTGGGCTGCATCGAGACGCGCGACTTGCCCTTGTTTGCGCGGAAAGTAGGCATAGTAAATGTCCCGCTTGAGCGGGTATCATCTCCTACGGCGGATTCTTCGTCTGTGTTGTCGGACTTCTTAGAAACGCTGACGTCACTTTCGAGAACCTCCACAAACGCGTGAGGGCTATCCGGAGAGTCACTGGACAAGAAAAGATTGCCCAAGCTACCGGGGAGACGCTGCCATTCATCATCGACCTCCCAGACGAAAGGCAGCGAATCCTGCTCTCCGAATGTGTTACGGAAGTGAGATTGTTGTGAGGGCGCGACGGTATGGTTGCGAGAGGGTGCTGCATCAATGGACCTAAGGGAGCTAAGGTCCTGTACCGAAAGTCTGATCAGTTTGAATTTAGCACCACCGAGGGTACTGTAGTAATCCTGCAACTCCTCTTCGGAGCTGAAAGTTACTTCGTCGCCATCTTGGTCAAGGTAGGACACCCCAATATTATCGGTGGTGATACCGAACGTTTCACTGATCTTTGAGGATAGAACTGCCCAACTAGGGTGTGTAGGGAATGTCAGGCGACGGGTGAGCCCGCCTTGTTTCGAAAGCTTGAACTGTGCAATTGTAGCCATGGGGGACGAAAGGAAGGCGCTAATAATGCAATGTGACTGACTATCAGGAGATAAAGCCACTTTAATTAAAGCTCCGACGTTGCTGCGGCCCCTGCGCCCGCACAGCAAGTAAAGTACAAAGTCACTGCGCATGCAATATGATCCGTCTTCTCAGTTCTCGAGCATTCTCGACACCAGTACTGTACATTAACGTCTTGCGTTATATACTTCTACCTATCATACCTTCATGCGAAGATGGCCAAGCGACCATCGATGTCAGCGGGGTCATTCAACTGCGGAGCGAATTTGAATCAGTTGTCATACAAGCGGCACAAGTGCGCGCGTACCCTGAGGTTAATGTTCAGTGCACTTAAGGCCGCGAGTTCAGATTCTGAGAGGTCGAAAGAGTTGCAGTCCAAGTTTGCTGACAATCTGCCGAGATCGTTGGACTTTGGAATGACGGCAACGCCTCGTTGCGTGGCCCAACGCAGTAAAACCTGAGCTTCGGCTGTTAATTACCCTGCGTCAGATTTCATCGTGAATGAGTGACATTATACACCCACTCTTTCCGTGGTTCTTGGCCACAGAGGAAGTCACGTCGTGCTTGAGGAGCGAAGGAGCACCCTTGTCAACACCAAGTTCGACATAGGATTGGGGCCCAAACGACGAGTATGCAGTCACGGCAATGCTGAACGTCTTGCAAAGTTTGACGAGGGCTTCTTGGGTAAGGTATGGGTGCAGCTCAACCTGCAACACCTGGGGCTCGTATTTGGCATACCGGAGAACGTCAAGGATTAAGGATCCCTGGCAGTTACTGGGGGGTGTTCACAAAAATGCACCGTAAAACGTAATTTGCAATAATCACCTCAGGCCAATATTTTTCGCCAGTTTCTCATCGACAAGCTCTTCCATTGCACCCCAAGTCTCGTGCATAGGGGTGTTTTCTGAGGTACGATGTCAATCTGAGATAAATTGATCGTAACCCATGACTTACGAGTGTAGACCTTGCCATCGTCACCGAACCACTCAGGGGGATAGCGGTGGCTGGGATCGACATATTTCAGTGCGATGGGGAAGTGGACAAGGAACAAGTCGAAGTAGTCAATTCCCCAGAGGCCAAGTTGCATCTTGGTGATTTGTTTGACCTGATTCGTCGGTCAGGTATCTGTCACATTACAAATTACTCAAAGTGACTGACATGATCATGGGCATGGAAGGTGTTCCATAACTATGAAACGACGTTTTTATGAACTATAAAGCAACGTGTGTGAGAATGTATCTTACCTTGGACGTAATGACTGATTCATGAAAAGTAAATCAAATCGTGAGCTGGTTCAAGGGCGAGATTGCCATGCTCACATAGGTCCTCCCGCTTGACGAGACCATCCGCAATAGCACGGCGCACACCCTCACCTGCCTCTTTCTCATTTCCGTAGTCACCGGCACCATCAAGAAGGCGGTATCCCGCCTTGATCGCGTTGTATACGGTCTAGAAATCAAGATAAGAACGCCTGATCACTTTGAAAGATCTAGAACTCACGTCAGCGCATGTAGACTTGGTTACCTGGACGGCAGTTCAGCTCAGGTATCCAAATTCAATTTAGTAGACTTGCCTTCCAGAGCCCGAAGCTGCAAGCAGAATGGGGTCAATACGCTCTGATCTTGGGTGCAACCGAAATGATTAGTACGTACCCGACCACGGGCATCTTTGTGAATTCATGGAGAATATGATATGATCAGGATCTGATCTACGCAAATTGTGTATCACTGACCTTCTGCTGGGTTCTCTTCAAAACGATGGAGGCCATGACTAGTGAAATGCAGTGGGAGTATGAGAGTAATGATGATGGGATCGATTAGAACGATGGGGTCGCCTTTAAATTTCTAGTGAACGGTCCGAAACCTGCCCGCGTGATAAAAGATTGTACTTTTTCAGGAGACGCATCGTTCTCGTGACTGGAAAATAGTTCAATTATAAAAATTTAGGGTGCCGTGCAGTAACAGTTCTCCAACCTCAAGCGCCTTCGAAGCTTAGCTTGTGTCAATCACACGTGGGAATAAATTCGAGTTTCCAGGTTTTCCCTGGTGTTTCCCCGACATTTGTCCCGTCATCGTGGCAGGCGACGACGACGACAAAAACGGTTGTCTCAACGTTCATGCGTATGGCTCAGTAATTCGTCGCTCACACCACAAACTTCTCCTTCTCCCGTCGAGTGCGTTCGATCTCTGTTATTTTATTACGGATGTCACATAAACCTTTTACCATCAGCGTAAATGTCTAGCCTGGCACCTGAAGATTTGAATAATATCAGTGACATGCGTTTCTATGTGCTCGGGCTCGGGCCCATTGGCTGCCTCCTCGCACACAACTTACGATCAGTTCTTCCACGCATGCACCCAGTCACTCTCATACAAAAAACTGCTAGGCAAGCGTGGACGCCGCAGAATGCAGCTGCGAAAATAACAGTTGAAAACCAAGGAGTCCGACAGTCTACAGAAGATTTCGATATCGAGGTGTTCGACAAGTATAGCGCATCAGGCGGTGGAGTGCGCTTTAATTCCAAGCTTACAAGGGAGGAGAGTGCCGATTTCACCCCCAGTGAAGAAGATTTACGCACAGAACCCATCGAAGCATTATTCATGACCACCAAAGCGCATAGCACTGCGCCTGCATTGGCACATCTAGCTCCACGCCTCACCTCTCGCAGTACCATCGTGCTCTTACAAAATGGCATGGGAATATATGAAGACCTCGTCCAGCGGATATTTCGCAACCCCGAAAGCAGACCGCACTTTATCTTGGCATCAAATACCCACGGGGCATGGCTCAAGTCAGCCTTCCATGTAGTTCACGCGGGGATTGGGGACATTACATTTGGGATTGTCCCAGATAGCCACAAGCGCGATTTCGAAACATCCATGGCAGATGAAAGCAAGCCGCTGTATGAGAGATCACTCGTTTTGGACGACATCGTACGCCCGGATGACCCTTCATTCGACCAGTACCGCAGCCTCCGACATACGGTAGCCGTGTTACGATCTCTCGATGCCCTTGGATGCAAATGGAGTCCTATTGCAGACGTCCAACTTGCAATGCGCAGGAAACTCGTCGTGAACGCCATCGTGAATCCGCTCACTGCCGTTCTAGGCTGCCGGAATGGCGGTCTATTCAGGGACGAGTCGTCACAGAATATGATGCGCAGCGTCTGTGAAGAAGCTGCTGCTGCTTTCCATGCACAAATTGAAGCAGACACGCAATCATGGCTCGATTCTCTTTCTCCCGGCGTGGATAAGAGCCAGGTGCCAGTGGGCCGCGTTCCAAAAGAACTAGCCGCAGATGCTCTCGAACGCGAAGTCCTGCGCGTAACACAATTAACACGAGGTAACATGTCATCCATGCTTTCCGACATAAGGAAGCACAACCCAACGGAAATCGACTACCTAAACGGTTACTTGGTTAGGCTAGGGGAGCAATATAATATTCCTATGCCAGTCAATAGAGCCCTTGTTCAATTAGTCAAGATGCGGTGCTCCATACCCATCGATCAGACGTTTTAGACTTCTGGAGTATCTTGAGTGGGTTTTACTGTCTTCTCGTCCACCTGTTTTCTTAATTCCGCATGAATAGGTTGACATCTGTGTATATACTCACTCGGCGGCCTTACTGGACGAGGGTTCTTGATATATTATCAAGTCGGCGCGAAAGGTTGGATGCGCTGCATCGCCTGGCAGGCTCCAACCTGCCGTGGTATCCGAGGATGGAAGTCAAGATTTTCTCACTGACCAAGGCATGTCAATCACGTCTGGACTCTATACAATGTGCATATTATAGATGATTGGTACATGAGATTACACGAGGTGTGTCCATGTAAGCAACTTAGATAAAGTCTAAAAATGCAACGATAAAGGTCCAATCCAGCCAATACGGCGCAAGATCATGTCGATTCCACCGAAACAATTATATTAGTGATCGTCGGCGTTTGGGGAACCCCACTGAACGATTCGAGTTGGTCCATCATGCCATGACTCCACTCTGCGACGGGCTAGGGTGGTCATCGTGGAGCCACGAGTGCCGACGAAGCCAGCTCCATTTGATTGAATGACGGCGTCGATGAACACCGGATACCTGGCAACAACAAGAACTTCTAGAATCAGAAGGAAAAGACGGCATCTGTTCGGCTCACCACTTTCCATAGATCTCCTCTGTCCGCTCCGATGCATAATCCACCCAAGTCCAGCCCAATGCCCTAACCCCAGACCACCATTCTGGGTCTCGCTCGTCGCTCGTCATGATAACTTGTGTGACCTCGATACCTTTTTTTGTGCGAAGGTCCTCTTGTACCTCTGCCACCCTGCGTGCAATGGCAGGCAACGAGGCGAAGCACTGATCCAAAGGTAGATCATTACAGTAATTGCGGAAATCACCGTGCCGCATGTGTATGGATATGTACTATCAAAAGTTAGGCCCATGGAACAACCTGTATCCGAAGTGGTCGCTTACGGGTGGTGTGGGTTCATTTACTGGTACACTCATAGCACGTCGAGCATGCTCATCGGCAAGCCTTTCTAGGCTCGCATTCCAATGCATGTGTTGGCCTACAAATCTCCATGCAGGAGAATAGTCGGATTCCCATTCCCATGCATTCTGGGCGCCTACGTAGTACAGGTAATCGAAGCACAGCAGCTGATCATCCGGGGGAAGGGAAACCTGATGCTGTGGAGAAGGATGATTTGTTAATTCCAAGCTGGTCGAACGAGTCTCTGGAAAGCCAAGCGTTGCAAGCGACCAAAAGGAAGCATGGTTGTCTTCTATACCAGGAGGAGTCAACTTGACCCAATCTGGGGTTCGCGTCCACGAGACATCTGTGATCGCCGCTCAGTTAATCACCAGCTACTAAGGGGGCGTCCAATTTTCTCACCGAGCCTGAGCCAGTTTAGGGAGGGGCTTCCTCTGGGATTGGGGTCCAGCTTTTGAACGCTTTCCCAAACAGTCCAACAGCCAATATCATCGAGAACATCGCTTTTCGAGTCCTTTACTTCGTGCCATTCAATTACGGGGCTTCCTATGGCTTGGCTGAGCCTAGGGATGTCAATTACATCTCCAAAAGCAAATGGAGGTGCACTGTTGTCGACATGAGAAGGGGTAAATTTCGCAATTATAGGTATGCGCTCTGTTATGAGCGCGAGGTAAATCAAATTTCCCTGTTTGCTGTGAGCAAGCGAGAACAGAAGCGGGTCATCGACGTACATAGGTCATCACGTCATTCGCTAGCAAGTAACTGTGGGTCAGTAGTGCAAGTAGGTTGAGGCTTGAGGCGACGTACTCCATCCCGCAGAAATCCAGGATGTAATGTATTTTGTGTCGTTACGAAGGTTATCTGGGGCAACAGTTGTGAGATTCGGGAGGAACATCTTGAACGAATTAACTGACCTCGGAAGCGTTGGGTGGGCGGACCTTGTACATATGACTGCGAGTGGAAGGCAGCCGAATACGTAGGCGCCTCCTCAATGTCCAGGTAGACCAAGGGCTTGAGCAGGACAACCGCAAAGCTGAACAAGGAGACGGCCGCCAGAATTTTGCAAAGCGTTTTGAGGGGTTGTATTCTGCCCTTCGCGGATGACATTGATTGGGCGCGGAATGTAGGAATAAAAGGGCTCTCTGGGTCGTTGTATGGGTCTTGTCTTGAACTTTCACCTAGCAAGCACTCATCTGATCTTCTGTCCATGACACGTATAGACAAGGGTGGGAGCTTCGAGGCTCACATCGATTATTCACACCAGCATTTGTATGATGCGCTAGGGGGTTCGGTACGAGATGATGATCACATTCCGCTTTTGTGACGGGTAGCCGTGAGAAAGTGCTGACGGTGACGCCACTCCGCTCCGCCCCTTACAGGCGATCTGCGCTTGCCATTTCTAGAAATACGGGTTCTTGGCTCGCCCGAGTAGTGAACCAGCTCGTTCCTTCATAGATTGTATCAAATTGTCCTAGTGGGCATCACACTTTTCCACGTTAAAACCACAAGGTCTTGATTCATCTCAATGCGTTTTTCCAGTAGCCCCCAGGATGAATAACAAGTATTTCGACGCGAACACACCAAAGGTAGCGGCGGTCGTGGGCTTTTACATGTCCGCCGCTCTGGTGGTGAGTAGTTTGTGCGCATAATGTGACTCCAGCCCCTGATAAACATACTGGCAGATGGTCTTTGTGTAAGATGGTCTAGCTAGAGCGTAGATGTCCACTCAACTTTTGAATGCAGGAACAAAGCTGTTCTTAATGGTTCACCAGATCTACCGCTGCTCTTCCTCCTCCTGCAGCTGCTCATCGCAGTCTTGCTCCTCCATGTGGCAGCTATGTTCATTACACGTGTTGAGATACCCAAGCTCGAGCTTGAGACCGCGAAGAAGCTCACACCTGTAGTTCTTGTCAACATTATTGGACTCGTTTTTAACACGCTTTGCCTTCGCGATGTTGAGGCTTCTTTCTTCCAGGTGTGTGCTCTCCTACAAATGTAACGATCGCCGTCTAACTCCACAGATTGCGCGTGGCCTTGTCCTACCTCTAACCATTATTGTATTCTCCGCGCACACGCGCACTGTACCTTCTGTTCGAGTTGGAATTGCTGCTGGGACAGTTGCCATAGGTTTCCTGCTCGGCGTCGCACCGTCTGCAACGGTGCCAGCCCATGTTGCGCCTTCGGGTCTTTCACTGTTCTACGGCTTCCTTTCGTCGCTTTTCATCGCCTTCCATGCTGTTCTTATCAAGTCCTCCCTCCCTTATTGCCACAACTCAACTATTCAACTTGCGTACTGGACCAACTTGGGCTCTGCAATTTTCCTTTTCCCTTTCGTCTTGCTTCACAGAGAAATCTCTACCCTTGAGGACCTTGTCCATGATTCGAATTGGGACGGACAAACGTTTCTATGGGGGAGTATCGTGACTGGGATTTTCGGTTTCTTACTTTGTATCGCCGGCCTGCTCAGCATCAAGGTCACAAGCCCTATCACACATATGTTCTCTAGCGTAAGTCATATCCACTGTTTACAGAAAATTGGTGGGACAATTTCATTGCCGCAGGCCCTAAGATCTGTTATTCAGACCCTGTTAGGTGTTTGGCTATTCAAAGACATCATGACGGTGTAAGTACTTGATTCTAATCCGTAATGACTCCGAGATGAACTCTACCTTCGCACAGCAATCGCGCAGGCTCTATTCTGGTTATCATGATAGGCACCATGTACGTGCCTGTACTGTCGAAGTTGCACTTACTGATGGCACATTCGTTCCTGGCAATTAGTTACTACACCTGGGTGAAGTCACTGGAAGCCGCACCACCGCCGTCGAAGGACGTCGACCTCGAGACTATAGGAAATAGGAAACGTGGAGATGATTCTAATGATGGTGATGGGGAGGTTACGGTGATATTCGGAGGGCCGGAGGATGATGAAAAGGTATAAGAAGCCGTCCCTGGACACTCGTGGCCTTCTAATGACACGGAAATTTGTCGCGAGTGATCATCACAGCGGGTATATTACCACCCGAGACAATTCTTATTACATAGTACACTCTTACTTACCATTTGGCATCAACGCACACTTACTACGGACCTTGCAAAGTCATCAGCTATAATTATCATGTTTACGCGCCTACAACCAGGTTGACAACACGTCACGCTAGTACACTTCAAGCCCAGTCGATGAAAAGAATCTTAGTTCCTCATAACGTGAAAGGTCGATGGATGCAGGAGAATCGTGCAAGCTGTGTCCGTCGGATACTTTTAATTAACTGCCAGTTTTCCGAGTCCGAGTCGGAAGGGGCGACAAGCCTCGTCTAAGAGAGCCTTGTGTTGGTTGCAATTCGAGTCTGGGTTCTCCATGGTGGATTATATCCAGACAATCATGCGATGATTGTGGGCTCCGAGCCTGAGGCCTGAGAGCTGCCAGTGTCATACGTCCGAGTCAGTTGACCCGTCGGCCAGTGGCCTGGCCAAGGAATCAGATCACAGAAGAGTCCCTGAAATTGGACCTTGATGGATAAAAGTTGGGACAGGTGCAGTGAAATTACGGCCGAGGCCAAAGCAGTCAGCTCCCGGATATGATGCATATGATGCAGGTTCGGAACCATGACCCGCAGTCCAGAGTGACAGTGACATCTCGAGGCAAGTCACGGTACCTTTCCAAATTTCAAATGCCACCTCGGCCGCCGTCTCGGCATGTGACATCGTAAACCACTCCATGAACCGAACTTCAACGAACCAGGTCGAAATCATTCTTGATCGGCAGTCTGATTCAAGAACTTTTTCTAAAGCACTAAACCGATCGCTTCCAGGGCAAGCAAAATGAAAACGGTATAAGATGCCCTCACATCTCCCCTAAGAGGATATGGATTCCTCGCTTCCAGTGCTGTTGGATGTCTCGCACAGTGTCTCCAGCGAAAACTCAGAGGTGAACCCTCAGGGGAGCTTTTGCTCATCTCTGAAAGATACATGGAAGGTGGAACGCCCATTGGGCAACAGCGAACTATCCTACTTTCTTCCGTCTCGCGCAAGTGGCGTTAACGACATGTGCGCTTTCCAACCCATTTCTTCAATATACGGGGATCTCATGTATCACCCCGTAGGTACCTTCACTTGGGCTTCGTTTCCCCAGAGCACGTCGTTCGCCGGGCTCGTGTTCGCTTGGTCTGGGCAATACTTCGTATTCGCCATCCACTCTTGGCTTCAAAGGTGCTTATGCAAGGTTATGACGACGTCAGATTTGTGTAAGTTGCAGTTTCCAGCTTGATGTTTGCAACCACACGGGTTTCCCCAGATTCACTCCCCCGCAATCGCCGGAAGATGCTTTGGTCGATGCAGATTACAACTTGGAATACAGATCTTCGACCAAAGATGGTACGCCCATGTGGTTGTCATGATATTTTGATTTTTACACGAGTTATAGAACTCATCGATTCATATCTAAATGGATCGCGCACATTGTCGAGCGACCGTTTGTCCTATCTTATCGTGTCCCAAGGAGGCACATCTTTACCTAGTCCCCCTTTGACGCCTCGCTCTACGTCGCCGTTCGACGAACGCGAATCTCCCTCATATAATTATGACATCATGATTTGTGCCGCTCACTTTTTGGGAGATGGTATGGCCCTGCACCAATTTGCAAATGACTTCTTTGGATTGCTTGGCAGTGAAAAAACCATTGCTGAACTCGAGGCTCAGCTGAAGGAAGAGCTTAGCTCTCGATGGGGCACAGACTCTACCAGGGTATGCATCTCTTGTGTAGTCTCAAATTTAGCTGAGTAACGACTTTAGACTGCTGCATTACCGAATGCCTTGGAAGATAGCTTCACCGTCAGACCTAGCAAGCTGCGCAATGCAGCTGAAAAGGTCGACTTCCAGTTAAGTCAGCAAAGACTTGTGGTGAATATCGTGCCTTTTCTTGATGGGTAATCTGTTGACAACTCGGTAGGGCGGACATTCGTTCCGTCGACAGACAAAGCAGCCTAGGCATACCATTGTACCGACTGTTTCTTATGACCCTGAGCAGACGAAGAGCATTCTGAAAAGATGCAAAACGCATGGTGTATCTATCTCCGCGGCTATGTTCGCCGCTTGTAACATTGCTTGGGCAAAGATGTGCACTGAGAAACAAGACTTGTCAATGTAAGTGAAGACATTTAAACTATGCCTTCCATATTCAACCTTTGGGCAGGATGATGTACTCCGCATTAAACTTGCGTCCATATTTTACGGTGAAGCCGGTAAATGATTCGTACTGGTTTCTTGCGATCGGTTATTTCAATGTGATCCTTCCAACATTTATACCACGGTCGATCGACTTGTCCTCAGTATTTTGGCATCGGGCCCGGGTTGCAAAGGAGCAGTGCACCCAAGCTGCCAAAAACCGGATGATTGTGTCACGTAGTCTCTTGATGGCCGAAGAGAGGGGACAACGGGCTCGTCTTTGGGCTAAAGAAGACGATGAAAGGGAACGTGGAACATTTGTCCCACCACCACCTGCTCCCCCTGTTCCGGCCGCGGACACCGCACTACGCACGCCTTCTGCCGCATTAATTGGTTTATCCCTTCTAGGAAACCTCGATGGAATATACAAACATGGAACCTTCCCTACCATCCAGCTCCACACACTGACGACCGGTTCGCGACAGCGATCTGGAGGCATGCTGCTATTTGGGTACACGTTCGCCGGCAAGCTGTGGGTCAGTCTCGGTTATGATATAAATGGCTTTGATAAGACAATGGTGGAGCAATTCTGGGGGAACGTGCTCCAGACAATGGATGAATTGCTTTTGAAATGATACAGTAATTGGTATGATGGCGGAAGCGAAGAGGAGCCGGACTACGCGGATTACCCCAAACACTACTATCCACACGTTTTCTCTTTAGGACATTTGTTATCGATGGATTTTAATATCTTCGCTATGTACAACGATCCCCATGTAGCTATTGGACGAGGGTTACCTGCTCTTTATCGATCGATCACAATCATTCTTGCAATCACTAGTACTAGCGCTGCTGTGGCACTTGTCTCGGATCTAATGCTTTCAAATACGAATGCTCCAAGTCGTGTGCAGAAAGTGCACTGATCAGTGGTTGATCATGTGACATAACTAAGGTGCGTGACTCACGTGACGCCTATTGCGTCTTTCGCTGTAATTTGTCATACATTTCGCATGATCGACATCATATGTGCATGCTCAGAGGTCTACCACGATGGAGGGGCTTCCCTTTGACATCTACGTACAGATTCTCGAGCAGTTAATACCATCAACAGATTCTGATGAGAGTATTCTTGTACTTATATCTTGCTTGAAGGCAAGCACTTCCCTTCGGACAGCTGCATCTGTTTCAAGACTATGGGAGCCCCATTACCGAGTCCGATACACAATATGTGACCCCGCGAAAGAACAATCGCGGAGGCAATCTACAGGTGGCGACTGGCGACTGATGTATCTCGAGAGACGGCGTATAGACCTCAAGACATTGGACATATTGTTCAAGATCATCACGGAACGGGGTAGCGGAAGACTGGAAAGAGCGCGAGAGGTCAATACCATGTTCTCGTTTGACGCATGGAATGTCCTCGAGATTGCCGCGAATTATCCGCTTCCGGAGGGATTTTGCGAGTCAGGAGCTCCTCCAGGGAAGAGGCCCATTCCCCCTCACGCAGTTCCCATTCGCTTTTGGGCTCAAATGCTTCTTGGTGCTATTGCTAGAAGTGATGCTGTTCGCACCTGGGGGGAACTTACATCCAATGACACACCCCAAGCATTGGAGCTTTCATTCGCTTGTTTGTCCAGCTTTTTTGCATACCCTCCCATGAAGGTTCGCAGCCTCAGTTGACTTATTCCTAACAGTTGCTAAGCTCCTTCAAGATCTTATACCAACTTGAGGAACTTACCACTCTCTGCAAAACCTACTTCATCGAGCACCAAATTCCCCTTGACCCAGCTGAATTTACCAGTGATGCTGGAAAGCTCAGACTCGTCTGTTCGTCAATATGTGACTTTTTGTGGAACTGTGGCTTTGAAGCCGCGAACGGTGAGTTCTCCGCAGATATGAAATTCAATTTTTCGACGAGCAATAATTCAGGACACCAGTTTGAAATGTTGCAAAACCGTTTTCCTCACCTCTTCTTGACTACGCACAAGGCAACCATTCCTATATCGCTTGTATATATTTTTGTGTGCATTGCACAAAAGATGGGCGTTATGGCAGCACCTGTTGACTTTCCTAACAGAGTTCTGGCTATCGTGTCTTCTTCTCACCCAGATGTCTCGGACATTTTTATCGACGTTTTTGGCTCACGAACACAAGCCATTTTGACGTTCCATGACGATATTCCGCATTTCCTCATTCAAACAGGAATCACTGCCACTTCAATGCTCCGTGGTTTTACCCCTGCTTCCTCCATCTCTATGCTGGTGCGGGCGTCCCGGAATGTCTTAGTTCCCTTCTACAACTTCCCCGCAGGAGCAGGAGCAGTTCCTGAGCATATGCTTCATACTGCATTCTATGCCAGCCTCGTGGTCAATGTCATCTTTATGAATGACCGTGGGCATCTCTTGAATATAATGAAACATATCAATCAGTTCCTCCTCGATCTGCTGCCAGTACTTGTCGATTCATTGGCGCCTCTTTTAAACTCGCGCCTCCAAGAGCAGCTCGCGGCGCATTGCAAGGCTGTTATAGAGGACGAGCAGGATGCGGCTGCTACCTCTCATCCCCGCTCTGCACTCACAAGGGAGGTGAAATTTTTCGTTGGCATGGTTTTTAAGCATGCAGTTCACGGATATGTGGGATATATATGCGGCTGGAATGTGGGTGTTGAGTTGGCATGCTGTTTTCATTACTCATTTTATCTATTCTTTCATTAGCCCTCCTGCGCGGCGGCCGAGGACTGGATCCAGAAGATGGGTGTTGATCGGCTCTCTCGAGGGCGCCATCAACCCTTTTATCAAGTTCTTACTCAGAACGGCTCATCGCGCTGTAGGTGTGCTGCTTACATCTTGATCCCAGGGCTGATGTCTCTGTGATGTTGCAGATGTTGCAGAGGACAACATTAGACCGACATGTCTGGAACCAGCTGATGTACGCAGAATTTTCATAGACACACCAGAGGCAGGAAGGTACTTTGAGGACTTGACCCAAGTTGATGGGAGAGCAAGGTTTCTGTTGAGCCCGGAATTGAATGCAGCGTATCCTGACGACGAAGCCTTTGGTAATCGGTGGCTTAAACAAGGAGAGGATTGATTATACATCTATTGATATCGGGTAGTCCGATCGTCCAAAGGATCAAGAAGAAATACTTATGTACACGTGCTATTTATCCAATACAATGCATAAAAACGATAGAGAGAATGGTGGTGAGCGCTATATGCTACAGACAAGATGCAAGATGCAGGAAGACGTGTGAATCACCATGCGGAGCAACACAAAGCAGAGATGCCAAAGCGATACAGAAATCTACCAATGACCGAGTTTGACTTTGGATCGTTCAAATCCAATCTCGAGCCATCGCTCTGACGGAAGAGACCCCTCACTAATACCCTGGAAACCCACGTGACTATATACCGCCTTGGCGGGATTGTCAACGCCAACATATAAGACGATTTGCTTATATTTCTCCAGTAACCTGTTCAGAAAAAAAGTAAGTGTCGTGGTGTGGTATCGTAGCCGTTATTACGTACTCGACACAGACATGGCGAACCAGCATCTTGGCACAACCTTTGCCCCTCCACTTTGATGGTGTATAGACCTTTGTGATGGTAGCAATGCCTTCAAGTTCTGATTTGCGCGTCACAGCAACAATAGTCGCGATCTCGGGTTTTTCATTGTGCTTTTGCATCTCGAGTACCCAAACTTGTTTGTTTGCAATCAAAAGCCTAGCTTCTTCAAGGGCTTTCTCTTTGCTGAGAAAGAATGGGGCCTAAAGGGATTCATCCATAAACGTTTGTACTTTAGAAAGGATGCAAAAGACATACTGAAGTTGCAGCAAACTGTTCGCACAGAACAGCAATCTGGTCGGTATCCTTTTCTACAGCACGACGCGGTCCGAGATCCTCTGATGTAACAGCAGCTCGCTGTTGCGGACCCAGTGTGCTTGCAGTACACACCGATAAAAATGCGTCATAGTACGGGTCCTTGAGGCGACTAATCTCTGCGACTTTCTCCCATGCCAGAGTGAATGCCTCTGTAACTATCTTAACGGAGAAGACGGAGAAGACTCTTTCCCTCTTGAAGCCAGGTTCGTTCAGAAGCGCGCTGCACAGTGCCTCCATGACGCGTTTGAGGAGCTCGGGTGCTAAAGTAGCGATGGGGACTATGGGGAGGATGAATAGGGGGTATTTGTCTAGTGGTCCCTCCGTGCAAGAAAGTATGAACTGGATTTCGGAAGTTCCAGGCTTTGAGTATACCAACCAAAGCTGCTCTGTAGAGCTAATTTTGGGCGTGAACTTTTGGCGATCGAAAAGCTTCTCGGCATGGGGAAGGATAAGGTTGGCACGAGCAGCATTGGCAAGTAGAATGGCCCATACAGGCTCTGGGATGCCCGTCGACAAGTCGAAGCGCTGAATAGAGGATAGCAAGCCAGGCATATCTAATGTGGGGATTTGAAAGTTAGCGGGATAGAAAACTGGATGGGTGGGTAGGATGTGTGTAGTTGGATTCTCGAGCCCTTTTGACTTTATAGCCATCCATTGCAGATACAGCACCTGCGGAACTACGTTGTGACTCAGGAATTCAAACTAAGCGTTCCAATACTCATACAACACACAGGCTGGATAAGGGGGCCAACGTCGGCGAACGTTAAAACGTAAAGCCGTGGAGGCCAACTATACAGGGACAGGCAAATATGATGAAAATGAACGTTGCAGCACAGATAATGGAAAACTCATCATTTGCTGACCATCCTGTGGCCAGAGAGGATCAAGGTACTTGCCTGCCAGGTGGAACGGTTCGACCACAAAGTATTCGGTGGACGATACTCACCGTTGTCTGCGGCTCCGGCGATCACATTACTGATACAGCATGGAATATGTTGTCTTTTCGTAAGACAGGTAGCTTGCCATCCTGTGGTGGACCAACGCAGAGCCACATGGAACGATACGTTGTAAATCATGCATTTTTGCTCGCATACAACGTATCGACGACGTTCTTCACGTATACTCTGTGCAAACAAAGGAGGAGTATGTTGTTATTCCACGTTCGTTGAAGAACTGCTCAATATGATTAGTGGGAGCGTTAAAAACGCTAAGCGGTAAAAAAAAATTGTCACTTACTAGATGTGCCGTAATGCAATTATCACTGTATCAGTGGTAGCGCAATGCGGCCATGCATTGAATTTCACAAGGAACATCGATACAATGTGTATTGGGCGTATTTGCATTCTAGTATGGAATCGGAGATGTTACGAATGTTAAAGAACGTGTGAACGTTCAGAACGTTTCAATGCCTCTACAATATTGTCCTCCTTACAAGGCATTCTCTTTAAACACTTTTTCCAAAACATTTAACATAGCCAACAACTTCTCCTCATTGTGCCTCCGACCCACGAGCTGTAGACATATGGGAGCATTATCATATGTGGTTGGATTCCATTGATTATGAATAAAATTTTCAACATCATTCCTTGAATGTGGAAGAGGTGGGTAAGTGGCAGATGACGTGGCTGTGAACCGGTCAACGGGAAAGACAACGCCTGGCAAATCTAATAGATTCCAATGAGAGGTATAACCCCACCAGCTGGTTGTGTTGTGGGGCGGAGCCAATGTGGGCGCAACCGGGCAGAGAATGGCGTCCACAGGACGTCTACTAACAGTACGCTGTTGAGTGGAATTCCAGTGAGTCAATGCTTTTGAGCGGAATGCTTCCCGTTCCAAGTTGAGCTTGAATAGATCTGTGGGCGTATACGGATCTCGTCCCTGCGCGTGTTTGAGGATCCATTCCGTCTGAGGTACCTCCGACTCTCCGCCTGCTCTAATGGTTTCGTGGTACTCTGCTCCGCCATCCAGTAAATACAGCTTCGCCTACGTAACGAAGAAAAACATTAGATTTGGATTGGAAAACAAGGGTATCTTACAATGAGATCCCATCCATGCTGATGATCCACCGCTTGCCATTCGATCACGTCGTGTCCAGCACGTGCTAAGGCGTGTTTGTATTTGTTCAAAGCCTGCGTAATTGGAGGATGCGGTGCAACAACGCCATCGTCAAAAAGGATAGCAATCGCAAGTTTGTCTGGTAAACCTTCTCCATTGGCCACATCTCTTTTCCATGGCATTTCTAGGAGCGAAGGTTCATTGAGCCATGGCTCTGCATCGAGCATAATTCGACAGAATAACTCTAGGTCCCTTGCAGACCTCGCCAACGGTCCAACACAGCCCACGATTGCATCCATCCCGTCATGCGAGCCCAGAAGACCAGAATGTGGCAGACGCGCCACCGATCCTTTCAGCCCATACAAACCACAATGGGCTGCGGGGATCCGAATGCTCCCGCCAATATCAGTTCCAACGCCCAAAGGGCTACCATGGCATGCTATAAGCGCCCCCTCGCCACCACTGCTTCCTCCTGGGGTTAAATTGCGATTAAACGGATTGACAGTCTTGCCGAACACGTTGTTGTCCGTCTCGAGTGACTAAAGGCCAGGTAAGCAAATGCACGAAGACGTTCACGACAATACTGACAAGCAAGGTTTGCGGTGTCTGTGTTTTGACGTATAGAATCGCACCAGCATTACGTAGAATTTCTACCACCAATGCGTCCCTGTCTGCGACAGTTTTGTACGCCCAGCCTTGATATCAATAAAAAGGCGATGAACGGCTGGTCTCGGCAGAAAACACTTTTCTCACCAAGATACCCTGACGAAGTATCCAGACCTTTGATTTTGATGTGATCTTTGATGGAAACTGGTAAACCGTGTAGTGGTCCTATGACTTTTCCAGTTTTCTCCAGATATCGGTCAAGCTTGCTGGCTTGCAGGAATGCTTCATCGAGCAAAACTTCTGAAAGACAGTTGGTGACATCTTGAGCAGCCACCGCTACTTTGACGAAGGCACGCAGAACGTCCTGCGCAGTATAGACTCGCTTGCGAATCAAATCTACAATCGCCGTTGCATCACAATGGACGATGATACGCTCCGTCTCTGTGAGCTTTCTCAGCGGGTACTGTGAGAGGTCGGCACCACTTGGAACGTGAATGCAGCCTTTGCGATATGTGGATAGCTTCGCCTCGCGCTCCTCTCGCTTCTGGGCGGCTACATCGTGGATATTGACCATCGTAAATAGTTGGAACGGCCGTCGAAGCGCCGTTGACAAAATTTCAGCAGCCGACAATGGCGCACCTCTTTATATGAGGTAGCAATATGAAATCACACAGATCAACAATGAATCTCGAAATTCTTGAATCTCAAGGCTATGCACGGGGATGCACCTGATTGTGTGGAACCCACGGGCCACGAGAGCCTGTGCATGCTGCGGATAAGGTAATTGGGGCACCGATCAACCGGGATGCATGCCAGTGGAGAGCGAAAACTGTCGACATGTCTGCCTGAATTAGGCGCTCGTACAGCATGTTGTAATTTTTTTTTTGATTCGACATGCGTGTTCCTGGGAGGAAAAGAAAATATCGATGTTCTTGTCTCCCCCCTGTAGAACATCGCAATCATTTGTGTCCAAAGGCTGTCGGAGTGGAATGTAAAGAGCAACTTTCAAGCAGTTGTTAAACGTTCAACTTTGTTTACCAATATTATTATAATGCCATGCGATGCTTACATCACCAAACGACGTGGGCCAAATAGTACCATGGCCAACTATCCTAGGACCTACTGCCACTAGCTGGCCGCGGCCATGCTGGAAGTTCTACTTTCCGTTCTAATAGAACGGGAAGACATCTCAGCGGCGTCCTAACTCAACGATTTGATTTCCCCTCAACTTACGCGCCCAACGTCTTAAGCTAGGCTCTAAACGCGCAACACATGACGACCACTTGGAAAGCGCGGAAGATGGCAAGGCAAGCAATAGGAGTGCTATATTCCAGCTGAAAACTGCAGCACTGCAGCTTCGGTAAGGGAATTCCAAATGAAAACCCTTTTCTAGACTTGCAAGACAGAGTGCCCCAAAAACTTCTGCATAATCCGAGATTCTACTTCTTTTCCATCTCCGGTCGTTCTCGATGATCCTGTGCCCCAATCTGATCAACAAACCACATGACCTCGGGGGGTCATCAACGAAATGACACGGAAACTAGAATCTCAGTATTATCGGACCTTCCAGTCAGCATTGCCTGATACTGATCATCTTACCAAACTTGAAGGGCTCAGCTGAACCTGCACTTGCCGGAAGTCTTGGCCCGAGATGAGAGGCTGTGAGAGGCTGTGATATTCGTGTAAACATTCAAGATGCCAAAATTCGTGCTTCCAGTGAGTCGTGACATTCTCGAATCTCGATCAAGACGATCATGAAGCTCCGCATTCACTCAGTTTGTCGCGACACTCCGATTTGTGCATAGCATCAATGTACGTTTGTGTGCGCTACTAGCCCAGCCAAATTCTAAGATCCTTGATTCCCATTCGAATTTCGCGTCAACATCGCACACCACTGAGAATGAAGAGGCAAGAGCTGCAGCTAAAATTTGAATAACTAGAGTCACCAGGCACACAATGAAGACATGTTACGTTCTTGGTGAGTATTTGCTTGCAAGTATAGATCGCCTTCCTCGTCGTAAATGATCACACGAAGCATAACGACCTTGTACTTTGACTCGGAGATACATTTATTTACGCTATATTACTTAACACAAATCACGTGACTGTCTGATAGAACCATTGCCCAAATAAAATAAAATATTCATCACAATTGATGCGATTTGGCGTCTGATAGCACTTTGATCTTTCATGTGTACCGCGCCCCGATGTTTATTGCTATCATCGGTTTGCATTTCTCGGGCAAGTCTACTGTCGAAAGCTATCTAATTGCCAAAGGCTTCACGTCTGTCCGCCTGCGCGACAAGGATGTAGAGGCAGGTCCTGCTCAACACCCTGTTCCCTGAATTCAGAAGACCAACAATGGTCCCCTCAGATTACAGCAAGCGTTAAAAATCCAGTTGTCTCGCCGGCCTTTCCCCTACTGCCAGTGCGAACCAATAATATCATTGGCGATGAGCACGGACGCCTCTTGGCATTAGACTCGCCCTCATCACCGCCTTCCTTCCAAAACTCAAACGCTCAAAGTCTTTCTTTTGGCTCACCAACCCTATTGCTAGATCATGTCACACAGCATTGGCGGTCAAATTTTGTTACCACCGACCTCGACTCAGATAAACTAGTGAACTACTTCATCAGGCGCCCTTTCTTCATGCTAATTAGCATAGACGCACCCGTCCTGCAACGTTATCGCCGCTGTCACAGGTATCTATCTCGCCAGCTGATGTGAACGTTTAGCTAAAAAGCAATCCAGTCTGATAAACATGCCGACTCTCGAAGACTTCGTGAAGGAACATGACCGTGAAGTGTTTGGGGATAGAGCAGGGCCAAATTCTTCCGGAGGGTTTTCACTACTCCGCCGCACAAGCGCACAGGTCAAACTCAAAATCGTCAATTCCTTCGATTCTATCGCAGAACTCCATCAGTACCTGGATTCTTTAGATATCACCAATACAAATCGGCTTAGACCTCAATGGGATACCTATTTCATGGTATGAACGTTCTACATCATTGATAGATTCATATGGACTAGACGGGCTTCAGACGCTCGCAGATCTTGCTTCGCAGCGTTCCAATTGCATGAAACGCCGTGTGGGCGCCATACTTGTCCGTGAAAACCGTATAGTTTCCACGGGGTGAGTCCAAGTCGCACTTCAAGCATTGAAGTTGTTATCTCGGTTTTCAGTTATAACGGCACTCCTCGTGGCGTCAAAAACTGTAACGAGGGTATTTGTCTTACTTTCTCCCCCCTTTACTTGCTAATAATAATGCAGGAGGGTGCGGACATTGCAATCGTACATCGGCGACTAATGGTACCGAATGTCTTTGCCTACATGCCGAAGAAAATGCACTTTTGGAATCAGGAAGAGACCGAGTGGGCGCGAATGCAACTATGTATTGCAATACGTGGGTACAACGTTGCTGTTTTAATATTGGGTTTCATTCTGGGCCTAGATGTCCGTGTTTGAAATGCACCATCAAGATCATCCAAAGCGGTGTTAAAAGAGTGGTCTACAATTTGAGCTATAAGGTGTAAGTGTGTCAACCTATTAATGCATCATTTCTCTCAATTTGTTTTAGAGACGATGCTTCTGCACGATTGTTCCAGGAGGCTGGAGTAGACATCTTCCGACACGTTCCAACCCCTGAACCATAAAATTGGCGACGGAAGCTTAATAGCAACATACGATACAATGAAAACATACTTACTCGTTGAGGATTACGCGTACATTGTCTTGTATATCCCATCTGGATTCTCTCAAGTAAGCGACTTCACCAGTCAAATGTCCACACGTCGCCATAAGCGCCAGCCATACGGCATCTTCATTACCCCTGCCGAGTGCGATATACAGCTCTCTTGCACAGGCCTGCAGTTCCTCGTGTGCCTGTTTATGCAAGAAGCGCCTGAATGCGAGAATGACCTGCCAACCGGACGCATCTTGCATATGGACACCAGCTACAGCAGCTGTCATCGTTCGCAAAATGGAGCGGTATAAGCGATGAGAGTGGGTGTATGCTGATTCCGTTCCTACTGCTCCATAACCACGGCGAGCGAGGGCATTCTGATCGTCGGATGCATCTAGCTTTTTCAAGATATCGCCAAAACGGGGCCAGACATCGTCCCACACTCGCCTACCCATGAAACTGCCGACGTGTTTCACGAGTGATTCCACAAGACTAGCAGCTGCGCTGACTACAAATGGCTCGGCGTCATTGAGACGATTCAGGATGAATGGCCAAGCGAGATGGATAGATGGCAACAGGGCCGATTCAGGGAGAACAGGGGTGGCAGAACTTAGCAAAGTCAGGATCCGAGCGCGAATGACGGGTGAAGCGTGTGTGAGGAAATAGATAGATCGTGAAACCATCTGCTTCGTCAAAGCTTGTCCCGGTGTACACGCAGGCTCGGCATCTTCGGCGACTTTCATTTGTGTGGTGGGACCATCTGACTGTTTTTCATCTGATTCTTCATCTGCCTTGGTGGCGCCCCATGCCCTATGAGGGGTAGGTCCGTGGTCAGCGGCATCTTCATGAGGTGGGAGGTCCTTCCGATGAGAAAGCCATTCAAAGAGTGGCTCCAATGAACTGATTATCACCGACGTCTGCATATCGTCCTGACCTTCCTTTTGGGTGGGAGGCTCTTCAACCTCAATGACCTTGATCACTTCTCCTAATACTTCCACCAAGCCTTGGACAATGACTTCGTACCCGTGATACTCATCCAAACGGTCAAAACATTCTTCAACAACATCACCAGCCTTCTGTACCACATCAGCCCCCACGAGGCGAACAAGGACAGCCATCACTTTCGTCGCATCAACGTCAAGCCACCTGCGGCTGAGGCGGCGGGAGACAGAATCCAATGCGTAGTCAAAGTTCGACAGTAGGAGATTAGCTGGAGAGGCGTATGACATGACAGCTGACATAAAATGCAGTGTCGCGAGCCCCGTGAGGGAAAGATGGGGTATGGGCGATACGATCGAATGTAAAACTGGGTATAGGACTTGGATGAGAACGGAGGCATAACGAGCCTGCAAAATTCCCGCGGTGATCGAAAGCAACTGCAATCGAAATATCGTATGCAGTATGGGTTGACCTTCGGATAGAGTGGGCAATGTAGCTCTTGGCTCTGCAACTTGCAGGGTGGCACGGATAATTTTAAATCCCTTTGTAAATTCCGTCTTTAGCAACGAGTCATCCGTCTGACGATCCGTATGGGGAGTATCAGTCTGGCTGTCGAAATCTGGCTCTTCGTCCCATAACTCAGCGAGGTCACGAGCCAGCCCTCTTGCAAACCGCTCTAGCTTCCTGCTGCGGGGCCCGCTCGATATAGCAATTCCGCCTTCATCCAGACTGAAGCCGCTGATCCCCTCAAGGAGGCGAGCAGCACACCATAATGCTGCAATGGCATTATTGGTTCGTGAATAACGTCCTATGCTGACGAACCATTCAACAGCGTAGATGCTGTTTTCGCCGCTGCTTTCCCCCAAGGCACGTAGCATGCGAGCAAGAGCAGTGCGTGTGGACCTTGAGAGAACATTTTTTAACAGTACCTCGGGGAAATTAATTGTGTCCAGGTTGTCTGCATTGTCCTCCAGCAAGAGTTGAGCGGTGGAACCCTGGCTAACATTCATTTGTGGACTTGTGAACTCCAAGACAGAAAGCAGAGTAAAACCCCACTTCTCAATTCCGCCGGTTGGCCCCAATAGCGTGTCGATACCCAAAGAAATTGACGTCAGACCAAGACCTGTAGAAGACGTGCTACTAGACGTAGCCAACCGGCAGATTGCCTCTATCTGACCCGCAATGTGTTCCACCTTGTTGTCATCCTGAGAAACGATGGATCTAGGCAAAGAACTGAGATTCTCTTTCGATATCTCCAGAAGTGCCTGGAGTAACGATAGTCTCGCATCCGAAACAGTTGCCAGTAGCTCCGATAGGGCGTGATGGGCGGCTTGCGAGACCTCTGGGAAAGCACAGTTCGATAGTGATAAGAGCCAAGACAACAGAAGAGGTCGCGATTGGGGAAGAGTTAGATATGTGGAGGCAAGGATGGTCCTTGAGAAAGCCGACAAGGCAACCAAAGCGAGCGGGGTCGGATGATTTACGAGAAGTGTCAAAGAATTAATTGCGATATGCAGCTGGGATGCCGACGCACGCAACCAACTCGAGGTACGTGGAGTCAAATAGGGAGGCAACTCAAGTTGGTTCGTGTCCGCCACAGGAGCATCTGCAAGGTTGATGAAGTCTTCAAGGTCCACGACACTCCGAATGACACCCTCTCGGATAGATACATCGTCCCCTAATGATTTTACGATTACTAGCCCCAGGATATCAAGGCTCAGAGCGACGATGTCTCCATTAACCCATCCCTTCTTGCTCGACATCCCAAGAGCGATTCTTGTCATGCTGCTGACAACACCGGGCAAGATGGAAGGTAAAAATTGCTCTGAAGCATATATGCTGATGAGTGCACGCAGAATCTTTAGCGAAATGCGCTGCAGTGGGAGATGGGGAGACTTCGCGGTGAGGATGAGTGTATTGATGGTCTGTCCGAGAACGGGCATGAATTGCAAGCTCTGAGAATGTGCTTGAAGCTGCGAGACACGCGTGTGCAACAGTTCCTCTGGAGAGTCTTGCGGTGCATCCTCTGCGCGACGATCCCGAAGAATAGCCCACAGACATCGTGCGGCTGCTTCTTTGGTTTCATCATCCCTGACTTTGCCCTTGCCCTTGCCTTCGATACCCCCGATGATGGAGCTGGATAACTTGAATATCTGATCCCAAATCTGGATGTCGCAGTACCACCACCAAGTTTCACATAGAATGGCAATGATACCAAATATCTTCTCCAGGATTTGGTCCGGAATGGCAGACGACTCATTCCGGCGGAGGATTGTGGACAATGGGAAAAATATGTACGACACCAAAGACTGAGATAGGATGAAGTCAGTTCCGCCCGCATCGAGTAGTGTGCTTTCAAGATTGGACAGCAGAGGCAAGACAGTTGCTACAGTCCCCGCAGATAGCTGAGACTTCTCCAGTAGTGGAACGCATATGCATTTGAACTGGATTGGCATTTATTTGAGTCAGGCAAGGATATAGACTACGTTGCACGCACTTTTGAGAACCATTGTTGTGATAGACTATCGCTGGCTTGTGTGTTCATTAGCCTTCGGTCACTCATAGAAGTGAGATCTTGAGAGTCGTGACGCGCCTGTGACGCGACACTGTCACAAATCCTGGCCGATGTGACTCATGAGATCTTGCGCTCTTCTTGGATCGGCAACCAATCGAAACTCCGAGAGTTTCAGTTCTTCACGCCGCCATCCGGGTTTTCTACAACTTATTTTACTCATGAGCCTCATCTGTTCGCTTATCATTCATTATATTAAGTAGGCTTGCCCTCTTGCCATTTTCTTGTTTTCCTTTCTACTCAGATTTGTTTTCAATGAGTCCTGAACCCCCAAGGATTCTGCTGGTCGACTCATATGACTCTTTCACGTACAAGTTGGTCCTCGTGCTCTCCCTGAAGAATGTAACTCATCCATTTTCAACAGCTTAGCAGCGTTGTGTCGGCAGGCTATCCCAAACTGCTACGTGCATATCATCAAGAATGATGATATAGAGCTTAAAAATCTATTATGTTATCTGCCGTACTTCTCTGGCATCGTTGTTGGTCCCGGCCCAGGATCTCCGGATATTCCAGAGGACATTGGCCTCGTCAAAGACCTGTGGAAGATTGACGATGCACATCTTTTGCCAATTTTTGGCGTTTGCTTGGGCCTTCAGAGTTTAGCTCTTGAATACGGGGCTAATCTACGCAGGCTTTCTGTCGTCAAGCACGGTCACGTATCTGCTGTCGAGCACAATGGCACAGATATATTTAAAGGTGTCGGTCCTGTGGATGCCGTTCGTTACCACTCCCTTCACGTCGAGCTGAGTGGTGCGAAAAACATGGAAGAACTTGCATGGACTCTTGACGAGGAAAATGGGAGGGTAGTAATGGCCCTTAGACATGACACTCGACCCTTCTGGGCTGTTCAGTATCATCCTGAATCAGTTCTCACGCGGGGTGGAGGTATTGAAGTCATGTTGAACTTCTGGCGTTTAGCGCGGAATTGGAGTTCTTCTCATGGGCGGGTCACACGCCCATGGGATCAGAATGCAGATGCAATCTTTGGCGTTCCGTGGCCATACGTTCGCCCGTTGCCAAGCACCCCATGTATCGACACGCCACTATCCACTTCTACGATAAAATTGAACATCCCAGGCCTGTCTGCTCCTGACATATGCGAGGTCTTGGGCGTCGACGATGACTCGTCTCCCTTCGTAATGCTGGAATCTGCTGCACATCCAGGCCAGTTTACTATCATCGGCTGTTTGACTTCGGCGTCCCTCCGAGTCACACACAGCATTGGAGATAGTTTCGTCCATTTGGCAAATGGGGAGTCGTGCGATCAAATAGATCTGGGATCTCATGACGTGTGGTCCTGGCTTACTTCTTTCATGAACAAGCGCAAGGTCACTGGGGGTTCATCAGAAATCCCATTCTGGGGTGGCCTTGTTGGCTACCTGAGCTACGAACTCGGCACTGACTCTCTCAGAGTATCAGCCAACAGGGTGTGTAGCCAGACAAGACACCCCGATGTCAACCTCGTGTTTGTAGAGCGCAGCATAATTCGCGACTCAACTTCTGGACATATTTATATTCAATCTATCATGGAAGACGACGACGAATGGCTGACAGAAATGGCCGAACAGCTTCAGTCTGCCGCTCGTAATTATTCAACATATTCTTCGTATAATACTACGCCTTATTCAACCAAGGCACGACCAAATACGTCTACTGTCATTTTACCAGACCGGGACCTCTATAGATCCCGCATTAATCTTGCGAAGGAGCATCTCTTCGCTGGAGAATCCTATGAGCTGTGTCTTACAGCCAATACTCGCATCACTATAAACGACCCGTTGGCATCCAAAGCTTCATCAACATACTCCCCATCCTGGCAGCGTTATAAACATCTTCGCGAGCTCAACCCCGCCCCTCACGCTGCGTACCTTCGGTTACATCCAACGACCTTACTGGCCTCATCACCAGAGCGGTTTCTCTCCTACTCTCGCCCCCCTGATACCACGTATAAACTATGTCCCGTCAAGGGCACCATGCGGAAGGGCCCTCGTATCACCCGTGCTGTTGCCGAGCAAGCGCTAAGGGGCAGCCGGAAAGAGGTTGCCGAAAACCTCATGATTGTCGATCTTATTCGGCATGATATGCATGGAGCTGTTGGAGAGAATGTAGAAGTCAAACAGTTCTGCACTGTAGAGGAGTGCAAGACAGTGTGGCAGCTTGTTAGCGTCATCGAAGGCCAGTCGGCAGACGGTGCCGATGAAACTGCCAGCCACTATGCCAACGGCGCACTGGGGTGGGAGGTTCTCAGACGCAGCTTACCCCCGGGTATGTCTCGTAGAGTTTGTTCTTGACTCTAGCATTACTAATTACTTATACTTCATAGGTAGCATGACTGGAGCCCCGAAGAAGCGCAGTGTTGAGATCCTCCAAACACTGGAAGACGAGGAACGCAACGTTTATTCCGGTGTCTTCGGTTACTGGTGCGCTGGAGGTGGTGGTGACTGGTCTGTCACCATCCGAAGTTGCTTCAAATACGATGACCGATACGAATGCGATGCTCATTCGTGGACGAAATTTAATAATCCCGATTTCTACCCTGGTGTTCACGAGCCAGAGCACTGGGTGATTGGTGCTGGAGGGGCCATTACTGCGCTGTCTGATCCTGATGCAGAGTGGGATGAGATGTTGGCAAAACTTCAGTCGGTCCTCCGCGTTTTTGGCGCGGCTGTTCCGCGCGGGCATTAGTGGAATTTATGTTATCTTGACGGCTACCTACTTCATCGCCGGTTTGCATTGTCTTACACGTTAATTACTGAATTCAACTTCACCGCATTTTTCCAGCCGCTGAAGAATGTCAGTCACCTTCGTGGGTGAGGTTGTATTGCATCTATCTTTCTTCGTTATCAAGTCGTCGTGGTCGCAAGTCTAAAGACTTGGTCGCCGCCAAAGGAGCACGTTGGCCCACGCGTATGAGCGTATTCCATCTTTACTCGCAGGAGACTTATTCTGGGCAATCTGATCATCTCACACGTTATACACACGTCATTATCAGCTATTGCATCCTAACCGTTATCACACCCCAAGGTTAGCCTATCCGCCAGTTACGTTTCCTCGTGTTGACTTCCGTAGCTTATACACCGGTGTCTGGATATGGGTGTGAAACAATCCAGTTTGAGGACACAGGGAACACTCTAGTTTCTACCAGATCTAACGTGAAGTTGACCACGGTGCGCACTATACTTCTGGCTTGAAATATTCTATTTGTTACATAAACGCGGTAGACTTTTAGACTAATAGGACATCTCATCTGTATTCATACTCTCATGTTTTCCTTCTCTAGATCACCACAGGCCTACCTGGAGTGCCAGCACCGTTGGATAAGGGCATAGAACGACGAGATATACGATATCACTCGTTCGATTGTCGATCAAGCGTGCCATAGTGTTCTCATCCACGCCGAGTCATTTCTAGCTATCGCCTGAGTCTACAGCTCCGGTGGCTACACTCATAGTCTCAAATATGGATGTTAGCATCAGACTCTTACTCCGCGCCATATCACGGATATGGCTTTGCTGTGATAGTCTTGAACGAAAGGTAACTTGCAAGCACTTATGTCGTCCAACGAGTTTACTGCAGTCAATTTGACTTTGACTCGTATTCCACTTCCCACCACCGCTCTGTTGTCTAACATCACAAGTCACAGGCCGTTAGTTTTCAATATGAAAATCTCGCTCAAGTGGGTCTTTAGCAGCTTCTCATCAAAACCACGTAGAAGACGCATGTTCTCCCGATCATATCCTCGAGAGTCGGGAGGTGCGGCATGTCAAGATACGGCTATCGACGTCACTCTCGTACGTACTCTTTCTTTCCTTTTACATACGCAATCACTCTTGACTACACGCTATACACACGTTCCCCTTTGATTCTCCGTCTCAATGATAGTATTAATACCTCTCTCCATCGAATATCGTTCGGTAGTCGTTTCACTGAATCTCAAGTCTTCGTTCTCGTTCGTCGTTCCTAGTCCGAGCCTCTCCGAATCTCGATACGGCATGCACATTGAATAGGGAAAGTCCACCACCTGGCGGCAGGTAAACAATATGTGAATGTATTTATTATTTGTGAGCGGAAACCGCTTCTGCGTCACTCATTACCTGCCATAATATTCGTGACATATAAAGCTCTCGCTTTGTAAATCACTTTTGCTCTGACTGCTGCGTTACCCCGATAGAAATTTCAATGCCGCAAACAATTTAAAGTGCAGGTGACTCAAGTTATCTATTTGATGACTTCTCGTCGCAATAGCTTCAGCTTTTATTCAGAAAGTTTCATCATCCATAACAGTCTACTAGAACTACCGGATGTGGGTGGGCCAACTATCAGGCGAAATCAGAGATATCCTCTTCCACGCATATACTGCTGGCGTATACAGTGAGCACGCATGTCCGAGTGTGCGTGTGCTGTTGTCCAACTTGTCATGCCTACACTATGTACCCTGACGCATCTAATAATCAAGTGTTTATGCCATGAGAGCAATATGCTTGAGTTCCCTGACAAAATATTAGTAAGAACTGGCTTCGGGGGTGGTGACTTTTGGCACTCACTTCTGAACCTGCTGTCCAACCTTCATCCGTTCATAAGTTGTATGCTGATTAGCTCCCTGACTCAAATTGAACGTTTTTGCACACTCAGATAGCTTAGGGATCGGACCGAGCTCATAATCGGACGAGAGGTGCCAGAAAAATGTTGATGATACGCGAATATTTGGTCGGTCAGGGTGACTCTCTTTACGCTGCTCGACGATCTAGATAGATGAAGTCAGCTCTTCACTTGCATCATAGAATACAGTGGTGTATAACCTGCAGCGTAGCCTCATTCACGACTACCTCATGGAACCCAGCTTTGATAAGGCCTCCGGTCAGATGTTCTATTTGTTTTCCTGCTTGCACAAGTAGGTAACGGCCAGTGGGTGGAAATCTAACGGGGATCCGCCTTCCGGTATTACGCGCCCAGATGTTGAGCCCAGGATACCGTGAGCGACCGTGAATCGTGAAACAGTTGAGGTCTGTATGAAAGCCGGCAAGTATGGTATCCTTTTGCCCATACTTCACCAAATCAGAAGCCGTTGGGCCAAGTAGATGAGGGCTATCCACCGCATCAATGTGATATCCCACAGAATGATGTATGAGATACTGACCCATATTTCCCTGCGTCCTTGATAAATTCTCGAGGAAGTCCGAGGCCAATCGCTGTCATTTCTGCAATATTCTCGACACTGTTTTCATGTTAGCGACAGCCTATAAATAATGCATCTGCAAGACTTACGCATTCTTCATTGAATGTCCCCACTTCTCCATGGTGGATTCCCACTTCTCACTGATGCAAGGTGCTTGTGGCACAACATTTGGAGCATTTAGTGCCGGATACTCGGTCTCATATGGAGGGGGAGTTCCCATTGTCCAGAAAAACCTGCACTTGGGGTCAGGATGGTGCCCGGAGACATCTAATGGCCGTTCGGCTGGGTCCAGGTTGGCAATAATATCCAAGCACGGCTCATCCACGGCACATTTGGGCTTTTCTGTATTCTCAAGGGTGACGCCAACCTGATAATGAATCTCTGGCCGCTCATCCTTCTGTAAGTCCTCGATGGGTTGCGCGAAATAGTCCTCAACGAGATCGAGGAAAGCATCATTGTCTTCCTCTGATACGCGAGAATCATGAACAAGGAGTGCCCCATACATGATGAACGCAGTAGCGGCCTGTAACTCGAGTGATTAGAACCAGCAAGATCGTGCTATTGGTGATATGAGACGGACCTTGTGGCATTCCTCTAGCACTCTAGTTGATTGTGTAGGTTGAAATAAGAAGATATCAAGGTCGATGACTGGAAGGGTTTCTGATAGCGTTGACATGGTGGAAATCCGAGTCAGCGAATGTGATGATGACAAGATATTTATAAAGACAAGTCACAGGTTCTAATCGTAGACAGCTGGGCTCTTGCTCTAAGCTACTCCCCAGAGGAGCAACTTCATTGAAGGTAGGACCCATCATAGGATACCTTTGTCCATCCAAGGTCAAGGTCATCCCCAATTCAAGCCATGCGTCGCTCCTGAGCGCTAACGGCTAGATCATATCTGTACTAGCCGATTTCTAATGTAAACTTGAATGGTGACTGGTTTGTGGGCTGAACCGGAAGGCGTGAATTTGGTAGCATGAAACTCTCCTTGATGTGAGAAGCAATCTCTTCCGATGACATTTCTACCGCTCGAACATGAACTTCAGCTGTCCAAAATGCGCATGAGGCCTTGAGGATAATTGCAAGCAAGCACTCCACTTCCGAGTCAGTCGAAGGCAGGAAGACAGCCGCTATTTCGGCACATTCCGCACTAGTTCGCCCTGTTCCCCCATCCCTCCCATTGTAAGTAGGCACCTTTCGCCACAACCTATAACTTGTACATTCCCTTAGACTGCCATTATGATCAAGGTCTGTACATTGTACCAGAGTTCCAATACAGCAAGCTCACCATCCTCTTGAACTTAGATATGGAGTATGAAGAAGAATGAGGACGCTGCAACCAAGAAGCGGCCAAAAACAAGTGCTGCACAGATACGAGTGCAGAAAGGTTCGTACCGGCTGTTCCATTTTATGTTTCATGGATTCATGAATGTATGCGATGTCAGATCTGACCGAGCTTGACCTCCCTCCCACCATGAAGACTGACTTCCCGGACCCCACCGACCTCCTGAACTTTGTACTCACTATCACCCCTGATGAAGGTGTCTCTTCTGGATACCAGAAATACCTGCTTTACTAATTAAACTTGCCAGGCATGTATAAAGGTGGTGCCTTCTCTTTCTCTTTCACCATCAACACCAACTATCCACACGAGCCACCCAAGGTCAAGTGCATGCAAACGGTGTGTCTCCTTCATCTCAAGATAGGCTGTTTTTAATCTGTTTGATACAGATATACCATCCAAATGTTGACCTCGAGGGAAACGTGTGTTTGAATATTCTCCGAGAAGACTGGAAACCTGTCTTGAATCTGAACTCGGTCATGGTTGGGCTACAATACCTTTTCTTGGAGCCTAATGCAGATGATCCATTGAACAAGGGTTCGCTACATTTGCTTCCTGATGTATGAGCTTGTCTGACTACGTTTCACAGAGGCAGCAGAAGAACTACGAAAGAATCGCGAACAATTCCTGTACAATGTTAAGACATCCATGCGCGGTGGTAATATCAAGGGTGTGACATATGACAAGGTCTTTGTATGATGTCTGTTAGATGCGTGTAGACATTCTCATTTGGTCACCACGATTGGCATTGTTTTCCACTGGCATTATTTTGTATTCAATCGTCCAAGGTCATTGTGGGGGATCATTATTATAACAAGGTAACGTTATGATACTGCAATGTCTGTCTGGACAATGGATTCCTCAATCGCTTCATTCCACATACACTCAACTTCCCCTGTAAGTGGTAAAGGAATACGGGCTAATCAAAAGTGGAATGTGGTAATGTTCTTCTGGGTTTTCGATCTCGAAAGTAATCTGTGCACATAAGTAAGATGACATGGAACAAGCACCGCTTGGTTAGCAAACCAATCTTACCTCCACCCAGGGATAGAAACATTTTCTACCTGTCTTTTCGAAATACTCCTTCGGCTTGAAGACGATCTTGTAAGTCCCAACAACCACTTGTTTATTCTGCAACCTAGCCTCATCAGATCCTCGTGGAGGCAGCATGTTCAAGCATCGCCCATCGGCATCTGTGACACTGAAAAGTACGATGATCGGCTGGTTAGCAGGTGTTCAAGATGATCGACGTACCCATGTGCAAATGGGCTGAATATGTCAACATTTCTCTGTCCTTTATGGTAGGTCTGAATGTTAACCTCCACCCCCTCTGCTGGTCTCCCAAGAGAGACATCAAGGACTTTAAATTGTCAATGAAAACTGGTAATATCTCCTTGGCACAAGCGCTCACCATGGCATGTGATGGGTCCTTTCGACATGATGACGAGTACTGGCAGTCCTCCTGTAAGGCCCTTTATATGTAGTCTTCGAGCTTTAAAAGCCACGTGAGAGCTCCAAAATGCCGAGAATTGTCCCTGCCCGTCGCCGTCGTCGTTGAAAGTATGATTGATGATCACCTGCTCCTCATTCCCCTGTCGGCTCTGAATGGGTACTCCCCTTTGGCGCAAAATCACGTGCTCCTTTAGGAAATCTGGTCAAGATTTTGTGACATTGAATATTCATGTCTGCTGCGTCCACTCCTGCCGTCCCGCCTCTGGGCAAATATCTTGCATCGTCAGGTGTGCTATAAGAGAGAGTTTTCTATTCTTTGCTGACTTCTTGCAGAAAAGAAAACACGGGACAAAGCCGTAAAAAACCTTGCTGCTTTCCTGTCCAGTGACTGCGAAAATGTATTACCTGATCTTGAAATGGCTAAGCTATGGAAGGGTATCTTCTATTGTATGTCTCCACACCCATCTTCGATCGTCCACGTCACATCTGTTGTCATACTCCAGGCTTCTGGATGTCAGACAAGCCACTCGTGCAGCAGGCGCTGGCTGGGGAGCTAGCGGAGCTCACACTTACGATAACTGACGTACCTTCGTCACTCAATTTTCTGCGGGGCTTTTGGACAATGACAGTTAGAGAATGGAATGGAATTGACCGTCTTCGGTTTGTGTGGTATACAGAGTGAAGTTTCAGACACTAATATTGGCTTTAAGGATGGATAAGTACTATATGCTCGTCAGGAAGTTTGTGAATGCGAGCTTCAGGTTTCTTATGCGGACAAAATGGGACAGCGCTACCATCGAGGAGTACAACTCGATACTATCTGGCCCTAACGGACCGCTATGGTGAGAATTCCTCATATAATTATCGGAAAAGCAGATCATAATTATCCTTGCAGTCCCAACGATATACGCGTACCAGCTAGTCTCGCATTCCACTTATCGGAGATATACCTCGAAGAGCTTGAAAAGGCGCTAATAAGCTCGGAATCACCACCTCCAGTGCCATTGTCCACGCTGCTATTACCTTTCGTCGGCCTCGCCGCACGGACGCCCACAAACACAACTTACAAACACATCCAATCATCGTTGTTTGAACCTTTGCGTAATTCGCTAAAGTCCTCGTCAGGTCCTCCGAGCCGCAAAAAAGCGCGCACATCATCTTCTGATTATTCAACACTACTGGTCAACGCCTACACCTCTAGCTCAGACGGCGATCAAGCAATGGATGTAGATGGTGTACGTAAGTCGATATTGCAAAAAATATTCGATGTCGCAAGCGAAACAGAAACCCGAGATGCAAACCGGCGGAGAATGTACGCGTTCTACAAGGACGCGGTGGACGATGATGAGGATAGTGCTGGATAAATTCATACGGTACCTGTAATACCTCGATGTTGCGTTACAAATGCACTATCTTCGATGAAACTGCAAAGCTAGCAGTTCCCGCTGCTTAGCTAATGATTTGATTACAGTGAATTGATTATCCTCATAGCCGGTTGGAAACAGTTCGTTGATCCTATGTGATATTTGCATTACCTGTGTGCATGATTTGAGCTGCATGCTCTGCACATTGTAGTATAATGACAATCGCTTTTCTACCCATGACGACTCGAACGCGATGTTCTTGCGAGTGCACTTCAGCTTCAATTTACAAATCTGGCAGTTCTCGCTGCGTCAGACGTTTCCATGTAGACTCCTTCCACCAGTCCTCCATACTATCAATGCGTTCCCAAAGTGTCTCTTCGTCCACGCCGTAGATGTCATATTTTGCACCATCCAGTAGACGCCCCTCCCGTCTGGCTACTTCTAGCGCAGCCTTGTTTTTACCTCTGTAATGATATCGCTGAATTTGAGCAGCGTAATCAGAGAATCAAAGAGCTACCCACCGGAGGAGGTCTAGAAGTTCCAGTCGGTCGGGGAAGAATAGTCGAGGTTCAAGGACCGCAAGAACAGCCAGGGCAGCGCGGAAAAGAAAAGAATCTCCTTCCAGTAAGAGAACGTCCCATAGGCGTGCGCATGCTTCGAAGGGCAAGTGGTCCAAGAATAGTGGGATAAGCCAGTCAGGGAGATATGCACCGGGTGATATCTGGTGCTGCTTGAAATTGAAGTATACTGGTGAAAATAAAATAAGCCGAATGGGCGAAAGACGATATATGGAGTCTTACTTTTCGGCATGCAGTCAGCTAAGAGCGTGTCGAATATCCTGAAAAGCAGTATAAAAACAAATACCTTCACTCATGTCCTTATGCTCACCGATAATAGGCTTCAACCTAAAACACTGCGATTCAGTCAGACTCTGATCCAAGCCAATCTACGGCGCTCACATCATCCTTGGCAGCAACGCTGCTATATAATGACCTCATACAATGTCTCTCCAAGACATTTCTCATCATTACGAAGCCTTGCTGCGGCTTCATGTTGAGTAATATCATCCCGGCGATCTTGGCGGTGCCGTGCACATATCCCAGGCCCTCATCTGCACGAGAGACGACCCATGCGCATAACATATCCTTGAGGTCTTGATAGAGCGGCCCAGTTTCGGGGTGGAAGATGTGCAGGGCGGGGAGGGTGGACAGGATGTCCTCCTCCATAGCTTGTAATGTTTCAGCAGGAAACGAGCCGGACGAAAGTGCGCGGGTAGCTCGACTGAGACAATTCTTGTAGTTATCTTGAAACATGATAAAAGTAATCGTGAAAAGAAAATATGTGCATATATCCGATGCCTACCTTTGCTTAGAGCGAGTGCGTTGCCAACAGCTTGCTGCCACATGGAAGCGCGTAGTTTGGTAGGTATACCATTCCACCAAAGTCTGCGGAGATTGGGATTCTTATAAACGACTCGCCAATCAGGGAGTATCTCCTTCTCCCATTTGTACATGGACTGCTCGATCTTAAGCTCGCGAGCTAAACGTCGTTCTTGTAGTGCTTTCCGCCGCTTCTCCTCTGACATCAATCAGCATTTAGCCAGGATTTATGTGACTAGAAAATGACCTGCAACACGACTTTGTTTCATCATGGCCTGCCAGTCTGCCATATGTTTCTGATCTTCTTGACGGTTCTTCGGAGGCAAGAAATGAGGACGTGTCTGGCTCATTACTTTCTGGAAGGCGCTTGGTCCCGCTGAGTACGTTTGTCTTCTATGACTTGTGATAGTTGGGGTTGTTGGGGTTTTGGGTAATGGGGAAGATGGGGATGGAGGTAGTGGTGGAATATCATGAACAGGCGCAGGGAGGTAGGAGGAAAATGTATTCGAGACGGGATGTACCGCTCCGTCTTCCTGATGATCCTTGCCATTACTTTCTGAGCCCGTACTCATCATAACACGACTTGGCGGTGATCTACTGACGTCGATGTGAACGGCGGGATATGAAGTATCCCGCAGAGGGGAGGTATCTCGTGGAGGGGATGCATCCTCCTCTTGGGTATCTTCATGGCTAGTCGATTGTCCGTTTGCACTCGGTTCTTCTGAGAGTGTGATATCAGAGAAGTCCTGAAGAACCTCCTGCTCGTCAGGTTGCTCTTCCGCAGTCAGCGGTGGTGGTGACGAGGAAGAAGATCTAGACCCTGAATATGAGTTTGAGCTCCCATCGAGACAAAACGTTGATATCGACGTGTCTTGGTCGCGCGCAGAACTGTACTCTGTCTCCCCGTCATCTTCTCGGTCATCATTTCCGACCCAACTCGGGTTCTCGGCGAGATGTTTCCTGATAGCTGCGGAGCTGAACTCGAGGTTATCATCCTCACCGTCGGAGAATGCATCGTCGAGGTCAAAGCGGGCCTCGAATCCTTTGCCTACTTGACGCTCTACAACTTCGTGCTCGTCGTCTGCCATGGGTATGGATACGTTTCAAGATGTCGGCCCGCCTGCCAGTAATTTATATCGATGATCACCTGATTTACACATCCAGAAATATTCATGATCTAATATTGTCAGTCACCCAACGTTAAACAGTCACCTCAACAATCAACCAATTGCAAGTTCAAAGTCTTAGATTTTAGGACATCGTTCAAGTGAGTTTTGTTTGTTTTATGTGCTCATCTCTCAGCCAAACTGACGTTTAAGACTCTCTTGACATGATTGCAGAGGTCTTGCTAGTCCTTGCAGGCCACTCTTCGTCATTGTTCCCAACAGATCACAATTTACATCCTGCTTTCAGGCCGTTACTACATCCAGGCGAAGAGCAATGTCTTGAAGCCCTTGGACACATAGCTTCTAGATACCGCAGTATAAAGAAGGCGTGTGTGATCCTCTCCCGGTCCAAGTCGCGTTATGTCTGCGCGCTCTGCGCAACATTAAACCAGATTCTAAAGGACGAGTACGAAAAACTCGTGGTAGATACAGAAGCCAAGGTCTTGAAACGCGATCCTGATCTCGTTGCCAGCGGGTCTTTCGTGCCGCTTTCAGCTGTACGAGCGACTTTTGCAGAATGGGACTCTCCGCTCACGGCGCTAGAGACCTTGATGAATCAGCTCCAAGCTCAGAAGCACTGGCAGCCCGGTCCTCTCATTGACATGTTGCTCGCCCGTTCAAAGACTGGCGTCTATCGGATTGCCGATATCATATCACGCCTTTCTGTGGCCGTCCAACGTGTTTGGCGGAGCCAGCTGTCTGCTTTCCTGGTTCATGGATCCCTTGCTTCCACTGATCCTTTAGCATCGGACGATTTCACGCTTTTAGATGGCACTATGCCCTCTTGCATCTCTCCTCAAACGAAGGAATCTATCATTTATGTGGGTCGGGCCGTTGCAACCATAAAAGCAAAGAAGTGGCAGAATCAACTGCCGCGCGAGCAGGCACTTGAGTATGCCAATATACTGGAGACTGTCTTGCCCGAGGATCAATACAAATTTGACCTTGTGATCTCGCAGATCAGGACAAATGTCAGTGAATGGCTGTGGCTCAACGTTCTGACGCGGAAGGATGTCGAAGATGCCGTTATATCATTGTACGTGATCCTTCCGAGCCCTGCTTTTATCTTTTTATTTTTCTGTTGGAATTTGGCAGACTGACAATTGACCGGTAGGGCGAGTTACTTCCTCCTGCGCAATGGCGAATTCAGCTTAGCGCTCATCCGTGAGATTGAGCGCTTGAAGATATCGCGGCTCACGACACGATCAGGAGCGTCGTCAGTAATTCGAGAACAAGATTTAAATCTAGCGCTCCTCCGAGCGTCTCTCGGCACAACCGCTCAACATGATCCGTCACTTTTACATCTTCATTTCGAGCTCCCTTCCGGGTCCCTCAGACCCCTCCTGCCCTCATTGGCAAATTCCAAAGCACTAGCTTCATCTGTCGCCAGTAATTCACCCGAGGTCACATCCTTTGATGATCTCCTTTTAGGCACAAATCTCATACTATCGTACGATGTCACCTGGCCTCTAGATCTGTTTCTGCACCCTTCGGATCTTCAGATATACGCAGCTCTTTTCAACTACCTTTCTTCTTTACGCAAAACCCACACTCAGATCCACACTTGCTGGACCTCGCTCTCCAACGCACAACGTGCGCGACGGCGATGGACAGGTCTTGGCGAAGGTGGTACTGCCGAAGACCTCGAAGCGCGTAGAGAACTGTTGCGCTGCGGGTGGGGCGTCGTGAGGGATATGGGATGGTTCCTTGACACACTTCTCGGTTATGTCATGGTCGACGTCGTAGACGTCGAATTCAGACGACTGAAGGATCTCTTGGGAAACCCAAGTCGCGGACGTGCAGAGAGCGTTGGCAAGCACCCCAGTTCACAGAACATTGCCGGGCAAGCCAATACAGACACCTCAACTTACCTTGATTTCACCACGCTGCGAAATATCCATACGACGTATCTCGAGCGGCTGTTGACGGGCTGCTTGCTGTCTAATCCTGCTCTCACTGCAATCCTCCGGCCGATTTTTGAAGTGTGCGAGCGATTTGTTGCGCAGGTCGAGAGATGGGGCGGTGACGTTCTGCCTGCCTTGTTGTTCGAGGGGAGTTTAGCACCTGGTGGGGATGATAAGGTGGGTGCCATGGTACAGGAACGGTTCCAAGTGGTGGCAGAGATCAATGAGGTACTACTTTCTGTTCCCAGTGTTGGCTATCGATGCTGACCGTCTCAAACGACAGAGCCTTCATAATTTGCTTAATTTGTTCTACGAGCAGCTGTCGCTCTCAACTTCCCAGCAGCCCTTCACAGCCACTAGTGATACCTCAAAGTCCATCTTGATGAACGCTAGCGTGGCAAATGCAACAGCATTACAGCGCACGTCCATCCGAGGAAAGGTGTCCAAGGGATTTGAGGGAGAAGGAGAAGTCCGCCGGCATGTCGAGAGGCTATTGCTTCGGCTGGACTTCAATGGGGCATTTTCGAAGCCAAAAGCTGGTGCCAGCGAGCAAATCCAATGGGAAGCTGGTATCCTTTAATATTTGTAATATTCGAATAGTTAAATTTATGCACGTCGTGGGCGCTAAGATCATGATATCTAGTCTCCGATTTCATCCTCTACCTTCTGTTGGCAGATCGTCAGCAGCCCTCGACAACGTTGGTGGTCCTATCAGGTCATCTGTATAAATTATCTAACTGCACAGCGGACTGCAGCGGAAAGGGTCTATCTAAGTAGACCCCGCTCCCACGACGCCCTATATTAATTTCGTAATTAATAGCACAAGTCAACTTTTACTTCAGGTAAGTTTAAGTTGACGGATATGACCGGAGGATCGATAGCAGTTCGTCGTCTCTCCCAACAAGTTAGACTAATTTCTTCATCACGTCCATCAATGGTCTCCAGTACGGTTTTCGTCGTCCAAACTGTGATTTTACTAACACGTTTCTAGCATTTGGTACTCGCCTCATCGGCGCACCTAACACTCTCGGTCAGTGTGATCATACCACAATTATCGTGCCAGCTGATCAACTCGATTATCATCAGAACACCGAGTGTTCATCGAGCACAATAACTCTGTTGTATCATCTTTTCACGATGTTCCTCTTTTTGCCGACCAGAGCAATGGTATCCTCAACATGATCGTTGAGGTCCCTCGTTGGACCAATGCGAAGATGGAGATCTCTAAGGAGGAGCCATTCAATCCCATCAAACAGGACATCAAAAAGGGTCGCTTGCGCTTCGTCCGTAACTGCTTCCCCCATCATGGGTACATCTGGAACTACGGTGCTTTCCCTCAGGTGAGCTTTGTTTCATTTCTCACCCTTGTTCGATTGGCTGAGCATCATCGGCCATCGCAAGACATGGGAGGACCCGGCTGCTCTCCACCCTGAGACGAAAGCCAAGGGTGACAACGACCCATTGGATGTCTGTGAGATCGGTGAACAGGTCGGCTACGTCGGTCAGGTTAAGCAGGTTAAGGTTCTCGGTATCATGGCTCTGCTCGATGAAGGCGAGACTGACTGGAAAGTGATCGTCGTTGATGTGCATGACCCCCTCGCATCAAAGCTTAACGACATTGAGGACGTAGAGCGCCACCTTCCTGGGTTGATCAGAGCTACCAATGAGTGGTTCAGGTATGTACTGTATCTTATTAGCCTGAGAAGGAGCTATAACCTTTGCTAGGATCTACAAGATTCCCGATGGCAAGGGTGAGAACGCCTTTGCTTTCTCTGGTGAGGCCAAGAACAAGAAATATGCAACGGAGATCATCCACGAGTGTAACGAGGCGTGGCGCCGTCTCATTACTGGTGACAGCCCCGCTAAGACCCCTACCTACGAGATTTCTATGTTAGTCGACTTTCTTTGATTTGTCCTGGTTACTGAAAACCAGATATTCTGCAGCCGCAACCTCTCCAACTCGAGCTCGCCAGGTTTCGTTGCTCGTGGCGACGTTACGTACGCTAACCTTCCTGCCGACTCCAGGCAACCTCCTGCACCCATCGATCCCTCCAGTAAGTACTTGTTCCTCCCCTCCGTCCTGCCAGTATAACTTATATGTTCCAGTTTCAAAGTGGTTCTACATCTCATCCGTCCAGGTTTAGAGGAAGGACAGAAGATGTAAATGTATAATTGATTTACGTAGACTCGTGACGATCAGATATCCTTGAATCATCTGCCAAGTGGTGGGATTTTATAAGGCAAACCAACCCTCTGCCACATCAAGCCTCCGGATTAAGGTGGCTAGTGACGAGACTAGCCACGTACGCGATTGAAATGTTTGATGCTATGTTATTGGTCTAAAGCTACAGTGGCTACTGGCATGAGATATACTAGTCAAATGGCGTTCATATCTCAAAGCCTAGTGTCGTGTCTTTTCTACCACGCCATCTGACTGTGTGGGGTATCGACAGTAGCGATCAGAGATAGATGTTACTGTCCACGTTCCTGCAACAACATGTAAGTTAGCTGTGTCTAGAGTTGCGTAACCAAGTAAAAACGGACCTTCAAGTGCGGAAAATATAGAATATTCGTGCGTGGTGACACCCGACACGGTATGCGTCTCCAGGACTTTTCCTGGTTTGCCTCCTTTCTTGGGAATTGGTTCAGCTCGTTGGTAAGTGAATGTGAATGGTGGTTCTCCAATCAGCGTGAAGACTATCTCTGCTTGATCACCTGCACGTACGTCAGCACAGCACAATCATCATGCATCGAAACCGCAATTACCTTCATGAATATCCTGGAATATCCGTTTCCCGTGACCGACTTGTGCAGCTGGGAGAGGATGGACGCTAAACTGCAAGTCGGTGATTGTAGCCTTGCATAGCTTCTGCTGCTGCGACACAGATGTGACCGTGAATTCCCCCGCTTGTTGATGCATGAGAGAAAACGGGGACTCCTTGGCTTCTTGGATGTAAGACTTGCCATTGATGCGGTACCTAAAGCATCGTCCCTGTCAGCAAACCAAAGTGTGATAAATCACCAAACGCACCCGATGGACCAAGGCGGCGTGCCTTCGAGCTGGAACTGAGCTACATCGCCGACACAGAAATCAACTCTCTTGTCGACAGGGGTGATCGCAGCGGATTCTGCAACGTCAACCCATATAGAGCGACGCAAGGGATGGAGCTCTTTCTGTTCGCAGTGCGATGAGTCCTGGACGGACTCGACTGTGATTTGGTGCGGGCCGATGGACGTGAAGCGATAAGAGGGAAGATCAAGTATCCAGGTCTTATCGTACACCTCGACTGTTTCCTTGTGCACCTGGCTCGCGGCAAGATTCCTGATGGACAGCGCGAGCTGGAAAGGCGGTGTGCCGTCTAGCTGAATAACACCACCATCATTTGAGATAGCCTCACGAGAAGTAAGTGCATCATTCAGACAGAACAAAATTCTATTGTCGTTCTTGAATTTCGCTGACGGCCTTGCCATGACCTCTTGCTCAAAAAGAAGGCGCTCTGAACGAGGGATGACAGCGTTCTTGTGCTTGGCAAGTGGATATGCACTGTCCCCGATTTGTTTGACTTCATAATACTTGCGCCCGACGATCGACGTGTGCAGCTGGAAACGTGTGTGAGGCTGGATGCTGCTGAACGTTGGTTGGTCGAGGACTATTGTACCCCCTGCTTCGTCATTACGCGCAATGTTGTACATAATCTGGAAGGGAGGTCGACCTTGGAAACGTTAGCCAATGTAATGAACTTCGCTTGAGAGGACATACCCGTGAGCTCGAGGTCAACGTGGGCGTCCTGACCTTTGCAGATCGGAGGAAGGATATGTGATCTATTATATGGCTCGACGGTACACACTGTTGCAGGATCCAGTCGAGCAGATGGTCGTGGCACCCAGTCAACGGCATAAGTGCTCTCACTTTCGATCACGGATCCAGGGCATTGAGAATCTGTGACCTAGATAGAACATGTCATGTGAACAAGATATCTTATGACTATGTGATGGATTGTTACCTCTATAATTTCATAGACACCCTTTTGTGTAACGTGGATATAATCATTAGGTGACTTCAGCACAGCGGTGAACACCTGATCTGGATTGCCCTTGTGGCGGTACTTAATTTTCCATGGCTGAGGTAGGCGGTCATGAATTCTGCTCGGTAGAGTTAAGTAATCTGACTTACCCCGTCGCCTGTCAGCCGAAGTGGCAGGTCAGCACCATCATCTTCCAGAATAATGATCTCCCGTTGGCCATGCTTGCCGTAGAACTTGACAGTCGGCTGAATATGGAATCAAAACTTGACTCGTATGTCATAGTCATAATAACTTGCCTTCATTCTCCTGACATTTACAGAGACGCCAGGAACTGATATCGGTCGTCTGCATCCATAGCTATCTACGACGCTCACTGAGTGAACGGATTAGCGTAGCCCCATCGAGCAACAACCTTCGAGCCTACCTAGTTCAACGTCAAATGATCCACCCTCCTTGTCAATAACACTGGGTATGGGCACCAATATCCTCGTGGGTGACGTTTTGATATCGGTGATTTCCAATGCATCCGTACTGCGTGGGCCTACAACCTGCAACTCCAAGTTCCAAGGTGGCGTGCCCTGCGGATGTGCATTAGCATCAGCCCACCAAACCCAACAAGAATGCCCACCCTTAAATCAACCTCAATGCCCACTGTCACACCCTCACAACTGCTGACGACCCTCCTTCCGCGACCGCCTGCAAAGTCTGCAGCTGCTAAAGGATGTACGATTTGATCAATGCTCGGGCCATCAAGCGCAACTTTTTTGTAGTAGGCGTCACTGAGTTGTACAAAAGTGTAATAGTAGTGACCACTGTGCTCCGGTTGCAGAGTGAGCTCGCCACGGGACGACGTGAATGTCTTAACAAGATCACGTGGGGGCTCCGCATCGCGCTGTGAGCGGTAGTAGACCTGGAATGGAGGAGTGCCGTGCATGACAAGGGATGCAGAGACACCTGTGTCGCCGGAACTGAGTAGACTTTAGAGAGGAATGGTTTCCAGAACGAGGCACATACCATTCATGAATCCTCTTCCACTCGATTTCTGCGGTGGGCATCGCCTTCTCAACGACCTTACAGGTTTCAGGAGCAAGCACATCGCCATCGCAATACTATTGCATGGTTAGGATCGGCATGCAAAGGATTTGTGTATAACCTACTTTTCCTCTAATGCCGGTAACAACATATTCCCCTGGGACGCCTGCCTTTAGTATGACGTCATCCTTGTTTTCCTGGGTCCGTAGTATCTTGTCCCATGGCTTCATGCGCTTGTCATTCCCACTGGCGGGCTCGAACATCACATCGATGTCCCATGGCCCATCCATGGGGTCTGCGTTGGAGACTGTTAATGCTACTGAAACCTCTGAGCCAATCAGGAGCGAAGTTGGATTTCCCGGACCACAGGCTTTGAACGACACGCTCGGACGGCGTAGAACAGAAATGGACCGGGTTATTTTAGCATCACGATGCCCTTCGTTGAGATGTACAACATTTCCCATGCCATCGATAACACTCTCCAAGTTATACGTGTGCTCGCCGAGAGCATCCAATGATAAAGACAATGGAACTTTGAGTTTCTGAGGTATACGAGCGCGAGCGACCTCTTGTGCTGTATGCGAGTGGCCGCTGTCTTCGATACCTTCAACAAGGAAATATTCTTTCCTCCCGTTGACATCCTTCGACCACTGTAGGCTCAGCGGAGGAACGCCTCGTATATCGATGGTAAGGTCCACACCAGATGTTTCACCTGCACAATGAACATCTTGCACAGCATCATCCGTGTACTGGGCAGTTGGACAGGGTACAACGGTCACTTCAACCGGGTGAACAAGACGTGCTGCAACGTTTGAACTGTCAAGCACCCGGTCGAGCCTTATGGTCCCTGGCTTGGAAAAGCGAAGATGCACCAAGCTTTGTGTCTTTTGGAGGCGGGTGCCGGCATCGGTTTCTTCACCATCATCTTCATCGTACTCATCATACCCACCCGCATCCTTGTTTCGCACAACCTGCAGCCCTTCTGCTCTAGCTTGTTCGATTGCTTTTAACTCCTTCGTTCCCAATTCCACGTACTCCACGCGCCCCGAGCCAAGTGGAGTAAAAGAATAGCGCACATTGGTCGGTGTTGTGTTGTTCACAAGGATTGGGACGAGCACGTGCACAGGCGAGACAGGCGGGAGACAGAAAGTATGGGATTGTGGGTTGAAATGAGCAGTGCTGATAGGAGACATACGGACTGTGTGTTGGCCAAGCAGACGGGCATCTTTGGAATTTGTGTCAAACGAAAAGAGACCGAACGTTAGTGGAGCAAAGATATCAGAGAGACGAAACGGTTCTGGAGTAGATGGAAGGTCTGGTCGATCTTGTATGATATCATGAGCTCGGTCAAGACATGGTGTGGTCAGCTTACTTGGAATTCCCGAGGGTACGCTACTTATTTCAGAGGATCCCATTAACCCAAGATTTAAGCTGATTCCTCCGAACAACATGCCATCGAGGAACCAAATAGACAGAATTTGGAGTAAGACAACAGCCCTGCTGTACTTCAAACGTGGTATTCGGAGCCGAGAGAGCGTTGCGATGTATGCAAAATCGATTATAAGCCATTTTCTGCCATAGAATGTCGTTGCGTCGGACGCGAAGATGTTTTGGAGGACATCGAACACCTTGATGGCCTGCCAAGAATAGAAACGCGTCAGACTCGTGATGTTTTGGTAGCATGCACCAGGCATGGAATTCGAGAGGAGACCTCGAGCAGAAAGAACTTGAAAACTGTTTTAAAGCCACTCACCTGCAGTAGCAAACCCAAACTCAAGTAATATAAACGCTGAGAGGGCACGTCGAGGAGCCGTTCTGGTATGAGTGGCTGTTCGCCTGGAGGCAGCGTTGGTTCGCCAGGCATATAAAACTCTAGTTTATTATATTACGGTCAGATGAACCAGACCCAATACTAAGTTCTAAGAAACTGCAAAGTCACGAACCTGCCAGTGAAAGTCTGGAGAAAGGATGAATGCACGTGACCGCCAACGATTGTTCAAGCAAAAAAGGCAACTCTGGATTTGACGGGTGATGTGTCCCGCCGACTCCGAAGCGCCTTGAACTCTCTCACCTTCTACGTACATATTGAGTCGTAGCTGATCTGTCTTGCAGGTGTTTTGATTTCATACGAAGATCTCGAACAACAAACAGGCATACACCACACTACGTGCCCAGGGTTTCTTAGATTGCGGTCACTCATCGCGATCCCAGGCTTCACAATCACATTATTCTGTCCTTGTGAGTACCAACATGGCACCTTAAGCGCTCCAACGTATTGACAGACGCCGACCGCAGCTGTCTGAGCCCTCAGCAGGTTTATCAAGCGATAACAAGGGAGTCAACGTCGTATTCATATCACGATGGCCATGAACAACGTAAAGCACTCACTGCCACCACTTCCTCCCATCCAAGGAGACCTCATGCTCGACGTATATACACATCGGTCTATGCTGGGTAATGACGTTGACGAGAATACCGTGCATGGAAATACCGAGCGACTGGCTGAGCTTGGTAGCTCGGTGCTCAGTATGCTCGTCGTGTACACGTTGTACTCAGAGAAACCGATGCTTCCCGCCCATGATCTCAAAGTTCGTAGTCGTCAAGGAATATCCTTTTTGTGCATTGCTAAGATGGCACCATAGGTGCGCCAAGCTGATGTGCTAAGCGACAAGAACATCGGAGACTGGTTTTCTCTTTACGGAATAAAGGCTAAAATTCGTTGCACAGACAGAAGTGTACTTGACAGGCCTGAAGAAGCTCGTTTTCTCTTTAATTCTTACGTCGGTGCTGTGTACACCCAGAAGGGTTTGCAAGAAGTCATGAACTGGATCGGACGCCTTGTCAACCCTGCCTCGGAGCCTCCAGCAGTCCCGGGAGATACAATCAACAACCAGCCCGCTGAAACGCCGCCTCCACCGCCTCCAACGTATTATTCTCAGTCTCAGCCCCCACCTCCGCCAAGCACTGCGCCTCCTCCAATGCCATCGATGCCTCCGCCCGCGCCATCCCAGGGTGTACTTGCAATCTTCAATCAGACGTGTATGCAAAGAGGACTCACAGTAGAGTGGAAACCGGAGATGACGGGACCACCGCACAATCCGAGATGGGAAGTGAAGTGTATTGGTAAGCTTTAAGCCATGATTTATGTGCTTGATTACCTGAGCAACTTGGCAGTGAGCGGACAACATCGTGGAACTGGAGCAGGTAGAAACCAGAAGCAGGCAAAGGAGCAAGCAGCGACAGAGGCGTATCAGTACATGCAAGCTACAGGTTGGGGCCGTAAGTTGCCAGAAATCTGTCAAAGCGCCCAACTTCTGACCTTGCTTCTAGTCCTCTAACAATAGGAGCCCACCAAGAGACAACATTCAGACTTATATCAACGGAATGTAGCAATATATCATCTGAGTCCTCTGTACTCGTATAATTTCTACCCAACTGCCTCTTCTTTTCAAGCCTCCCTCACTCTACCTGGTTTCCGCTGGTTGGGTAGTTATTTCTGTGTTGGTTTGGATCCGGTGCCACTACTACCATTGTCTCTCTAAACGTTTTTGTTCTAAATAACATTCTTTGATACACGTTGTGAGATAAGGTCCCTCTTTGGAAGCTCCTATTGCGCCCACCTTCCACTGATCCTCACTATATCGTGATCGATATATTCCTTGATTTCTGCCACTGATCTTGAGCTCATCGAAGCATTCCCTGCCCTAAGCCATCACTGAATTAACCACTAACCACTCAATTAAACTTGCAATATGGTTCCTCCACTTCCTCCGCTGCACGGAGAATTGATGCTCGATGTTTTCACACATCGCGCCTTGACTCGAAGTGTTCTCAATGACCATACGTTACATGGAAATAGCGACAGACTTGCACAACTCGGAAAATCGGTGATGAACACCATCGTGACCTATATACTGTTCGCAGAAAGACCCATGTTGTCTGGCGAAGAGCTAAAGGTATATATCGTGATTCCTGTGCTCGCCACTCGTGCTTAATCGATATGATGCGGCTAGATCAAACACGAACAAACACTAAGCGACGAAATCATGGTTGCATGGCTTGGTGCCTATGATACCGAACTGAAGAAACGTGTGAGACTCGGAGGTGCGCCGAGAGGCGCTCTCGACGACCCCGAGGTACGGAAGATTGTCCATGCAAATGAAATGCACGTCTCATGCCTACCTTTCCTTAGGAAGCTCGCTTTCTTCTCAACAGCTATGTTGGAGCTGTCTGTATCCAAGATGGCCTGCAAGCGGCAACTGATTGGGTTAGCAAACTTGTGAAGCCCGAGAGTCCGCCACTAGCTTTGGTGGATGACTCGCAAAACCGCACTTTGCCAGCGTCACCTGTGCCATCACCTTCTAGTGCACCACTCCCAGTACCCCCTCAGGCGGGTAGTACGTCGCAAGCCGCCCCACCTCCATATCATCCGACCCCCCCGGAAGTCTCGACAATACCTTCAGGGGTTCCCCAAGGCACGCTCGCTCTGTTTAATCAAACCTGTCATCAACGGGGTTTTTCTGTCGAGTGGGTCGCTTCTGCAAACGGTTTCCAGCATGATCCAAGATGGGAAGTGAAATGTAAAGGTAAGACAACTTGGTTCCGGTCCCGAATGACTTTTTGATTTCTGTAGTTAACGATGTCGAGCGGGGTTTCGGTGTTGGTAGAAATCAGAAACAGGCAAAGGAGTTAGCGGCCTATGAGGCATACCTGTATATGCAAAGTATTGGCTGGACGTGTGAGTTCCAGACATCATCGTTTCTGCGCTTTCCTTACAGTCAACACAAGTGCCAGAGCCGGAACCAACTGCGTAGAACTCAGGCTTGCTCTTGTTCAAGCATCAATTAGTATTTGTGTTCTTGATTGTATAATCTCCCATTTATGTCGTACTACAATACACAATACAGGCATGATTTCTCATTCCACAGAATCCTTATGCGGTTGGGATTTACGGTCACAGTCGCAATAGGTGTAAACGTATCACACCCTGTCCAATGAACACGAAAAATCCCTGCCAGCGCTAGGGGAAGTGTCCGGCGAGGTATAGCAGGATCCTATATTGAATGTGGCCGCTGCATGTTACATGGAAGAAATCGAAGGATGTCACACACTGGCAGAGCAAGGAAATCACTGCATGTCTTTGAGCCGCTTGTCTCTAGGAGATCCAGCGCACTGGGATGCAGGGTAGGACCGAGTCTGAGCATTAGGCAATAACACATGAGCACAGCCAGAAATGGTATGTCGTCTGCGTTCGGAAGACCAAACCTGCGGAAGGAGTGTTCAAAGCTGCATGGTTTCAAGTAGGTGATCAGCAGACCCGACCTGGATGATAGAGCATTGATCTGTGGAACGTGAGCGCCCTTGTTTGGTGGCGAGTTCAAAAACATACTAGTAGAGGAGTGCAACAATATCGTCCGAGTCAAAATCGCTGTGCAAAACCTGCGACGTACTCAATTGGCCAGATGTTGACGGTCACCGGCATCATGGATAACATCTGGAGGGCAAGCACTAGCTCTGCATGGCATGGGTTTGCGAGTCAACAATAAACTCTTTAGTCCAATAATTCCAATTCAAGGCTTCCCTGTAGAATGAATTCAGCTACATTGGTCACATGATTGACACAAATACGACCACACGCGCATAATTGACGGACCGGTGAACGTTGACTGAGCTTTCGCCTTCCTTCTTTCGCTACCATCGTCGTCGACACTACAAGTGTTACCACCCTCTCTATAAATCGTCAAAACACATAACTCTTTGCATACAACATGTCTGGACGCGGAAAAGGTGGCAAGGTATGTAGTATTGGTTGGTCTCACCTCATTGTTGCTCCGGTTCACAGTGCAAATAGGGACTTGGGAAGGGTGGTGCCAAACGCCACCGCAAGATTCTTCGTGATAACATCCAGGGTATCACCAAGCCAGTGCGTCTATAGACCTCTGCATTTAACTGTTCACTCATTGTCTACAGGCTATTCGCCGTCTTGCCCGTCGTGGTGGTGTGAAGCGTATCTCAGGTCTTATCTACGAGGAGACCCGTGGTGTCCTCAAGATTTTCTTGGAGAATGTTATTCGCGACTCTGTCACTTACACCGAACATGCCAAGCGGTAAGCCTCACGAATCACTTCAATACTCACTCATTCATCCTCGCCGTAGTAAAACGGTCACTGCTCTTGACGTCGTTTATGCCCTCAAGCGGTCGGGGCGCACTCTATACGGTTTCGGTGCATGATTTATTCCCTTGTATATGTAGTATGTACCAGTAGTGCCCTGAAATCTCTCACACTAGCTTTTATCATATTGGCATCCTTTCAAATATCCATGATGGTGTGTAGACCGCAATGTTGTGATCAGGCGAGCTCGGTGTGGGTCTTCGTTTCTGAGTGCGGACATCTTCGGTAGCTCGGCGATAGTGACTGGTGGTGCAGACATAAGTTCATGCAAATTTGATATGACGTAACCGTGTTCTCCAGCTGATGAGGCCCTCCTTCTCCGAGTGTATTGCATCTGTCTAGTGCCTTCGAGTATTCTGCCTCCCTTCGATGGTCCCAAAGGAGACCTGCCAACCAGGGCACTGCTTGCCAATGTAAGAATGCATTCTGGGTTCGCATGGGCATCCGACCTGGACGGCCCATGCCTGCGCATACGCCTGCGACTCGCCATTCGTTGTATTTGGTTCAGCTGCCCGACGTTCTTGGGACGCTCAGGCGGCTCCAACTTCTCCGCGGAGAGCTTCGGTACGACGCTCTTCTTCACGAGATGCACGAATCCGACCTTCTTGCCCTGCATTGGGTGCAGCAGGAAGGGAGAGCACGAAAACGTCAGTGGCGTGATGATTTTCTCGCCAGGGAGGACCCGCCGCGAACCGTCTGTGTAACGGTCGTCCACGAGGTAATCGAACTTCCATTGCATCTTCACGTGGTCCTGCGAGCTTCCTAGCGCCATGCTCTCGCTTCCGAGAACGGTATATACACCGTTCGTCTTGATGTTCAGCGCCGCGTGCCGGGAGAGATGATCACGCGACTCGTCACCGCCCACAGTAACGCGCCGTAGCATGGGTGGCCCATCGAGAGTTGCATAGTGAAATGCGAAACTCTCGCGCTTGACTGGCATGAACTCCGCAACGCCTCCGCTCACGTCGGAAGAGACGCCGCGCTCGCCATATGGGAGAAGTGAACGGGAGCGTGGCGAATACCCCACCAGTCGCATCATGGGTCGGATCGCGCGGAAGCCTTCCTGGTCGATCCAGAGTTCAACTTCGGTCCCTCCGAGCCAAGCCAGATCACGCGGAAGATATGGATGCTTAGAGATGCCTGGGTCGCCCGAGGTAGTACTTGTAGAAGGACACGAATGTATGGAGCTTGCCGAAGGGGAGTCAGTGAGCTGCCAGCGGGTTGTGCGTACAGGTGCGATGACTGGAGACTGGGGCTCGTGGGCATGTAGATAGAGCCGAGAGGTTCTTGGAATTGAGCGAGGAGTCTTCAAGTGATGGATGGCTCCTGAGCGTTCCAGTGGTCTGCGATGTCTCCGGGAGTATGTAAAAGATATCGGAGAAATCACATCCACACTAGGCGATGGTGACGGAGGAGCAAAGGAAGGCGTCGGCAGTGTCGAGAATGTTGCTGATGTGCCAAGGTATACAGTTTGCTCGTTTTCTTTGTCTGCTAAAGGAACAGTCATAGCTAAATTGGAAGCCATTCTCGAGTTGAAAACCCAGGCTTGTCGGTTTGTGCCTCCGAGAACAGCCCTAGCGCTGGGGGTCTCTGATAGCGATGAGCTGACTGAGTCCGATACCGCCAAGCTACGAATATGTGTCAACTGGAAAAGAGACTCAGATAAGGGGCTTGGGGAAGGAGAAGGGGTAGAAACGAGCGACTGGGAAGACTGAGATGACCTCGGAGTGAAAAAGACTTCGTTCAGCAGTGATTCGCTGGGACCGTGGGGACTTGCAAGATTAGAGGACAGTGCTGCCAGTGAAGAGGTTGTCATCTGGGACCTAGGCAATTTCGACAGTTTTCTCTGTGCAGCTGCTACGTCTATCTCGAGTCTACTTGGTTTTGGCGGGGTGCATATGTCAGTGTCATATCCAAATATGAGAGGAGAGTTCAAGGGTGTCGAGAATGTGTCAATCATGAAGTCGATAATGAGCGGTATTTCACCAGACGTGCTTGGCGACAGTAGGTCATTCGGTGTGAGAACAGGCGACGGAGGACAAAGAATAGTAGCAAGTAAGCGCAAGTCAGAAGACGTGCGGGTCAGACGGGCGTGCGTTGAGGACAGCATGTTTTCTGCGAATGAATAGGCTAGCAAGGAGGAAGTCAAAATGACTGTGGCAGTCAAGGTCAAGTAGTAGTACTATCCTTCTCTAGATCGTCAGCCGCATTCTCAGATCTCATGTTCACAGTGGCTAACATCAATCATTATTGCAGACATCCACATGGCATCGCCACGCACAACATTTTACAGATTTCCCTCCTGCACACGCGACGCAATCTCAACCTCTTTCCTGTGCACCTTCTCCCTATTTTTCAGCAGGCAGTAATCTCCGAATTCGTTCTTGTCTTGCCACCACGAACCAGGGAGCCAGAGCGTACGGGTCAAAAGTGGCGAATGTGATGCGTCAAGGAAAGGGAGGCATGATACTCGTTCCCAGGTCTCGTTGTCGACTGCGTATCGCGGTTCCAGATGTGACGACACCGGGTGCTCGGGGAAGTCTAGGTCTATAAGGTAGTCACAGGATTCAATAGGCACCTAAAAGAGAGTCAATGAAACGCCATGGTAGAAATCGTTCGTCTACTGACATAGAATTCCAGTGCCTCGTTATTGAGGTCGTTCAAGCTCGCTGGGGTGATCCTCGAACCCGGCCTGTCCCACCATCCCTTGAAGGTCAATTTGGCACGACTCTCTTTAAAGTGCGCAGGCAACAACCCCTCGAACTCGCTCTTCACAAAGTCGACTTTCACGCCGTTAGGAACAAGGTAGTGCCCCGGGAAGCGATGCCACTCTTTCCCTAGACAAAGCCTCAGATCAAACGCCCTTATCGGTGCCAAGTCGACGGAAGGCCTGTCAATCTCTTCCGTCCCAGGAAGAAGAGGCGGGAGGAGCCCGGTGACATTTAGCAACCGCGGAAGCTCAACGGCCTCGAGGTGGCTGAACACGGAAAGCGGCGCGTGATAATAATGCCACAAGGCAAGGACACGAAACAGAGAAATAAGCCCTGTCACGGCGATCACAGCGCACGTTATTGCACCAAATATGATGGATCTTGAAGCCTATCGTGACAGTAAGGCAAAGCAAACGTAAGCAAATGCGTGTGTAGACAATAAGCATAAATATACCCTATATGAGGACTTGGTGGCGGAGACGTATGCAACTTCCATCCACCCGCGGATGAGGTATAGGGCTACGGCTGCATTAAAACAAATGAGGGGATATGCAGGGAACATGAAACGTTCCTCCTTGTGCGCTTGCGCTGTTAAGATAGCTGTCCAGACATATAATGGTGCTAAACGAAGGGCGAGTAGCGTGAACGGAGAACTCTGGTCTGGGCCAGGTTTAGACATCCCGAGCCGCTTGCGATCGATCCTATAGGTAACTGCGAGACTAGGTAGGGAAATAAAAGCGAGAGGCACGAGAACATTAAAGTTCAGGAGGAGGTTGAGGATGTAGAAGTACCAGGGAGCTGTGCCGTATAGATCAGGACCACGTTCGGATCCACCAAAAACATTGTAGCGGACAATGTTCCAAGGCACGATGTTCCACCCGCCATATGCAACACTATCAATCGCTGTGACGGGAACCTGCGACAAAATCAATTAGGTATGAGCGAATGATACACAGCGACTGCCTACAAATATCAAAGCGGATACAAGTCCGGCGATGAAGAGGCGTTTCCAGCGAGACATCATCCATGATGTGCGTGAGCTCGGTTCGACTCGATCTCCACCGAAAATGAATAATTCTTCAAATACAAAAGGCAGCGACAGAGCAAGTGCAAAAGGCCATCCAACTATAGCTCCTGTGGCGAAAAGCATTGTTGCAAATAAGGTTCTCCGCTTGTTCTTGATGCTCGATGGTTCGAGCGAATACGTAAATGCAATCGTGGTTGCGTACATTGCGAAAGAAGAAGGTAGGAGAGCTATGTAGGCACTCAGCCAAACGGAGATTTTGAGAACAAGAATCCTACCTGGAGCGGCGTTCCACATGCCTGCACTGAATAACAGCATAAAAAACAAGTAACGACCAACCCGTTCGTTGACTTTTTCGACTACAGTGCGGCACAATTTGGCTTCGCAAAACGTAGATATAACGGCTAATGTGATGCGGACTGCGAAGAATGAAGGGCGCTACATCGGTAAGTTTGGCGCGATAGTGATTGCATTCCTATTACGAAGGCTCACCTTTCCAAGATTAAGAGTTAGGGGGAGGCGTGCAGGTATAAGGTGTAACAAGACATATGCCCAACTTCGAATAGCATACATCGGGGTGACTTCCCATGTCTGGAAGCCATGCCCATGATCGATGTAGTGTAGTGGCTCCCAAAAATTAAACACTGACATGACATGTAACTTGAAGAATCAATGAATAAAGTTTCTGTGTTACTTACCCTCATCACAATCTTGTATATTCGTATACATGGCCGCTGCTACTCGAATGAGCAGTATGATGCGCACCGCTGTTGAAAAGTCTGGATTCCATGGTTTACGAGAGGACCTGAGGAAATTATCGTCATTGTAAATGGGTTTTTTAAGACGAAGCAAATTACCTGCGAAGTTGATCTTGCAGAATGCCAGAATGCCGTGAAACGAGCGGAACAGATGGTTTTGTGTCCTCTTTGCGTCTCAAGCGCAAAGTTTGAACATTTGAAGCCATGAAGATGTTTTGCTGAAGCAGCTTCCGAGTCGATGAGAAGCGGGTCAACCACGTGCACGTGCGGGTGTAAACTACGTAAGGAACTCCGCGGCTCTGACTTTTAGTGATCATGTGACTTTTAAAGTACGGTGAGCGGGTATTCACCTTGACCATGTGTCGATTCTCTGATTCCTGGCGTCGTTCGCGTCGTCGAGCTGACCTGCAACGATTCTCTTGTCTTGTTTTTCTGAGATTAGAAATTGCACAGTTCGGCAAAGTTTACTCCATTAAGCGGTAGTCGCTGGATGGATCCCAGTTGCCGTACTGAAAGGGACTGCCAGATCTGCGATAAACATCTGGTACTGGCAAGGTGAAAACCTGATGGAGCCAAAGGATGCGCAGAAGGTTGATCAATGACTTAGTAAAGCTTGATTCGCAGCCATCGTCGGTTCCAGCGCGCATGCTTCTGTGACACTTCTCGAAGCGGACGGGACTCTCTATGGTCTGTATTCACCCAACTGAATATGCTGAACATGGAAAATGCCGGCCTACTTTTGGGTTATCTTCCAATATTGATATAGGCTTCCTTCTACCTTGCCGTGGCGTCGCAATTGTCGCCCCCGTACTAGCTTACTACTCTGCACTCGCCCTTCGTCATCCAAGGTTCTCTTTCCTTCATTCTTCACTGTCGTCTAGCATCCTCGTTTTTTATTCTTTGTCCTCCTTCAACGCACGATGGGGGAACTGGAAACAGCTCAACATTTTATTTACATGTAGGCGGCTTTTCCGAGTCTCGCCAGGATGCTATTTCTAACGTGTTTCCTGCAGCACACAGGTCTACTTTTGCTGTAAGACTCTGAACATGGTAGGAAACGCGGTTTTACTGACTTTTCTCCCCCCTGTCCACTAGGCATGTGTATGTTTTCAAATAATTAGACGAATCTTCGTCAACAATTCCTCATCAGTGATTCTTAGATGCTGTCGTTGTTTGGGATTGGGCTATCAGCTTGCCTAGAGAATGGCAATTTGTAAATTTTTATAATTGCTCACCCGGGTATTCCTACTGACGAACGAGCACATCAAAGATCTGGAAGACTCATTGGACGCCCGTTAAGACTGCATATCTCTTCTGTCGGTAAGTATTAATTTCTACGCAATTTTTAATATGAATCACTGCCGTATTCTTTAGCTACTGGGTTATTGCCGTCGTTCCGTACCTTTTATATGCTTTTGTCACCAACCACACCGAAGCAGAGTGCCAAAGAATTTACAAGGTCAGTAAGGCGCATATATCCCGCAAATTATCACTTAAACCCCGTCGTAAGATTCCTGTCGCATTGGCAATGTGGAACCAAGTCGGATCCGAGTGTCTGTCTTTCCTTGCTGTTCTCCCTTCCACATATTAATTTCAAGCCGTATATGCCAGCTGTTCTGCTCATTCGTACTTATGCGTTTTTCAACCGTAATAACTACCTGCTGGCGGCACTCATATGTGCGCTAGCTGGTGTCGTCGGGTATCAACTTTTCGTCGATACTTCTGAAATGATGCGTATGTTTCTCAGCATTGGTGGTTTCAATTTCACTCTAACAACACTACCAGTTCTTCCCTTTGTCACTCCACCCTTTGTGAGTCACTGTCGTAGCTTGAGGGAAAAATCTAAAACCGCTGCTTAGACGGAAGGGCCGTGTTTCCCCATTTCTAGGCCCCATTCAGCTCACTTGCTTGGTGAGTTTGCATTTGCGGTTAACTTAAATTTTCCCTTACTTATTGAACTTCCAGGTTTCTTCGTGAGTCCCACTCTCGTCAACTTTGATTAGTCTATAACGTTTGCAGATTGCCCCACTTCTGTTCGACACTATCGTTACCGCTATCACTGTCTGGAAAGCATTTGCAATTCGCCGCCGCAGCGGCGGACCAAGTAGCAAACTCATTCAAACTTTCCTTCGAGAAGGTTCGTCACGACTCGTATGTTTAACGCATCCAATGTGCTAACTCAAAATTAGGCGTCTTCTACTACATTCTGATCTCTATTGCCAATTTGGTATGCCTGATTTTCGCTTCAGACTTTCTCTCTCACTAACTAATCACCACTCCAGATCAATGGGATTTTCTACCTTCAGTCAGTGGCATGATGATAGTGCGCACCATTGTTGCTTATGTTTATTCACAGACCTCGTCAAGTGATATCTGCTCTCAACATTCCACTCAGCGTTATGATGGCGCCAGTGTTGGCATGCCGTCTGGTATGTTCAGTTGCCAATATGTGTGTTCAACATCCTCATTCGTTCTTCTCAGATCCTTGATCTTCGTGAACGCGGCGCGGAGACCGATTCCCATTCAGAGGGGACGGGCGTCAGTGCGTTTGCAACAAAATCTGGTGTAGCTTTATCCAACGCTGGTCACCGCGGAAAGCCTGGCCGCCGCCGCCACCGCGGCCCAGGCTCAACGGCCACTTCGGGCGTTATGTTGAGCACTATAGGAAGCATTGCGCCCGATCTTGAAGCAGCTGATGTGGAGCTTGACGAGATGCACTTCGAGCTCGGGATGGGCTATGGTGGAGAGAGCACACGCTCACTGGGTTCAGTGGATAATGCTACACCAGCCCCCGCCTACAACTCGATCGAGATGGGGTTTAACGCTCGGCCAGGAAGCGCGACTGACGAAAGTGGAGCAGCTGGCATGTCGGCCATCTCAGGCATAAGGATCGACATAGAGAAGACGACATCCACAATATGAGGACCATATATCCAAATGAGCACCAGCCGGCTCTGCGCTCTCACATTCAAGTTCCCATTTCTGCTCCGGATCGCATTGCATTGATTCTATATTCTCATTGATATCCACGCAAAGGACGGTTCGTACATTCTGCACTTGCATTCACTAGACTACGCCATGTTGTCCCTCGGAACCCGTGCAGCGCGTACGTACACCAACGTTTAATCATGTACTTTTAGCTTCTCCCGGTCCTGGACTAGTAAGTACCCCAAGGTTTTCAAGTACATAAAAACTCCTCGGGTATTATACCCGCTTCTGCCGTTCCCGTTCTTTGATACTCGTTCTGTCTATACCATGTATTTTGTGACCGATACACAACTCATACGCGCCAACTGGTGCATAGGACATAGTCTGAGCAACGTCAAAGCTTCGTCCTGAACCTGAGTGCCATCATTGCTGAGTCAGATTGCACCCGCATTTCCCGTTGAATCGTCCCGGAAAGTGTTCTTAAGAAAGGTCATGCTCTCTGCCATGTTCGGATCCGCAGTTATCGCTCTCCCTCATGTATGACTTGTACAACAGTGCGAACGATGAATAGTGTTCGCATGTTCAATCTACTTGACCTGCCGCAAGAGATAATTCTTCATATTCGTAAGTCATTGTATCATATTGCTCTAACTCTCCTCAAGCCGATGCTTAACTGGTACTCACATTGTCATGAAATCGTAGTGTCATTTCTGGATCTGCCCGACCTCGCAACACTCTCTAAACTTCATGGATATCTCGCTCTTTTGGCAGCGGATCCAGTACTGCATCTCATACGACTTCGAGTAGTCGCCCCATCACGCGTCGGCCATTCCTTATTCGCGCGAAGCCCTGGCGGTACCTTGCTCAGACCAACCATCACAGACCTAGTGCATAGGTATGTCATCCGCGGACATAACATGGAGAGGAGATTGCGTATGGGCTTGTATATCTACACAGAACACGTAAGAATGCGTCTAGACCATGCTCTGATAAATACCATCGCTGACCACCATGTGCAGTCTGTTAATCAGTACGGCAGCGGCCTGCGACTACAACGCGAACGTACTGCTCACATCATTGCCTCTCATCTTCGAAGACGTGCGCCTGCACCCGTCGGCCTCAAATTGTTGTACCACTCTCATATTCTACCTGACGTCGAATCGTCATTGCTCTCTGTTTCGCGGTCTTTGTTACCTGTGGTTAGAAAGCTCAAGTGGTCCATTCAGCGAGACAAACTGGCCAACGAGGTGCGAGGCTTGAGTGGTACCCAGGGATTTGGGAACTCAGCACTTCCGTTGACTGGAGGCTTGGGTGCTTGGATTGAGCTGAAAGGGCAAGGTGTTGTACAGGACTGTGAACGGGTACGCCTCGCGTTATGCCCGGATGTGCGTAGGATGGTGAAGTTTTATGAAAGCTTGGGACACTGAACTTTATTTGTTATTGAATGTTCTTCACTCCATGTTATAATAGACAGTCAATGGTATGTATTAGGCATAACTGGATTTAATAGTATTATTCATGTATGCACAATGCAACAAATTCTTGTTATCTAATTTTGACTGTTGTATGCCTGAGGCGCGTCCCCCGTTGTCGAATTCCACGCACTGCCTTGAGGTAACTCCCAGTCTCCATGACATCCCCACGCCCAATCTGTTCCCCGAATTGTCTCCTGCTGAGCTTCAATAAACGCGGGAAGTGGGCACATTCCGTGCTTATCATCATACGGGCAGGTGCGAATCCCATGAAGGGGAACAACACCATCGTTGATGATGATCCGGATTTGGGGTTCTGGGGTTGAAGCGCAGGAGAGAACTGAAAAGTAAATACGGAGCGTAGGAATATCGGGGGAGAGAACAAAATGTAGCTTAGCAAAACTCCAAGGAAAAAAAAACCATGAATCGCTCACGCTGGAACTGCATATTAGTTGCGAAAGGTGCAAGATCTGCGGAACGGAATGAACGGTCTTTAGGGATATGGTCAGCAGGGAGAGGGCCGCTTGCTGCGAGAGTGCTTAGGTTGAGCGCTGTGATAACTGCGCACCGGTAACCAATCAACCATCGACTGCGACATCGAGGCAAGAGGACGTACTATTGAGGACAACAACTTCATGCGTAGCATCTACATAGAGAGCATGATCTAGAGGGAAAGTCTCGGGCGTGTGAAGCGTGGCGTTAGTGCTAGTGTTATGGGTCGCGATCGGGGTTTGTGTAAGTCGCGCGACAAGCTCTTGGAGGTAGCCGACGCCCTGGACGCGAGCAACAGGTGAACCGAAAGCGGAGTCATACCTACGAGTTTGAGGCACAACACAGTCCAAGCAGTTGGAGCAAGAACATGGTCAGCGAAAAACCTACAAATGCAAACACGTGTGCTGACCAGAATGTTAAATCAAGCCTATAATAACGCATAAGTGACGGTCGGTAAGGTACTACAGGAGACAAAGGGAAGAAACAGGACATACGCATAATTGAATCCCTCCCACTCTTCTTCCGTGAAGAGATCGCAGAATTTGGAGTAACCGAGAGCGACAGTCTATTAATAATACAGTTAGCCACAACAGACTGAACGTTCTACCAGAAATGAGTGTACCTCATAGGCGCACATCTGCATCATCTCGTAAACTTCCTCCCCAGTCCAATCGAACTCACCCTGTAGACCATCCTTTCCGATCATTGCCCTTGACAGTCGTTCCCGGGCTTCCGCCAGGAAGTGAGAAACCCATTCTCGGACGTAGAGTAGTGAGCGGTCCGCTTTGCCAGCGGCATTAGCGTTCGGACAAGTCTTGTAAGGGGCGAAGGTATTGTTAAACTAAAAAATTAGATCAGAGTGAGCACTATGTCATTTAAAAAGGTGCTATGCGCAAGGAAAGCGGCAGATGAGAAGAGGTGCCGGAAGAGGACAAACAAAGTTCAAATTGGCAACATTATAAGGTAACGAGGGGACGGAACATGGTACGAGAAAACAAACAACTCACTCCGTTAGCTTCGATCGTAATCAACTGTTGGTACTGCCCCTCAAAAGGGTAACCAAAGAACCCGATAGCAAAGTTCAATGCTGAAGCAAGCATGCGGTCCCTGAGGGTTGAACCATCAGTTTACTGCCAGAAGGAGGGAAGATGCAGAGGAATCAACAGAATCGATTACAGAAATAGGTACATAACCTGATAAAGTAAACCAGACTACTTACTGAGACTCTGTCCGGAATACAGGGATTGTGTTCGTCTCCGTAAAGTTCTAGCATTTCCTCGATGTTATCATGCGATTGTGGTAGTAAGAGGAAAGTAGACAGACCTTGAGTAGGAAGCCGTACTTGAGACGCATAGATACGCCAAGGTCGACTTTATGCGCACGATGAGAGCTTTTCAGAGGAGGAGAAAATGAACGCACATAGTTGTTGTCGGCCAAAGGGAGTGAGCACTGATTGAAGTGTGAATATTGAATGTTACTGTATTTATGAAGCTCATACCTTCCTCGCCTAGCTTGTAGGTCCTATGCACACGCCTTCATGAAATACAATTCGAGAGAATGGAACAAATTACCTTACCACTCGTTCAAGAATGCCAGCTGCCCAGTCGCTTCCCATTGCGACGCGCTCTCGTGTAGACGAGTAGCGAATTTGGCAGGGCCACCAAAATTCGCTGTTGACAATAGTACATGATTATCAGTGTTACATACAATGGAAGGGAAACACGCACCCCACGCGGTCGGATAACGGGCACCGTGACGATGAAGTAAATGGAGGCCAGTAACGACACATCCAGCAGGGGGCTCTGCGGTGTCATCGATGCCGAATGCTCCACGAGGGACGCTGTACCACGGGGAAAGATTTCCCCAGCTTCGGAAAAGGTTGAAAGGACGGTCAGATTTATAGTGTTTGCGGGATTCGTCCTCTTTTTCCACGTCGTCATCATGCGCAGAGTGGATATACTTGTGAATCTTTGGAGGTGCAACAAGTTGGGCTGCGCCGGTCTGCAGAGGGAGGGAGGGTGCAGTTGCAATTAGGCCGGGCTCTGCACCAGTAGGGGTACCACCTGGATACCCAACACTACAGATTAAGTTAGTGTCGTCCAACTAACTTTAATGAAGCACACCTTGTTGGAAAGAGGTCAGGGAAAGTATTTGTAGGGGCCACAGGCGGAAATTGGTGTACTTCCGTGGAACCAGCATACGGTGGTGCTTGTACCCTCACATCATCTCCCAGTTGAGGTGGTCCAGCAATACCTGAGACGTCGAGCAGGAAGCGTGCGCCGATGCATAAAGCAGCACCTCCAACAAAGGCACAGACAAGGTGCACAAGGCTGTACCGTGGCGTGCTGATAGTACTGGTTGTGGGTGAATCTGATTCTGTAGGCAGGAGTAATTCGCGTTCTGGCTCAACATGTGCGTCGTCATATACGCCATATTTTGCTTTTGAGCCAGCCTCAACGTCCTGCTTCGCCCGCATTGACATTAGTACTAGTGTTCGATGTCGTAGTACTCGAGTCTCGACTGTCTTTCTTGGAAGACAACGTGACGTTGAATGGGGCCGTGAACCGAAAAGCGCTCAACTGGGAAAGTTATGGTACCTCGGTACTATTAGCACTAGTGGTGTTCACTACTTCAAAGTTCACCGTCCAAATTGCTTTCCTGTTCATGCACATGCCCTTAACTCTTGAAGTTTGCGTTGATTCGATCGAGTCTGCTTTGGCGTGAGTGTGAAATCTTGCATTTAGATGGCAGAACCACTGGTTACTACTGGTCACTTCCAGAGCCGTTCAAGCGGGAGCAGATCGTCTTGAACTCTGCAGCAATCTAGGTTTTGGCGGAGGAACTACTCCTAGCCTTGGGCTAATTAAAGCTATTGGAAAAGTGGTACCTACAGTTCCCATCATGGTAGCCGTCATTGTCATCAACTAGGCTGTTTTTCGCTACTGACGAGTTTGCTCCACTACTAGGCTATGATCAGACCTCGGACTGGTGACTTCGTATACACTGAGGCTGAATTCGACGTTATGATTGAGGATATACGTTGCTTTAGAGAGAATGGCGTTCAAGGCGTTGTGTTCGGCGTTCTTACTCCTGAAGGAGATGTGGACGTGACTCGTACTCAGCGGTAGACCCTCCTGTTGTGCTCCTGAAGCCCAAGAGCGCCAACAATTCATTCTAGTCTTGTCTTGGAAGCTTTACCTCTGCAAGGTAATGTCAAGTGTTTATCATCCATTTTCCCCCCAGACTCATTGATGTAGTCTGTTTTCACCGAGCGTTTGACATGACTCGTGACACGAGGAATGGCAAGGCAAAATATAATCTTAACTGTTACGTTGGTACTGATTGTCCACTGTAGCATGGCACCAGTTGTCCAAAATTGATGGACTAACCCGCATCCTGACGAGGTGAGCATCACATATATTTAAGGTAACACGATGTTCGACACTTCTTGCAAGCGGTCAGGGCACAACCGCCACCTCGGCTAATTCTCTCTGTGTCTTGAAGGATTTACTAGACCTTGCAAAAAAGCAGGAACCACGCATCGGAATTCTTCCGGGATCTGGCATCAATTCATCCACCGTCAGCGCTTTATGCCAGGCGCTGCTGCCCCATGGGCTGCGCGAAGTGCATATGAGCGGTGGACATTGGATCGATGGAGCCTCGATTTGGCGTCGAGACGGAATGGGCATGGACGTTGGCGGAGCCGGAGAATGGGGAATTTGGCGGACAAGCGAAGGTACAATCCGTGCAGTCAAAGATGCCATCGATTCCTTTAAAGAAACATGCTAATTATGTTTACTGAACGGCAATTCTGTATTCTCTGATCTACTCATTCGAGCTGATGCAGGCAGGATCAATCAGTCGCTTCTCTGCAAGATCCGCCTGGCTTCGGGTGCGCTACTCTAGCACAACCCGCTTACTGTTATCTGTCGTTGACTCATGAGTGATGCGACTCGTCACGAAACATATCATCGTCGTCCTCAGGTATGCTATTCCGGCATCCCGCTCATCCTCTGTCCTGTTACAACGATATACCCCCGTGAGGAGTGGGAGCACTTCCTGCGCCTATGCTGAGAGGAAATCTGACCAAAACTAGGAATCTCCACTCAATTAATGGCGTTTTCTTCTATATAGTCTGCTCCGAAGTCAAGAAGGAGTCGACGTACCAGACTTAGATGGAGCATCTAAGTAGGCATTGTAAGAACTTCGAACTCGCTCCCAAAATACCAACGACATTCTCTGACAAAATGGCTTGGTCAGACTCACAGCAGCCTGCTCCTACAGTGAAAATATGGTGGAGTAATGCTACATTCCTTGTTTTTATTCACATTGTTCCATCTGCGCCAGAGCCTGATACCTTGTCGGTGCCCATGGCATTCCTCCACTAGTGTTAACTTGCTGGATTTGGGCAAGATCACTTTGCCTCTGGCTTCGTAGAAACAGACTTGCGATTTCGCCAAGAATTATAATCGGCTATCATATGCATGCGCATAGGCTTCGGTCGTGTCATTTTGGCTGCAAGTACTGGGTGAAGTGCGTTTCAAGAGTCAACTCAGGTGAGAGCTCCGTTGGAATTAATGCCGTGTTGGTGATCTCAATAAATAGACGCAGTGGTGGTGTGTCCATATCAACGTTGTACATGTGGTTTCAATCCTTTCAATGAATTCAGGTGTCTTCGATATCAACTGTATCACGTATGTCATTTGTCGACTATATTGGAACACGGGTCCAAATTCTACAGCGCTTCATGGATGATCTTTAGCACAACCCGCAAGTCGATCGTTCATGAACGAGGGCTATGTACGCAGCCACTCGTGGCTTGTTCTGTTCTCACGTGGGCTGGGTCTTTTTCAAGCCTGTGTATGAGCGCATCAATTGAGAAGACACTCAAGGCAGATAGCATCTGCTGAAGCATCTCTACGGTCCTTCTCGCGATCTATCTCGGGCACATGGTTCCTCTATCCCTTGGTTCCCTTTGGAGAGATCTAGCTGGTGCCTTCGTATACGGTGGCTTAGTCACTGAGCTTGCTGGTAGGTAATGCAAACTCTATGAGAATATGGCCTGATACCATTATAGTCTAGTACTGCACTTTCTCGTGAACTCGTGCGACCTCTTTGATTTCTTCGAGCAGATTGACTCATTAGGGTTTTGGCTGGCCCACTGAAATGGACTACAACCATACTCGGATGAGGATACGTCCAGGGGTAATCTTGTGCGTGCGTGTCCTTATTGCACGAGTCCTTCTTAATTTGCTCAGGTGTTGACTATATGAACGTGACTACATAACCACATCTCATGGAATGTCCGATCGGCTTGCAGCACATGCGTGCGATTTATAACATAGTATATAACGTCCTTATAGTTGTCAATGCTGCACGCATTCCCTCATAACTATCTATCTGGCCCTTCTCGACTGTACATGTGTTAGGATCCTTAAAAATGGATCATCACTGCTCTTCACTTCTGTTTGGGACTCAAAAAGAGCATCCGACGAGCCAGACCGCAAGATATTCACAATTCTTCGTGCACAAGACTCGCCATGTGATTATGGATAGTGACAGCAACATTGAGTGGTCTGGGGAGGAATGGAATTACAAAAGCCAAGGCATATGTTGCCAACAAGTTGCCAAGCGACCAAACGCTTGTTTACTCATTATTGGTGATCTCTTCGATGGAGTGTGAGTGAACAAGCAATTTTGCCAGCCAGGGGGAGCAACATAATTCGAGACTACTCCGAGTTAAGAGCAAGCATGGACGAAGGAGAGATGGAGAGGTTCTTCGTGACACGGCGAGCTTTGGAGGTGAGCTGAACAACCAAGGACGTGCGGCGAAGCGCAAGATGTGCGAATTAGTTGCAAAAGTCCGTTTGCAGTTGGATTCTAGTGTGATGGCCGAACGTCCTTATCCACCTCTAATGTGCGCAATATTTGGCAGGATCCTGTATATCAGCAGCATGTACTAGCAGTAGATCACTTCGCGATTCGCAACGCTGCCAGCCAGTCACGTGACTTTCAAAGTCCATTTTCGTCTTCGTTGAGCGTCCGAGACTATACAAGCTGAAGTTCGTCGCTATTTCCTTCGGTATCCATTTTTTTTGGCCGGAACCACGACCACGACCGTATGACGATGATGAAGAGAGAGATTGGACATTTGTCGAATTATGACGACGTGGACGGCTCCCGAACAAAGCGACAAAAGCAAGTTGGAGCATCATCTGGCCAAGCTGCTACAGGAACCGCCATAGGAATTACGGCTAATGAAGACATTCAGATAGATACTGGAGAAGGTAGCAGTTCTGGTGTAGCTGGGTTGAAGGAGCAGGGAACAAAGTTGTGGCAGATGTTGAAGGACGTGGTCAATAAAGAGTGAGTAACAAACCCAACTTGAGCTCAGACGCAATCACAGCCGCCTCAAGCCATTTTCCTTTCTGATCTCGCTAACATTTCTTCGGTGTATCACACAGAGGTTACATATGCTCTCCAGCGTTCATGCGCTTGCCCTCAAAGCGCCATTATCCTGATTATTATGTCTTCATTCAACAACCAATTTGCTTGGACGATATCAAACAGAAAATAGATGATGGCTTATACAACTCTCTCGATGATATCAGACAAGATTTCGACCTCTGTTTTTCAAACGCCAAAAAGTACAATCAGAAGAACAGTCGAATCTGGCTCGACGCCAAATTTATGCTGGTGAGATTGCCCTTTGTCCTGTGTTCACACTGATGTTCAACCTTGGGCAGAAATTTGTAAATAAGGAGTATACGAAGATGACGGGAAAAAAGGTCAAGAAGAATAGCGATGGAGACGACGATGAGGATAAGCCTGTCGACGGTGGAGACAGCGAGAAGAAGAGCAAACAGCCCAACTTGACTCGCCTGTTGAAGGCTAGATTGCAGAAGGTTGTCGATAAAGCTGACGACGAGACGTGAGTTCATCTTTCTTCTCAACTACAGCTTGTTTTGATTCAAGTAACAGACATCGTGTGCTCTCTAACGTTTTCATGGAAATGCCGTCGAAGAAGGACTATCCAATGTATTATACACAAATCAAACGTCCAATGTGCATAGAGACCATTTTTGTAAGTCACACATACTTTGACTCTGGAGTCTGTGCTCACGACATCACCAGAAACACCTGAAGCGCAAGGAATATCAAACCTCTCTAGATTTTGCAAATGATGTCGAGCTCGTGTTCTCTAATGCTCTTGAGTTCAACCAAGACCACAGCCAGATCTGGGAAGACGCGATCATTCTTCGAGTAAGTATCGAATGCCCTTAGCAGTATTCTTATTCATACGTCAACAGGATTACTTCCGTCAACTCATGTCTGACATGCCAGAGCCGCACGCGCTATCGCAGTACGCAAAGCCTCCAGCAAAGATTAAATTGAAAGTTCCGGGGACAGCGGCTGCGACTGTTGGACCATCTACGACTTCTGCTTCTTTGTCAACCAAACCACAAGAGAAAGAGGGCGTTACTGGAGGATCGCTAACGTTACGCCTTCCTGCAAGTGGCGGAAATGCCAAGAGTCCAGTTCAATCTTCAATCAATCAGCTGCCACCTGGAGCTGGAGTGCCTATTCCAACGACTACACCTGCGGAAGGCTCAAAACCCATCGCTGCGCCTGTACCTAAACCCGCCCCCACACCTCAACCGTTTGTCGCTGCAGCTCCTCCTGTCCCTAGTCCTTTACCGACACCAGCAGTGCATGTAACACACACAAAAGCCGCACCATCACCACAAGTCTCGACACAGCCATTGCAGTATCAGCCAACACCAACTAAACCTCAGTACTATCCCAATGCCACCTATCACCAATACACCCACCCGGCTCCGGCTCCTCCGACACCCGCAATACCATCTCCTGCGATACGAACACAGCCAGCACCTCAGGTCCAGACATCTCAATCAGTTTCAAGATCACCTGCACCTGTATTAGCTGGACATCGACCACTTAAAGGCGTTTTCTTGATAAGTAAGCCTCGTGGCAGACCGTTCTGGCTTGATCATCGTGATGGAGTCAAGTCCTGGGCGATAAGACTTGGACAGGGAGAGAAATCGATCTCTGTTGCAGAGATCAGGTTCTTTGGAGATGATGATGAAACCGGAGATGAGGAAGGCGATGGCAACGATGAGCAGCCAGACGATGAAGAGGAGGAGGAAGAGCCCAGTCCCAGGAAGCGTGGTCGTGGCCGCCCGCCCAAGAATCCTAAAGCGAAGGCCAAGGCGGCTGCACTAGCGAAGAAAGCTGAACAGAAGAAAGCTCAGAACGCTTCCACGCCTCAACAAGAGAGCATATTGATCAACCTTAACGGTACTGCCATGAACGAAAAGCTCGAGAATGGCGTGTGGAATATGGACCTTCAGGTTGGTTCAAACGTCTTGGAAGTTGGTGAGAAGAGTGGATACGTATGGAAAGTGTACTTGGAGAGAGTTTCCATCATATAGCGGTTGTACTTGTCGACCCCCACTTATTCCAGCCCTTATCTACCTATAGTCTCTATTAATCGCGCATGTAATACAATACACAGTCCGTTTTCAAAGAGTCTCTAGTGGTCCAATATCAATCATCGTAATGCGAGAGCAGTGTCATCGTCCGAGATTGTGCCAGCATCCCTAACCTCCCCAGATAACTCATTGCTCTCCTCCACGAACTCATCCTCTTCAAAATCTTCATCAGTCTCTAGAGTGTTCTCAGGTTCATACACTTGGTATCGGCCAGCCTCGTTAATCTGGTCCTGCACGTATTCTTGAAACATCTGCTCCCGATTTACGGGGCGCACCTCGTACCCCTCCGAGCCCCGACGCACCCTGACTGCTCCGGAGTATCCCTCTTCTGAGTAATCTGAATCACTATCAGGAGAATATGGTCGCCCAGAATGGGCATCAACGTCAGGATCCTCGTAATCTGGATGGTAAGGCGGTAAAACAGAGACAGGATCTTGCGAGGATTTGTGCCGGTTACCATTGACACCACGTAGTTGACCATTTGATGGACGTAGATTGGGATTGACATCCCCATTCTCGTATGTCCATGGACTGTCAGGGAGCTTGAAGGGTAGCTGGTTCGCCAAAGTCGGGTCTCGAGGCGGCCAATTATGATGTTCTAAATCAATAGATCGGTTAGTGATGCGCTATATGAAGCATGATGACGCAGCTGCAATGAGCGTACTGACACAACAAAACGAGGACATAAGAGGGAAAATGACAGCTACCAAGTGTAGCAGTCAAGGTTCCGAATCGTCCACTCTCCTTCGACGACTCTGTACTGCAGCCTGATCATTCCACTCACCATCAGCGACTGAAAGCTCGTATTTGAGTCCAGTTCCAGGAGGGACAGTCGGACAACACCACAAAAGTGGATTATTTCCAAGAATTGAGGCAATATTACGCCTAACGCCGAGGTTCTGCGTTACATTAGTAATGTGTTTGTAGATATGAATCAAATACTTGCATATGGGAACTTGACCTGTGGCCGACACACTCAGTTAGTTCGCTATAACTAACTTAGAGGAAAGGTTTACCTCCTCAATTTTACCATGTCGTCGTAGCATTGCAGCTTTATCTTTTTCCCAGCCTTCGATAGTTGTGGTATTGCCCAGCAGACTATGGAAATGATAAAGACTGTATAGTCACAGTGAGCAAAATCATAATTTTGCATGTCAAGTAGCACGCAATACCTGAAAGCTCCAACTACGAGGATCACGGGGACGGCGAAAACGTAGTTCAATATGATGAAGATAAGTTCGGCACCCGTTGGCTCGTCCTGAGTTGAGTTGCTCTATGCTCAGTTACAGGTCGATAATGGGGGAACAACTCACATAGTACCGTATCCCAGATGCGGCCATGACTCGGTATGAGACCATGGCGAGGTGATACGAGCAAGTGATGTCCACGTAAAATAAAAAACGAATAAAGTGTCCATAATTGAAATGACCGATGCAGTTATTGGTCCAAGGACAATGGTGGTCTGTCACAGTCAGAATATGAAGAAAAGGATTCCCAGAAGCGCTTACCCATTCTCAGCACGCATCTATTGATCAGTCAGAATTGCAGTAACTTACTGACTGCTCCTACTCACCGGTTGCATTGTTTGCAATGATGGGACCTTGGGGGCTTGAACTTTTCGCAGGTACGGCAAAAGCGAGGGCAACCTGTCAATCTTTTAACCTCGTACCCTTCGCTTGATTGCGTGTCCGGTTTCTGGGGGTAAGTGTCATCAATCAGAATGACTACGGCTGAGCCTTGGGCGTACCCAACCAACAGGAACCTCTCCAGGATCAGTAACTATGCACAGGTAGTAGTTCCATAGTAGCGAGACAGCAAGAACACTATTGAAGCATAAATTTCAAACATATCCGAATCAATGAAACTCACTTGAATGGCAAGAGAAGTGTTATGAGCTCTACGGACAGCTCACGCCCATACCATGGCCATATAATGTAGATTTGGCAAGTTAAGGTAGGAAAAAGAATAAGAAATAGCACGAAGCCAATGGCAATGCGCCCCAGTATGGGGTGCATATCTTAGTGTGAGGTCGAACGAGATCCAGGTAAGATGGAGTGTGGGCTACTGCCCGTGGCACTAACCAAAGACTGCGCGCAGCCGCTCTAGGATTCCGAGAAAGGAAATTTACGATGTATAGTTTCACTGCTTTTGCTCTTTCATCATGCAGCATTCAAGGGCTTTTGCTGGGCTCTGTAATCCAGGACGCTTCTACAAGCAGGGAGCCCAGTCATACTCCACGAACAGTCCATTTGCATCTTTTATTTCAGATGTAAAGGTTTCAGAGTCATTAGCAGCTTCGATTGAACAAACGCGTCGGAGTGCCCCGAGACTTAGTTCATTGGGAGACATAGAAATTCGTGCGTAACCTTACTTGGTCCGCGACATCTGTCCTTAAACAGTGATTTTAGCCTCTATCATTCCATCATCCACCACTTCTCTGTTTGCTGCACGTGCTGCACAGAGGCAGAAGAGGCAGCTGGCTGATGCTGTGCCAAAAGACATCGAGGCTAAAACTGCGAACACGCCGAAGCCAACTCCGCCTCCTACAAGTTCTCTGCTATCTAGAAGGTCTCAAAGACTCCCGAAAGTCGAGGAGAGACCTTCCAATGATGGATCCTCGAACCCGCAGACTGCCGCTCATCCTCGTCTGCAGGAGAGGCCTTCCGATGATGGGTCCTCGAACCCACAGACTGTCGCTCACCCTCGTCTGCAGGAGAGGCCTTCCAATTATGGATCCTCGAACCCGCAGACTGCCGCTCACCCTCGTCCGCGACGGGCGCTTCCTGCGGAGACTAGGTCAGCACCAGCGGAAATGCGCACAGACCATCAGAGAGAAGGTCCAAAGGCTCCCAAGCCAAGCCGTGTTGTCGAGCCTACATCTCCCGTTGAGGATCTTGATGAAGCAGATACATCTGCTCCTCCAGTATTGCATGTTAGCTTCAACAACACTGACTTGTTGCAGCTGTTCAGTTCACCAGCCCTCATTCCCTACGTCGCTCGGCCATCCATTGCCCAGTCACGCATTGACTCTCGGGTGCAACTCTTGAAAGAACGCGCCGGCGATTATTCACGATATCTTCCGGGAGACATTGAATCCACAGCACTGACGCAGGGGTCAGTTGATTACGCGAAGTTGATTTTGGGTCGTAGGAGAGAAGTTGGATTGAAGCCCAGGCGCGCCGCCATAGAGGTCATACATCAAGCAGGACTCAGTTCCGTATCAGGTATGTGAGGCTTTACTATGTTCCAAGGCAAAACTTAACCAGAACCTGGCAGTCTCTGCAACTTCGTCACGACCCTAGTCAACCGTTTGTCCATAATGAAAATTTCTTCCATCGAGAAAAATATGACCGCTACTAAATACATGCCTGGGGACAAAATTAGCCATAAGTTACACCAGAAAACAGTCGAAGTATATATATCATCAAAGTGCATGAGGGTATGATTAAGAAGTGCTAAGGATCAAATAGGCACAGCACCATTCATCTCGGGTCGCTCTTCCGCAATGATGACAGGTTCTGGCGTGTGGCCCACCGAATCCGTATACTCGAGTGGGGCAGGGATTATCCACTCAGGAAGTTCGAAGTCCCTAAGTTCCTCAATCTCTTGTGGCACTTTTGCGCCGAACGCAGTTACATGCCTATGCGTTTTACGAGCCGTTGGCGCAGATGAGGCGCGTATAGCAGCCTGCATGAGAACGCATGGTTCTGGTTTCAGCGCTGGGGCGGGGTGCGGAGGCCGTGGTGCATGATGTTCTGGAGTAGAATGTGGAGAGTATGCCTCATCGAGGTGTGAAGGTCTTGCGCGTTTGCGCGGGCGTTCGGATTCGACCGATTCTGTATCAGAAGACGCTCTGGATATTGGTTTTGCTGGAGACGCTCTGGATACTGATTTAAACTTGGATGGTGAAGAAGATAATAAATAAGCTGTGGGTTTAGGTGCTGGGGTGCTGGATACTGATGGGGAAAAACTTGACTGTTTGGGCATCTTGATTTTCAAGACTAGCGAGGTGCCAGCTTTGGTCGGTAAAATGGCGGCGGAGGCTCGGCCATTAACGATCAACTCGTCTTGTGGGCGGATGTCGGAGGAAGGAGGGAGATTGACACTACTCTGCCTGCTCGCTTTCTTCTGATCGAAATAACTCTTCTTGTCCGACGGTAACAGGGTGCGATACCTATCTTCCAAGATGGAAGCTACCTCAAGCATCTCCTGCCGTCGCCTCTCTCCCTCGTTACACACGGTGGTGCCGTCGACGTGAATTGCCGGAAGGGTCGCGTCTTGACCATCTTCAGCCGGGACTAAATCAGACGGTAGAGGGAAAGATGCTGCAGGTAATCCAAGGAATGCAGTTCCGTCCATCGCCCTCAGCTGCTCTATCCTCTCCTTGAGCTTGTATTGCTCATGCTTCAGCTTCTCCTTTTCACGGAGACGCTGACGCTTTTCAAACGTCTCGTACTTCCGATGGCGCTTTTCATATATAGCATCAGAGGTGTCCGCCGACTCCGGGAGCTAGGTAAAGATCATTTCTGGTATGAGCTTATGCCAAAGTTTAAGACTTGCACATGAACGCACCTCCGCCGAGATTCTCGGTCTGAATCTACCCCCAACGCTAGCATCCTCTGACAAAGTAGTGAATTCAGGTGTTTGTATGATTTGTTGCTCTCGATAAGCTTGAATAACATCTGGCCTGTCGAAATATCGTTGATTTGCATGGCTATTGAGTCCGAAGTCGGTCGAGGAGGATGAGGGTTGAGGCTGGGGTACGAGGGCAGAATTTGTGGTCAACAAGAACTGCGTATTTGCCGGAATAAGCGGCTCATTTTCAACTGCGGTAAGGATGTCAGTAAATGAACTAGGTAGAGCAAAAAGTGCAACGAACATCTTCGTCTCTGCGCGTCCAGTATCATGAGGTCAACATCACAGCTTCCTATTCCTGGACCACCACGACGTGAACGGGAGGGTAGGACACGTTTCTGGCGAGACTTTAGGCTTGAAAATTCGGATGAATCTGCCATAGGAAGTCCTAGCTCCTAGCTGAACTAGTAGCAGTCGCCAGGTCGAGAAGCAGTACTAGCAGCAGTGTACACTCTAGGCTATTGCTAGTCTCAGATTTCTAGACTTCTGCCTGTAACAAATGCCGCAGGTCTCCAGCTCTTAGAGTTTACGAGAGCAGTTCGTGAAGCGATCGAGAAGAAACGGACATGAACCGAAAACTTGAGAAAGAATCTTTCTTTCGTCAGTGACCGCCGCGGCCGTATGCAAGCTTGCCGTCTTATAAAATTACAGTCCACAATTTATGTTTTCATGCAAATTTCGCGTCTTCAGTCTACAATTGTGTCCCTAGACTATCTCTCGGAGCTTCAGAATTTTCTCGGAACCTCCAGCCATCCTCAATGAGTGCTGCAACAGCAGCGTCTGCCTTCTCTTTGGGAACCAGGACATAATCGGTATTCCTATGATGGGATAAGCACCACACAACTTGAAGTGAATCATATCTGCACTGACCATGTCGAAACTGCGAACACCGGAACATTGGCATCTCTCAGCGGCGTCGTGAAATTACAAATTACACCAGTCAACCCTATTAGCAAGCGACGATTAGATTGCCTTTCAGTCACCGACAGGTGTAGAGACGACACCAAATTCCATGGGCCCTGCTATCTTGATGCATTTCCACTCGCCGTCGTCATCAACAGCCATGCCAACAACAGAAATCTCTTCTCCTGTTCTGGTGACAGAGAAGACCCCTGGCGTTTGTTGGGCAGCATTCAGGCCGCTCGCAATTGCAGCTGGAACGCCTGCATTCACTGGAAACTGCTTAACGAAGAAGGTCTGAGCTAGTAGCTCAAGTTCCAGACTAGGGTGAATGAGGGGTGGAGGCATGTTATACTAGATAGGCCTTTCTTTCACTGACGATGGAAGTTCAAATGATCAAGAAGCCATGTACAATTATAGATTTTGCCTGGCATCGGTGCATACTTCTCCATTTTGCCCTTCGCTGAACTCCCTGTGATCGATACTATCCTTCTTTGGGAACGTACTGAATACCACTCGAGGGGCAAGAAGATTGCGTAGGGGCGTCTGGAAGCACATTAACAGTTGGTCTGCTACTGATGAATGCAACATACTTATCGGGACGAATTCGCCATCAATGACAGAGCCCTTGAGATTGAAGTACCAGCTGATGGAGCTGAGTTTGTGCGATCGAGAGCAGGTCAGAGCTGGGGTGTACTGGAAAATAGGCGTTACGAGGATGTATTTTTGAGCAAACTATGAAACCTACTCCTCCAGAGGCAGCTTCGAGAGCCGACAACAAGGACGAAAGCGAATAAGTCTGGCTATATGACGGAGTGATGCCTGCCTGAGCGAGCCAGTCGTATGTGGGCAGGGTCTTGAAGACCTTTACCACAGTCTCAAAGAATGCCACGGCCTTGCATAATAATAGCACTCAGGGCAAATACTTCCATAGATTACGCCTACTCACCTCGGCACCCGTAGGGCTGTCGCTGGGAAGGCAATCAACATCCAATGTGCTAAAAACGGTTAAAATGAATGTGCATCAATATTCCGAAGCCTGTACCTATAGCATGTGCCGTGTGTAGCCCATTCGTGCTATAATGCTCAACAATAAGCATTCGGATGGAACGGAAGCTCCGAGTCTCACGTACCTCCCAGAATTTCTCATTAGTCCCATGATTGTTAAGCCAATATTGTTGCATAAATTCCAATGTAGACGATGCACCCTGTGATTCTAGTAGCTATGGGAAATCAGTTCACTGGGGTGTCTACGTATCGAAAACACTAGCTGACCTCGGCGATATTCTTGTAATCACGGGAGGGATCACAGTCCTCAATGTAAGTGCCGTCGCAGCTGCGAGGCATTCAAATTATGTGCCCTATTAGTCCACTGTGACTTACTTATCAGGCCACAGGCCTAAATTTCTCATGTCAGAACAAAGTTATAATGCCATCATTTACACACCGTGAATGGTCCAACTGTCCTCGGGACTACCAGCGACGTCTGTGTCCCAAACCTGAAAGACATTCTGGCTCCACATATCAAACAAGGCAAACTAGAAAAAAACGAACCTGCGTCTGCATGATCAGGCCCTGTACTAACTGGTTAAGGCAATTTATCACCGACTGAGACAAGAACAGGAACGTACTCCAGGACTCTCAAAACAGCAGCTACTGGCGGCTGGGGGCGTGTCTGCATTTTGGCACGATGCGGGACCGGAAGTCCCGCAGCCTGAGCCGCCAAGGCTCTGGAAGAACTTCATCGGATTAACATAGCACGCCCCGAGGGACGACAGGACAAGTGATGAAACGAGCATTTTAGACAATGAGGAAGAGGACTACAGCTGCCTGTGTATTTATATGTCACGCAGGGAAACTGCAGGAGCAAGGTTTGAATGGTGCCAGGCCTGTCATGTTTATAAAAGCATTAATAGGGATGTGGGACATGACTAGAATAACAATTCCCTGAGCGAACGTGAGGTGCATTTTAAGAATCATAACGTTGCACTGGGAGCTAGAAGGAGGTACGGACAAAGTACGCACATGGCTTAAGCCAAGGATGGAAAAGTTCGGCAGGCGACTTGCGTTATTCCCTAATCGTACTTTACATTAGGACATTAGAACAACCTTGGGCAGAGCCCACAGGTGCAATTTCAGTGAGAATATTGCCAAGTGTATGCAAGCCTGCCGAACAGGGGGAAGAATTTGAACCTACTAGGTTGGGGTGTACGTATCGCTCTCCACGTTTCCATGCTCCTGTCCATGCACCAACCACTGATTCGTCCAGGGTTGAGAGGGCTGTTGCACCTGATAAGAGTTGAACTGAGCATCCCGGTTCCCAAACCATGCAGGAGGGCCATTGAATCCAAATGCGGAAGCGAATCGAGGATTGATATGCGGCTGAATGGATTGTTGCTGATGCTGTTGCTGTTGTCCAAATTGGTGACCTTGAAAACCGCCTGGCTGATAATTCCACGTTGGTGAAGGTGAGAAAGGCTGTGAAGAATAGCCAGGGATTCCAACTGGTTGATTTATTGTGCGCTCTATCTCGTTTGATGTGGGCGATTGGGGGATCGAGGTGCTTGTATTGTACGATTCCATTGAAGGAGCCGTAGGGTTTGGTTGAGACCATCTAGATTCTCCCCACGAGCGTTGGCGCCCACGCCCACGCCCCCTTCCACGATCACGAGCCCCTCCACCTCTGTCATGACCTCTACCACGCCCCCGGCCCCGTCCTCTGTGGTCTCCAACAATTTTCTCAGGTTCCCTACCGAACAGACGAGCCTCAGTGGAAGGGCTGTTCGAGTCTTCTTCATACTTCACAATGTCCGCTTTGACTTCGTCGGCATACGGGTCGTCGTATGGGATAGGCGCTGGGCGCGACGGCCCGGCCGCCCGGTATCCGTCGTCATATGGACCATGGGCGTCGTACGGGTTTGCCCCATAGAAAATTTTATCAATATCTTCGTTGTAGTGAGATTGCGACGGCGCAGGTGTTGTCCGTCGAGAGGATGACACAGACATGCTACGTCTGCCGAGAATGAATAAGAATGGGAATAAATTTGGATGCATGCACATACTTTTTCTTCCGTGCCTGCTTGAACGCAGCTTCTTGTTCGTCATCCGAGAACTCCATTTCATCTTCACAAGGCTCCTCATCATGAATGTTACTTGCATCGCTACCACGAAGCTTTTTAAGGTATTCCATGAAAACGAAATTACTTCGTTGCGGTATATGGTAAACTTCGCGAGCGATGCGAATCTTCTCGGTATCCAGTGGGTAGCTCTGGTTGAATTTTATTTGATACAAGGGTTGGGAAGTGGGCCCGAACGTTTCATATACCTGCATAGGGTCAGAAGAGGTGTCCTGAAAATACAAAATACGCACATGTCCGAGAACTTTTCGATCGTCGAAAACAAGTAATGTCTCGACATCTAATGCCTTTTCAGACACAGCTCTGGAGGAGTCAGCAGGAAGGCCTTTGACAATTACTACGTTCCCAATAATGTTCATCACCTCGCCAACTTTTTCCAACACTTCTTCGAGTCCGACTTCTGATACAGATGGGACAACGATATCTGTATCAACAATCTCATTTTTGGTCTGTACATATGATGCAACAGTTGTAGCGCCCGACTCCTCGTCATCGTCCACATCAATCTGTGGTTTTCGAGGGTTCAGCGCATTTTTTTCTCCTGCTGTATCAGCAGTTTCATCATCGTCTGACTCGGAATCTGAGTCCGAGGAATTTAAGTCTGAGCTTGAGTCAGACTCTGGTGATCCTGGCCTAGCAATAGTCTCAAGATATCAGCTGACCGATAGCGTCAAGAGACTCACAAAACAGGTGTGAGATTGGAAGATTCCTCCTCTGGAACCATTAAATCGGCTTCAACCTCGTCCTCACTGCCAATCTCGCTGGACGAGCTTGCGATCGAATCATCGCTCGAATCTGTGGACTTATGGACATCCTTCCATACATCTGCTTTTGGCGGAGTTATAACCCCAACAATGTCTTGAATGAGTAGTATATCCTGGGGGATCGTCTCGGGGACTTTGAACTGAAAATCCATGACGGGCGACAGGAAAATGGGTAGCACTGAGCGGCATGTCGGGCCAAAACAAGAAATCTCGGTGTCACGTGATCGTTCCTAGTCGCGCGTCGCACAAAATTTTGCATATACCTCTTTTCATTCCATCGCTATCCTTTCGCGATGATAGCTCAATTTCTTCGTTCATCGAAACCATTTCACGCGACGAGGCTCTCGCGCGTTGGGCAGTCGTGTTATTCCACAGCTCCATCCAAGCCCTCCCTGCAGCATGTCGCACAGCTGCGTAAACTGACGGAGGTCTCAATCTCAAAAGCACGAGAAGCCCTCAGTCAAACTAATAACGACATACAACAAGCCCTCGAATGGGTGAAAAATGACCTCGCAGCGTCTGGCATAAAAAAAGCCGCTAACGTCCAGTCTCGGGAGACTCGGGAAGGGCTTGTTAGTGTCTGTATACTTTCTGGAGGCAGCAGGGGGAAAACAGCCTTGGGGGGCGGAAATATACGGGCGGCAATGGTTGAATTGAACTGCGAAACAGACTTTGTTGGAAGAAATACCCTGTTCGGTCAATTAGCGGCAGATATAGCTCATACCGCTGCATTCATCACGGAACCAACTGACTCTTCGACTATCATCAGATCATGTTCACTGGACATTCTGAACGATGCTCCCCTCTTATCTCAAAACAACCCCTCATTTCATTCGTCATCTACAGTGTCAAGCTCTATTAGAGAGCTCATTGCCAAAGTGGGCGAGAATATTTCCCTGAAGAGAGCTGCGACGGTCGTGCAAAACCCGTTTTTGGGACAGGCTCCTAATATTGGTCTACGTCTCGCGTCCTATCTACACGGATCTGTGGGCTCCGCTCCTCAGGGTCGCATCGGGTCTTTGGCTGTGCTCGCTCTTCAATCTCCGGAGCTTGCACGCCTCCTTGAGAGCGAGACTTTCGTCAAAGATCTCGAGCGACTTGAGCGTGCACTTGCACGGCAAATCGCTGGCTTTGACACTTGCTCAATCAAGTCATCCGACGGTGATGAGACGGCACTGTACAACCAACCATTCATGATGCTCGGAGGGGATGGTGCAAATGAGCCAGTGCGGATGGCCATAGAGAACTGGAGTAAACGACAGGGTCTTGTCCAAGATGGCGAAGGAGGTATTGAAGTCCTGGAGTTTGCCAAATGGAGTGTAGGCGATGTCGTTGGATAGATTCATTTTTACTCGGACTTATACACTACCCAACACGTAGCTATCCATGTTATACTTGATTGATGAAATTCTGCGTCATGACACAGGACTCCATAGCTCAGTGGTAGAGCATACGATTGCAGATCGTGCGGTCCCGTGTTCGAACCACGGTGGGGTCTGTTTTTTGCTCATAATTTTACGTAATTATGCTCCCACCTTAATAATTATTGAACGTTCGGCGTTTTTCAACCCTTGACTTTACTCATCATGCGGAGGGCAACAGCGTCGTTCGTCCGTCGCAGCCAGCGTCAATTCTCGCAAGCAGTACACCCTCCATTGCAGATCACTACTTTGCCCAACAAGATCAGAGTCGCTACTGAGTCGACTCCCGGTCATTTTTCATCCGTTGGACTCTATGTAGATGCGGGATCCAGGTATGAAGATCCATCAACCTCGGGTGTAAGCCATTTTCTGGACAGGATGGCCTTCAAGGTGCGTAGCCTCAGGTAGTATTTGTACCAGTGTTAACAGTTTTCTGTTGCTCAGACTACCAGCTCTCGCTCCACGGAAGATATGGCGACCGCAATGGACAAGCTAGGTGGCCAAATCATGTGCTCTTCGTCACGCGAATCCATCATGTACCAATCGTCCAACTTCGACCAAGCTACCCCTCTTGCCCTTTCGCTTATATCAGACACCATCTTGAATTCCGCATTTCTACCCGATGAACTCGATGCCCAGAGAGATGCCGCTCGTTATGAGATCCGAGAAATTAGTCAGAAGCCCGAGATGATTCTGCCAGAGGTTTTACACGAGGTTGCATATGGCAGGAAAACACTTGGGAATCCCCTGTTATGTCCAGAAGAGCGAATAGACGCGATTACTGGAGACCTACTTCGGGACTGCATTACAAACTGGTATCGCCCGGAGAGGATGGTGATTGCTGGTGCTGGGATGCATCACGAACGGCTAGTGGAGTTGGCTGATAAATATTTCTCATCCCTCAAATCTGCGCCAATGCCATCAGTTTCATCACTTCAGCCGTCGGCTACTCAAAATCTACCACCCCACTTACTTCCCTCGTCCTCGTCCTCACCCTCGCTCTACAAGTCATTAACTCGCGCTGCATCAACATATCTGTACCCTACGTCACTTTCCACCGAGCCACCGCTTTCTCCACTGAATCCTCACTCTAACTACGTTGGTGGCATCCATCACATCCCAAGTACGACAGAATTCGATCAACTCTATCTGGCATTTGAAGGTGTAGGTATTCATGACGACGATATATATACCCTCGCCACTATGCAAGTCCTCCTTGGAGGTGGTGGAAGCTTCTCAGCTGGTGAGCAATCACTTTCCTGCGTCACACGCTTTATTTAACTTCTTGCAGGTGGTCCTGGCAAGGGCATGTACTCCCGACTTTACACACACATCCTGAATCACTACACCCAAATTGACCACTGTGCTTCCTTCCATCACATTTACACCGATTCCTCACTCTTTGGCGTTTTTGCTTCATTTGTCCCCAATGCTCCCGGCCAGAGAGGCAACACACCTGCACAAATGCTGCCCCACCTAGCCAATCAGCTTAGCTTGCTTATATACCAATCTGTTCCGAAAGTTGAGCTTGAGCGTGCCAAGAACCAGCTCAAATCGAGTTTGATGATGGCTCTCGAGAGTCGGGCGGTGGAGGTGGAGGATCTTGGCCGACAGGTACGACGAACTTTTATCATAATTATGCACGCATGCTCACTTTCAACGTAGTTACTTGTACACGGTCGGAAGATTCCTGTCACTGATATGACTGCGGCCATAGACAAGGTGACTCCTGACTGCGTGCGCCGCGTCGCTACTAGACTATTCGCGCCTTCGTCTGGAAATAAGGCCACGATTTTGACGATGGGGCGCGGGGATATAGGGGATTGGAAAGCGACGCTCAAGAAATATGGTGTCGCAGGTGCTTGAAGGTTTGAACGCTTAGATCATCGCATATTTTCGGTACTTAATTTTAGCCAACGCCCATTGCAACGAACTAGTTCATTATACATACATACGAGGTGTGCGCTGACGAGGTTAAGACGAGGCATTTTCAAGCAAGGCGGTGTCAACAAGCAATCCTAGCCATGGCGTGATCACTTGCGCTCGTGATAACAACTTCGCATGTGGGAGCTTAGTCGACATTAGGTATCATACTGAAATCAATGACTTATTCACCTCTTCATGACAGTACCAGCTCACTCACAAATCACTGCAGTGTGATTACCTCGAACTAACCGAGTTGGCTCTATCACCGCACACAGGCCTCCAGCAGGGACTATGCATTTGCCAGTGACAGTCTATCGTGTACAATCGAGTCAATCGATTGTTCATTCTTTCCGTGCATATGGAGACCCGATTGATGAAGTGATGGCCAGCTTCAGGAATGTATCTCATGAAACACAGAGCTGGCTTCTAAGCTTGCGCACATCCTGATCAACAGGGAGCGGTGGGGCGGAGCACAGGCGGAGTTCATTCATGGGAGTGAAATGCTTCCGCGGAATCGACCAAACGTTTCGTCCTTACATATGGCAAACCGACTATGTGTCAGAGTGTTCGATCTTTCGAAAACTGGGTATAAATACGATGGTTGAGCAATCATGCAGAGCAATAACATATACAGGATTAAAAAAGAGCGAGAGAATTCTACTAAAGTGAGCAAGTGCGTCTACCCGCAAATAGTGGGGTATTGGAGGTTAGTAGGAGACCAGGGTATCCAGCCGTTTTGTAGTCCAGCCAGGTATGACCATTCATCTGCACTCTCTGTCTTCCATGTCCACATCAACCAACCGTTCGATTTCTCGTAGGAAATAACTTGCGCTTCCCAGAACTGACGAAGGAAAGTCTTGTAGCTCGAGCTGAAAGTAGATGCGCTCCCGGTAAGCCCAGTGCAACTTCCGACGTAAGTGGAACCGGGAAAAGAACCATCGTAACGGGCCCCGTTGCCCCTGCCGTTAAGATAGGTGGCGCAGTCGGTAATGGCAGGTGACCATTCACCAACCATAAGCCAGAGGTCGAAATTGGAAAGAGTTGATTGAGTACCGCATGCAGTATTAATATGGCTCTGCCAAGACATTTGGACATCCTGAAAATTATACGGGATATGTCATAAAACTTGTAAGGGCTCTCTATGTTGGAGACATACCGCGTTGGAAAACACCTGGTAGATGTGTGTATCCATCGCCACGCCCTGGAAGTTGGGTGGGGTCTCGAATCCGCTCCAATAACTCAGAGGTTGGAAAGCATCATGAAGTAGAACGACAATGTTGCTCTGCGTCGATGTGCCGTACGGATACCTGCAACGCATAAGTACCCTTCTATGAGCAGAGAATGAATTAGTATCTCTACCTAATGTTTCCATAGGAATCGTAGTAATATTGCCTCAAAGGTGTCAGAACAGATGATCCATAATACCCAGCTGGCCTGGAGAAACACATCACATTCGTTCAAGAATGCTCTCTTAGGTACACTCACTCGTTCAGGGGCGCGATGATAGGAACGACATCGGCCTGACCAGCAAACATGGAAGCAATCTGTTTGATGATCGCGTCCGTCCGGTCAATATTCGTTTGGTTTGACTGCCATGTAGGGTATGACATTCTCTGTCCAGAATTGTCGTACCTACAACTTTGCGTGAGCTGTCAGGAGACACCAGGACACAATTAGTACGCGCCCGTTTTGGCTTCCGGGAGCCCCATGAAGATCAACGATCAACTTGAGTCCGTATTGGCTAGCCCATTGTACAGCGTTCTGAAGGTAAGGCAGCTGGCCTTGTATGTATGGCTCACCAGAGCCAACTTCAAAGGCCCAGTACCCGATTGGCAGTCTCACATGGTTCAATCTGCAGTATGCCGACACAAGTCAATTATGATGTATATGCTTGCGGAGCCAAGCACGTACCCAGCAGCAGCAATGTTTGCGAAATCATTCTGCGTAATCCAGGTGTTCCAGTGGTTCTGTAGTACGTTTGTTGCAGTGGCACGATCATAGTATTGCCCAAATGTCCATTCATCGACAATATTAGGATTCCCAGTGTTGTCGAATATGCTGGGGGTAATCCATGGCTACATCGTTCAAGTAAGATAACCAATTAAGACCGTCGACCGGCGTCCGTAGTGATTGCACATACCTCGAGTACGAGCCAACCTCCAAGGTTGACACCTCGCACCTTCTCAGAACCATAAGGGAAGCCAGGAGAAAATTGAGAGGATACTGAGTGGAAGAAAGACAGCCCGATGAGGGCCAAAAACGTAGAGTGCATCGGAAAATTAATAGACATCATCCATCGAACTAGGCCCGGGGTTTTATGGCTGCTCCATCGACCTCGGGCATTAGAGCTGTCAAGAAGCAGAGAGGGCTGTTAATCTGCTCCCACCCCTCCACATGTGTTCAATACCATGTCGGTGCTACGCGCGCAGGCTGAGGCTCCACTGCAGTTGCCGTTCCAATAATACAGATTTAGATCCCCAGGTCAGAGCACAGGGTACAGAACGCCCAGACCTATCAGAAGCAAGGTATTGTGATCGAATGGGGAATGCGTCCATAGAATGGCACGGGGATTGCGCTTCACGTGAGGATCATCATGCATCATGAACGGGCTGGATCGTCCCAGGATAAGAATACAGTTGCAGACAGGCTACTTCCCTGCTGGGCAACTTGATGGGGACACTCATAACATACTTATAGCATACCAGTGACGGACTCTGATTGCCAATTTGTCGCGCACTGGATTCTGGCAGAAAAGCATCCTGAGGTTTTCTTGAGCTTGAGTAACGCAGCAATAAAGTCCAGTCAATTTCAAAGTACCGAGTCAAGGTAACCTTGAATATGCTGGCGCCGCGGACTCGAAGGCACGCCACTCTTTCACCACGCGGCGGCCGTGGTCTGTACGCATGATCATTAGTATGATAGATGTAGAGTGTGATCCAGGTCTTCTACGCGGAGTGAACCAAGAATGGACTGTTCAGTTACCGGATGGAAGTTTGGAGTGCGGAGTTGTGCTCCTCACTTAATATGGGTCAATTGGCGAGCTTATTACATCACGGTAGGTTCCACGGGCAAGCGCTTCAACGGCTTCCTGAAACGTTACGCTGGTCATGAGATTCATCACGAATTGTCATGGAGAAAGATCAATTAAACTATGGGTATATGCTGGTTGTAAGATGCGATATCATGAATCCGTTGTAATGCTAATAAATTGTCTGCCCTTCTTCAATCACAAATGTTCGGGTATTCCAAGTCAGTTGGGTCTTGTGGTATCCATCCATACTTCAACCCAGCCTGGTAACTCCAATCATCCGCATTCTCAGCCTTCCAGGTCCATTGAATCCATCCACTACCCTTCTCGTAGGAAATTACCTGAGCCTCCCAGTACTGGCGCATGAATTGCTTGTAATCCGAGCTGAAGGACGTTGCGTTGCCTGTTTTGCCAGTACAGCTGCCGACGGCGGTTGTACCTGACATGGTTCCGTCATAGCGTGCTCCGGTGCCGCGACCATTCAACCATTTCGCGCAGTCTGTCGATGCAGGAGTCCATTCACCAACAATTATCCACAAGTCAAAATCGGCGAGGCTAGACCCGTGACTGCATGCCTCCTTGATGTGTTGGGAATAGTTATAGGCAACTTGCTATTTACGTCGTTAATACGTTATTGCGTCAGAAGAAAGGGTGCATACCTTGTCTGAAAACATTTGGTAGATGTGAGTGTCCATCGCGACGCCGTCGTATCCGTCGACCATAAAGCCATCCCAATAACTGAGACTTTGGAACGCGTCATGAATGAGCTCGACAGTATTACTTTCTGTGGATGAATCGTAAGGATATCTATAAAATCCGGTTTTAAGTGGTCAAAATTAGGACGAGGGCGAGGTTCTTGCCTGATGTTCCCATATGAGTCTTTCCAATATTGCTTCACGACTGTAAGCACGTCATCACCATCAAATCCAGCAGGTCTATAATTCATTAATCCAGTTGTATAAACTAGGATAGAAAGGAACTTACTCATTCAATGGTGCGATGATAGGTACTGTTTCATACTCCGAATCGACCATGGAAATAATAGTTTTGATAATTTCATTTGTCCTATCAACGTTGGTCTGGTTAGAGTGCCAGGTTGGATACGACATTCTTTGACCAGAATTATCAAAACTGTGAGAGGATATATTAGCACGACACGGGATGGCGAAATAGTGTTGGATTCACCCATTCTGACTGCCAGGAGCACCATGCAGGTCGATGATGAGCTTGAGATCATAATCCGACGCCCAGGTAATGGCCTTCTTCACATAATCTAGCTGTCCGGTTATGTATGGTTCTCCTGAACCGACTGCAAATGCCCAGTAACCGACGGGGAGACGAACATGGTTCAAGCTGTAGAATATTTCAGAGGGAATTCGATGAGTATTGATTCAACTATACCCTGCTGCTGCAATGGCCGCGAAGTCATCTTCGGTGATCCAAGAGTTCCAATGGTCTTGTAAAACCGCCTTCGCGGTATCGTAGTCCTGGTACTCGCCGAAGGTCCACTCATCGACGATATCATCATTGCCAGTGTTCTCGAATATGCTTGGGGTGATCCAAGGCTGGACACAAATTAAAAGAGGATATCACAATATATACGCGTTCCTCACCTCTAGAACAAGCCAACCGCCAAGATTGACACCCCGCACCTTTTCGGAACCATAGCTAAAGCCCGGCTGGAAGGACAGTACGGATGGAACTGCGGAAACCCCGAGCACAGCAAGACTAAGCAAGCGATTCAGTAGGGGCATGTTGGCCTCGCAGCTGGGGTGAGGAATAAACGTGGGTGCTACATGGAGGCCCGTCTTTTATATGAGGAATTACTTACACACTAGTGGTTCAATTACGCATCGATAGTTCGCTTGTGATCCGAGTGAAATCGGTTGCACTGTAGGAAGATCAACACAAGTGGATCAACCATGGAAATTTCATTCGCATTCGCTGGCGCGGTCGTGTCACAGTGCTGAGTGATTCATATTGCCATACGTTCAAAAGACTCGTATATGGACGTTGGTCGACACGATTCAAGTCTGAAGGTGAACAAGGGTAATATATATTCGCTATTCGCGAGAAGGCGCTTACATTAAAAAAATTACATACTTGTTTCAGAGAAGTTCGGACTCCCTTCACGTCCACCTGAAGTCGACACATACGAATGGACCGAATCAACCGCGAAATTCAGAAATTGCTTGTCAATGATACGCGATGATCATGTACCGCAATCACTCTCGTGCATCCTGGATCGTTGACGCGGCCGAACAATGGTTCAAAGTCCCCTCACGCAATCATGCCTTCTCAGTAGCGCTTTAGCTAATTTTGTTCTATACTTACAATAGACTTGAACAAACATAGACGGTGGGTGCGCGCGCCTATACTGAACACTGCTATGCGTCATCATCATATTAAGTACATCGGATACGGAAGAATGAAATCACCTGCAATGCGAGAAGATGAGCTCGTCAAAGAGTGAAGCGCTGATCGCCATCATGATACTTAATTTAGGAGGGGAAAGAAAAGGGTTTTCACAAGCCCTGGGCTATGTTGCAAACAAAGGCTGTGGGCTGGACAACCGCAAAGGCAGTTTCACGGTGAACGGCTAGTACCGGAATTGCTACTCATCCGTAATAAATAGCAAGTCTTCCTGCCCATCTCATTCTAGCCCAACTGGCACGTCCTTCTCTCTTCTGATCCTTCTTCTCAAACAATTTCATTAGTTGCCTAGGTCAAAATGGCCGTTGATACTATCCGCGACAGATATCAGGCTGCTGGCCATGATCATATATTCACTTTCTGGTCAACCCTTGAAGAATCAGAACGCAAATCCCTCTCCCGCCAACTCGAAAATCTTGACATCAATCGCGTAAACAGGATCTACAAAAAAGCTATCGCCTCTGAGAAGGAAGCTGCTGACCCCGAGCCTATTGAACCTCTTCCTGTTGGGGCGTGTGAGTCCGTCGTTAATGATCCTGCGAGCGAGAAGAGATGGCGTAGCGAGGGCCTCCAGGCCATTGCCCGTGGGGAGGTAGGCGTCCTCCTTATGGCGGGCGGTCAAGGTACCCGTCTGGGCAGTTCAGCGCCCAAGGGTTGTTATGACATCGGTTTGCCATCACACAAAAGCCTCTTCCAGTACCAGGCTGAGCGTATCGCTCGCCTTCAAGTCGTTGCCGAGACAGAATGCAACAGACCTACAGGTTCAGTCGTCGTGCCGTGGTATGTCATGACCAGCGGTCCTACACGTCGTGAGACGGAGGCTTTCTTCACGAAGAACAATTTCTTCGGATTGAGTTCAAAGAACGTCGTCTTCTTCGAACAAGGTAACAATATTTATTCTTGTATGTAACTCATTTATGTTGACCGGCCGTGTTCAGGCACTCTCCCATGCTTGACTGCAGAAGGCAAGATCATGCTCGAGAGCACATCACGTGTTGCGGTCGCCCCTGACGGCAACGGCGGGCTGTATGCTGCTACACGTGCACCTCTATCCGAGTCTAACAATTCAACGGTTCTTTCCGACTTGACTGATCGCGGAGTCCTCTACGTTCATGCATACTGCGTCGACAACTGCCTTGTCAAAGTCGCCGACCCCGTTTTCCTCGGCTACTGCATATCTAAGCAGGCTGACTGTGCTGCCAAAGTAGTTCCCAAAGCCTCTCCTTCGGAGTCAGTTGGTGTTGTCGCTCGTAGGGGAGAAAAGTTCAGCGTTGTCGAGTACTCAGAGATCTCCAAGGAACAGGCCGAACTTCGTAACTCCAAAACAGGAGAGCTAGCTTTCAATGCCGCCAACATTGCCAACCATTTCTACACGACGAGCTATCTCAAGTCTGTCGAATCTTTCGAAGATGACCTTGCATTCCACATCGCTCGCAAGAAAATTCCCACAATTGATTTGAAGACTGGGGAGGTAGTCAAACCGAGCAAACCTAATGGCATGAAACTCGAGCTGTTTGTGTTTGACGTCTTCCCCTTCACAAAGCGCTTTGCGGTCTTGGAAGTTGCACGTAATGAGGAGTTCAGTCCGCTCAAAAATGCTCCTGGAACTGGTGCAGACGACCCAGAGACTAGCCGCCGCGACCTGCTTGCGCAGCACAAACGGTTCCTGGAGAGGGCTGGTGCTCAAGTCAAGGATGGTGTGGAGATTGAGCTTTCTCCACGTGTCAGTTATGCTGGCGAGGGCCTGGAGTTTGTGAAGGGCAAGACCTTCACCAGGTCAGGTTACGTTGAGAACCCCGAGGAGCTCGATACCCTTCTGTAGTCAGTAAAGTATATCTTCATGGACCTCTCCTCAAGATGGAATGGGATGCCACGGACTTTTTCTGTACGATTACTCTTTCGCATCGGTACATGGACATCCTCTTTCGGTTTTTCAATCCATACAGCTTACTTGTACACCGGTCATTTCATACCAGTAGTGATTCGCTTTCCCCAGAAAACAAGCTGAACAACAGTAAATATAATGACGTTCAACCTCCTACAGGGCCGCCATCTGCAAGTTTGGCTCCCCGCTTTTCCAACTCATCTCGAAGAGAAGCGAATAAGCGTTGGGTCCGCTCGGCATTTGGCTGTATCAGTACGTCAAATCGAAGACTCACTGCTGCATGGCATAGATGCACACACCTCCTTGCAGCAGGTAATGAGCTTATCGATCAACATTGTTTGTCCGTTCTGCGCATCTTCCAATTCCTTTCGGAGATTCTGATTCTAGAGTGATGTTACGAAAAGTTGAAGGGATGTGCTGTAAATATGAATGGAATTTGAATTACCTCGTCGTCCACTCTGTCGGCACGAGATTTCTCCCCCTCAGCCAGTTGCTTCTGCTCGGCTGCTCGAGCACGAGACAGGAGAACTTCTAGCTCTTTTGAACGGATGACGCATTCAAAATGTCGTTCACGAAGCTCATACTGTCGGAGGACTTCCTTCAGTCGTTCTCGTACGCTAAAGTCACAACTTTTAGTGGGCAAGCATTCTTAATAACGGGGTACGCACACGCCATCGAAGATATCGTCCAATGACCGCCGAGCGCTAATCATGGTATTAGTTATGCGAATCAAGAGAGTAAGGGAAACCCACTCTTGTGGATCATCTGTCCAGTTCTTCCTGAGCCGCTGACGACGAGACTCTGGAAGGTCATCCTGTATGGTATGTATCTTGCCCTCAGTTTCAAACACGTGTCGTGTCATTACTCACCCAATCATCCAGCCCAGGTCCTTCGGTGAGGTCCATGAGCTCCACGGCAAGAATCTCGTCTCCGTCTTCTACTCCTTGCTCTTCCGGTGTCTGGTCTGCATCTATTGTCCGACCATTATGGGAGAAAATGAATTGCATGGAGGATGTCGCATTGGAGCTGACAGTGTGTGTGCTGGCGGCTTCCGACTTGGCAGTGCCATTCATCTGCTTTCCGCTCACCGATGTTTTTCCCTCGTCCTTCTTCCCACCTGTTGCCTCCATTCTGTCTGTCCACGCATTGAATAGTCGGGAAAACTTGGTCTTGCGTGAGATTTTGAAGAAGAGCTCGGCTCGATAGCGACAGACTACTTTCACGACAATGTCAGGCATTTCGCGGTATTTGACGTCTTGCGTTTTGGCTTTGTCCACTCGTTTTGCCATGTCGGATTTCATTTGCATGATCTGAAGACAGTGTTGGCCAAGCCACTAGCGGAAGAAGTGTCCCGTACCTCTTCCTGTGCCTCTTCTATGCATTGTGCTAGACGTTTACTGTCCTCCTAGGCCGGTGTAAGCATAGTGGATGAACCTCGTTGCGCAGTAATGCGTACCCGTAGTCTCTTGTTGTCCTGTACGAAAGTCGATTAGGAAAATAGAAACATGACATGAATCCGCTGACCTTTTGGAGCTCGCGCGCCAGATTCTCCATTTTGACTTTAGTCTGGTTAGCCTTCGTCAATTGACCTTTTGCTTGATGAATACAGTGGAGTATGAGCATGTTAGAACGGAGTGGGTCAATCGTACGTACCAGCATCCTTGTCCTTGACCAATTTCTGTTTTTCCTTTGCATGGTCGCGTTCCAACCGCTTTAGTTCTGCGAACTGCAGTTCCGTGATTCAGAAGTGTATATATCGGACATGCGAATGACAACGCACGAGCTCAATGTACTTGGCATGAACTGCATTCTCCTCCATGCCTTTCACCGACTTTACAGCCTCCTCAGCTGATGAATGCATGAGTGGTGTATGAAAACGAGAGGCTGAGAACACGCACCAAATATCTTCTCCTCCTCTTCCTCGAGCACCTCTTCTTCTTCCAGAGCTGCGATCCTGCTCTTCAAAGACTCGTACATGGCAGCAGGATCGACGGGTGTATCGTTCTTTTTCTTTCCTTTCTGACTGTGCGTATAAGTCCCATTAACGACGGTGTTAGTGGAATGAGGTGGAAGTGTTCGATTTGGAGTGGGTGAATTCGGATGATTAGGAAGAAGCGGAGGCGCGACGGAAGGTGCAGAAGGAGCGAGACCCGTTGGAGGAGGTTTGGCTGGCCGCGAACCTATTGCATTCTGACTAGGAATGATAGTTGTACCGTTCATAGGTATTTGATCCCCAGACGTCGTGCTGGTGGACCTGCGCGGTCGGCGAGGGATGCAAGGTATGAAGAACTTTAGGAAAGCAATGTTTTGAAAGCGTGGAGGTCAGCTGAAGGCTTTTTATTAATTGGCCAGGTCTGATTGATTAACAATAATTTTTCAAAGACGGAATGTACGGAAAGTCATGGACCAGACTGGCGTTAGTAGTCACGGCTGAGTGGCGATGATCAATATTTTGCGTTTCAACTTTAGGCGTACTAGTGAGCCGACGAGACCAATCTCAATGAAATCAATTTGATTGTTTAAAATTCTACGGAGACTCTAAAAACACAGCTTGGTACCTGAACAATAATGTTAGATCATGCCAGCCACTATTGTTAACGTTGATCAAAAGAGTTCACCGTCCACAGTGGAATATCATTCCGCTTAGGCTGATGTAATGCCACACGTGATCACATTTTAAGACGCGTCGCGTAGATGTGGCTCTCGCTTCTCTACACAAACATTCAAACGACCTTGTAACTGTAACAAAAATGTATAATCTAGGTAAGATACCTTGGAGATCTTTCTTTCAGGCTTGACATGTGGTTTTGCAGATTCTTCTCCTAGTCCACCCAGGAAGAAAATGAGAATGTCTTCTCCGACCTATGATGAACAAGTCGATGACATGAGTCAAGACGATATAAGCGCTTTCGATGCTATAGAGGCACGCCTCTCTCAGCAGGCTCCACTTCACAAAGTACCCCTACCAACAAACCCGCACCGCAGGCTCAGCCCTGGTGAAGCTGGAGATCGTAGCACTTCGTCCGATCAGGACCTACTTTCCTCACAAGACATAGCTTCTCAAGACGACAACAATCCTTTTGCTGCTGACCCATTTGCTGATTCGAATGCCACTAAACCAGCCGCATATGCATCTTTTACCAAAGCATCTGCTGTCCTTCTTCCAGTAGGCTTCAAGTCTGCATCCGCTTTGTCCATCCAGAATGTGGATAGCTCACACCGTTCACCTTCACCAGAGGTACCCCAAGAAGTCGATTACTCTTCGTGGTTTACTTCGGCTCCTCCTCCTCCTGCAACTTTTGTAGGCTTTCAATCTGCTGTTTCTTGCCTTGACAAAACCAAAGAGAATGTCCTCGAGGCGACTGCCAGTCACGTCACACCTATAGGTTTTACGTCAGTCGGCAAAAAGAATCTTATTGTCCCTTCAACCGCTGCATTGCGGAAGGCCGAGGAAAAGATCAAGCTGTGGCAGGAAGAGGTTGATGATTCGAGTTCCTCCCAACATTCTAGAGGGTTTGCACCATCTTCCTCTGCACGACCATCCTCGCCTCAGCGCACCGTGCTGGGAGCAGTGCACAACTCCTTATCTCCTCAAGTCCCAGATACGCCGACTCCTGCAATGGTTCCTCGCAAGTCATTTGAACCTAAAGCACGATCGACACTTGATGTTCCAACGCTTGGTGGTAGCGACTTCAAGGGAAAGCAGAAACCGTTCAAATCTCCTTTGATCACCTCCGTACCATCACGACAGCCTATCACAGGGACAGCTAGTTCTTCATATATCAACTCTCCCCTCAATCCTCATCGTCAGGGCTTTGCGTCCGCATCTTCTCATATGATTCCATCTAGTTCTACTCTACCAGGAACGCCTGTTCGTCCCTCAGCATCGGTTAATCCTGGGAGCACATTTCGCCCACTGGGACTTACGCTGCGAAATGTACATGGTGGTCTGGTCAAGAACAAATTCGTGACGCCATTCAAACCGGGCGTCAAACCTCCAGAACTGAACAATGCAGCATCAGTTACACCGTCGTTTGCTGCTCCAAGTCCCAGCTTACAGCGACCTATGTATCCGCCCTCAGCAACCCAATCTCCCAGGCCAGTGAAGAAAACTCCAGAAAAGGGTACAGGCAAAGTATTCAACCTTGGTAAGTGTTTCACTGCAGTGATCCACCGGTCGACATATCACTCTTGTTACAGTCCCTCCCCCGGGAAGGATGACGCTTGCCAGTTCTGGTCTTACACCTCAGGCCTACACAACCGCAGAGCTTGAGGATCAGGGAATGTCAGTCAGTCGGTTCAGCTGCAATACGAATTGTTGACACGCTTCTACATAGTAATATTACAGAACTATCCCAGATAACACCAGCTACCGCTTGCTTTTACTCGTTTTATACACCATCTGCTACGCCGAACGAAGGTGTTCAGCCATCTGATGCGAAGCCTCTCGGATCAACTGCCGCTCTACAAGAACTCCACGCAAGAGGATGTTCGTTGGCCACACAGGAATGGATCAATAACCATTGGCCGCTTATTCTCTGGAAGCTAGCCGGAATGGTCGCACTCGAACCAGAAGCAGAGTCTGATCCCGATCGCAAACGGTGGTGCTGGCCTGAAGTGATCCGCCAGCTACTGTACAGGTTTGTGCTGTCTACCTATCCATTTCGTCCTGACCAACCACTGGCGCAGATACGAACGAGACTTGAATGGGTCGACACGACCACCACTTCGACTGATTACTACCAGAGATGCGCCTGCTGCATCCCCGATGGTGCTCTGCGTGTCAAATGTGACTTGGTCACCAGCTGGAATGACTGACGACGGGTTTCCCATTCATTCGCATCCCGAGTTAGAGGTGACAGACGGATGGTACAGACTTCGCGCGAGGGTCGACAAGCCGCTTGCGAGAGCCATCCGCAAAGGTCACATCAAGATCGGGAGAAAAATCGCTGTTACCGGAGCCAGGGTAAGTGACTGGAACTACCCTATATCGTGATATTGATTGGCTTTTCGTGCAGCTCTCTGCAGAGCGCAAAGATGGACAAGAAGTCCTCGAGGCATATGATTCGAATGTCCTGGTGCTGACAGGCAACTCATCCCATATGGCCCCCTGGCACGCAAAGCTTGGCTTCCAGCGAAGTCCATTCATTGCAACGTTCAACAGCCTCACGGCGGACGGTGGAAACGTGGCCGTTGCAGCTGTTGAAGTTATCAAGGTAGGATAAGTGTGTAACACCCAGACATAGCTGACTCTAGTGTAAAGATTCATCCTGTCGCATATATTGAATTCTTCGAAGACGAAAACGGGAGGCGGATGGAGGGTCCCCGCAGTGGCAAGGATGAAAATGCCTTGAGTGAACAATGGAAGGTAAGATGAAGAGCTCTGGACCAAGTCTAGCGCTTACATTCTATATCAGAGGAAACGCGAACTCGCTGCCTCCGAGATTTGGTCAGATCTTGAAAAACGAGCGGCTTTGATGATGAGGTTTGCAGACAGGCTTGAACAACGTGTGGGTCCAAGCTTCAATGTCAAAAACGAAGGTGAGAAGGCCGCAACCGAGTTTGTATGTTGCTCATGCGCTATGTTAGAAATGCCGGACAACCTTGACGATTTGTATGAATCCTTGGAGGAGAGTGACCAACATCAAGCCCAAGCGATACTTTCACGCCTCAGCCGCCTTGAAGCAGGCAGTCTTGCTGCACACATCAGAGAGAAGCTTCTCCGGGATCGCGAAGCTGTCGCAGGAGATATCGAGCGAGAATTGCAGGTAAGTTTCACATCTACATGATGTTGTGTTTCACTGAACGCTCCCCCAGGACAAATGTCCTGCTCGGGAAGTACGCAATTTCCGTGTTATCGTCATGAAGGATGCATATAAACCCACACGAGGCGGCGACAGTGGTCGCAAAGCCCAGTTGACTGTCTGGGATGTGCTCAACTTGTCCATTGCTGAAGGATCCCAAGCAGGGGAGTTTAAATTGGGTCAGAAGTTCCTCGTGAGCGACGGGTTTTTCAGAGGAGTAGGAATCTCGTCTAACGATTACCCCAGGTGACAAATTTGATGCCCAAGCAAGTATCTGCTTGGATGGACCGTGGTCCTGGATCTGAAGTGTATCTTGCCACCACAAAGAATTCCAGGTGGAGAAGGTTGCCGTGAACGGATGGTTATAGTAAGGCTTTTCATTCGGTGTTATGTTAGGTTGAGGTGTAATGATAATATATACTCGAGGCCAGAAGCTTTGCTGGACCTCCTTTTCGAACGTCGATGTCGATAGTAAGGCCTACTAACACTGAGCAAGCTTTACAGTAACACATCACGCACATCCATGTCACTCGGATATGGTGTAAAGGTAACATATCCGCCTCTCATCGCAGGGCGCGCGGTTGCTCGGGGTTCGATTCCCCGTATCCGAATCGTTTTACAGTCCAATCCCGTTGCTGATTGAATATTGAGGAATGACTTGAGTTCTATTGATCTACTTTTTGTTTCTCCGGTATTTAGCAATTGCTGCGAATAAATGGAGTTCGAAGCAGCAGCACCCGAAGGTACCTACATTCATAGGCATATGATAAGCTATTAGCTAGAAGGTAAACACCACTGCGTCTTATACGATTTGCGGTTGACTGCAAGAATATGGTGTTCAGTATCGCTTGAGGTACTGATACTATTGATTACATGCTGATAGTGTTTCCATGAACCCGTGGCGCAGTGGTAGCGCGTATGATTCCAGCTGAACTTTAAGTTCTGGGTATCCATAAGGTCATCCGTTCAATCCGGGTCGGGTTCACTTTTTGCTGTGAAAACGCATGTGTCCAAATTTGGCACATTCAACGGCATCATGTTTTTTGGCTCTGCCAGTGTACGTCCATCCACAGAATTTGAGCAGTGCCATTTGATCTTGCGCCTATACTGTTGTCCCACATCCACAGAATTTCAGCAGGGTCATCGGATCTTGTGCCTAAGTTGATCCGACTACAGCGCAACTTGCAAGTAATTCACAAGCACGCTGTTACTGCGTGAACCCAAGTCTTACTTTCGCTGTGCTTATCATTGACAATACAGGATTCAAATTGTGCCAGTGTCAGGTCGTGTCAACACCCCTTGTATGCAGCACGTCTTAATTCCGCTCAGTAAGTACTGATCCTACTAGTACTACGGAAGAAAGCTTATTATGAGAGATTAGATTATGTCCAACGCAGGGTCTATGACCCCAAAGGACTCCACTTTGAATCAAGAAAAAGCAAAGTGCTGATCCTGCCACCAGCCTGTAATAGTAAGCGCTTCAAGTTCACATCAGCTGCAGAGCCTTTGTGCCGAGCAGTGCAAACGTGCAAGTTGGCCGGTTGGGTCACACTCGCCGAGGATGTAGGACCAAATTTCTCCGAACAGAAGTAGGTGATTTTTTCTTTCAAAGAGAATTGTCAATTTTTGATAACGGTTCCATGGCGCTGTGAATTGATATACGCCACTAAGGCAAGTATGGAATAGTGAAAGCGGTCAATCTTACTGCCCAAATGCGACCACAGCTTCTTCCCCATGGGATCGGTCGTTTGCCACCTGAAACAGCGCCTGTTACAGCTATCAGATGGTTGCGAACGGCACGGGGGTCAACCAAACCACTCAGGGATGTGATAGTGGCAGGGGGTGGCCGGTAATTTCATTCAGCGTTAGTTGGTATCAGAATTCTTTTTTTTGCATGCATCACAGCACGGGAGTTAACCATGAATCCCTCATATGAACCTAACACAGCTTCTCACGACGAAACATTTATGCTCTCGAGTTCCTACCTTTCACAAATCAGTTGCCTACGCTCGACCATTCCATGAACCTCCGTGCACGGAAATAACCCGAGAAATTCTCCTATTTGAATCTGACTCAACTGATCCAGTGGCGCGACCATAATCATGGGCATACCTATGGACACAGCTGCTTTGTTAGGTTTATTCCTGGAGACCTTGTTGTATGGTGCGTAACCGGCCACTGGTGGAAAGGGCATGGTACTAAACTTCACTATCCCGAACAGGCGTGTTCCTCACTTTATATTGGTTCACGTTGTTTATCCTACTCAAGAAGACCGGCATTCAACGACAACTCCTTCTCCCAGTAGCAACCTTGCTCCTCTGTATTGCAACAGCCGTAAGTCGTTGAGTGTAGTCAGAAATTTTCTTGAAATAGCTCAACACGCTCACTTTCAGCATTTAATCATCGATTTTATTCGAGCTCTAGAGGCATTCGTATTCAAGGTGGATACGATTGGTGCAAGTGACTACTATTCCAACTTCGCTTCGCCATTGTTTGTTGCATCAACGGCACTTTGCGTCACGCAAACCATTCTCGCCGATGCAATAGTTGTAAGTTTTTCCCCATGGCACGTTTGCCCATCTGAGTACTACGACCGTACTAGGTTTGGCGATGTTATGTGCTCAACGACAGAAAATTGTTGGTTGCCTTTCCCTGCTGTATCATGCTCTTAGCCAGCGTGGGTGAGTATCTCGAAAGGTACAATTCGATCATCATTTTATCCCCAAATATTTCGCAGCCACTGGATACTATGGCGTCGGATCCCTTTCCCGGGCCCGTCTGCTGTCTAATGTCCCCCTCGCTGATTATGGGTGTATCGCCACATTTGATACATTGACTATGGGTCTCAGCGTTACCAGTACCAGTATGTCGATTGCGTCTATCGAATCTGCAGGCTGATGACCATAGCGGTGCAGGTTTGAATGCTTGGCGCATCTATCGCACTCGCTGCTTCATGCCAGAGGGCTTTGCCGCTTTTCTACCCGTTTTTGTCGTCGTCATCGAGAGCGGCGCTTTGTATTCCACGAGTATCCTTATGCTCCTTCTAACATTCTTCATCGGATCCAACGGCCAGTATACCATGCTGGACATCGTCACTCCTATTGTGGTGAGTTGACAGAGCCTAGATCCAAGCGATTCACAGCAATTTTGTTCAGGGGATCACATTTTGCCTCATCATCCTGCAAGTACACTACGGCGTAGGTGGCAACTTGCTAGCCGAGAAGCCCACTAAAGCAAGGGGCAACCACGAGCCTCTTTCGAGAGCGAGATGTACGGGAGAGCTTGAACATGGAACCAATGACTGTGCACATTGCAGAGGAACCGGAGATCAATCAATTTGATATGATAGGAAGACAGATAGTGTCTTCCAATCAAAGATAAGTAGATCCGTATTTTATTCTTGGTAAGCAGGTAGTAGTAGATGCGCCAGTTTTATTTGAATAACAACATGGAATGCAAGGACGAGGGCCAGTTTATAGCTGTCTAGTTCTGTTGATGTCATTGAAAGCGAAAACTAGATTTCCTGGGTTTCCAAAATTCACAGTAATCAAAAAGTGTTGTCTTCGTGTGTAAGACGAGATCATGTGGAATTGACGCTAATTTAGCGTATCATATATATGACATGCTACTGTGTCATGGTTCTCAGGTACTCTCTGATCTACTCCTCGCCTTCATCATATATCCACTCCTTTGGCCATGTAGGCGAAATCTCCCTCCAATACGTGAAGTATGCCTCCAATCTCTTACGCCGACCCTGCTCTGCGCGCACTACATCCCTCATACTCTTCGCCTGCTCCCTTAGCATTTTCGCTCTCTCGCGTAGAGCGGCAATCTGAACGAGAATACGCAGATCGTCGGAAGTGATCTTGTTCATGATACCCACCGCCCGGTTGAGCATTTCTGGTTCTTCGGGCGGGGGGGTCCCTGAACGCGAGCTGAGGGGGGAGCCATGCTGATTCTCATAGGATAAGTAGGAATCAGCATCGCTGGTATCATCGTCCAGTGGAGCTGGGCGCCCAGTTGGCTCAGAAGGAGGCTGGTCTTGCATGCTAGTTCTCCCAGTCTTCCTCAGGGGCTTTTCATTCCCTTCATCCTGACTGAGCCAAATGATCAGGACGGTTCATTACGCCGAGCATGAAGGGGACCTACTGTAGCTGAACAACCTTGTAGAGCTTTAGAAGCTCTTGGATGATCGTCTCGCTCTTCATATTAGCCTTGATGTTATTGGTCTATTTCCTAATTATTTCTTGTAGCATTCAGAGAAAAGTGCGATACACACCTTTGCGAGCCTTTGCAACTTTGCTCGAGTGAGCTTACGGAGCGTAGCTTCGTACATGTCAACTGTCCCCAGACGTGTAGTAAGGGTCAGGTGTGTGGATGCGTCCGCGACGTGATGGGAGGGTGCGTCATTCATTCTGCGTAGTGTTATCTTTGGCACTCGAATATCGAGATAGTGTTGGTCGTTGGGATTGACAAGCTTGTATAGGATAAGGATACAACACAAGTGGGGTGCTTTTTATGGACACCCGATGTGGCGGAATGTGGACTGCAAACATCCACAATTTAAATCCACACCCAAACATTGTGGCAGTACAAACATATCCACAACTTGAATAGACTTGTGCCACAAACTGTCGAAGGAGCCCGCTTCATGAGTGCTCGGGCCGAATCGCTGTGGAATTAACTAACACAAACAACTCAGCTCGTAGTACATCACAGAACTCGGGCCTCCCTTTTGCTCCCACCATGCTCCCATTCTCTGTGATTGGCGAACCACAGTCATATAGTAATTCCAGAATGCTGACTGTGCGACTTGCAGTACCTTCTCTTGTATAGAAAAGCTCATCCTGAATGGGTGTGAAATAGGTCAGATCCCAGGACACCTTGCAGTCAGATGCTCTCAAAGAACAGGCGTTAAAGAAGTAAATTGGCTTTCTGTCCCGAATTCGGCGACTCGCACTGTACCGGAGTTCATCGCGGTGTTTGTTTGAAACGCACAGATTCTGCGTTCTACCACGGGTCTTCTTGTCATGCTCCACTATCATATGGCCCCCTCAGTATGAAGAAAGGTATCAAGTTGAGGTCATGGTCTACGATTACGGATGTCCTTGTACAAACCTAATATGATATCGTTCATGGTAAGGGTAATGATGCTGAGAATGACGGTCAGAAGGGCGCAAATCTTACAAGCCGAGAACAACTAACGTATGAGGTGCAACGCGAAGAAACTGTGCAGTTGAACCTAGATTGTTATTTTTTTATCAGACTTGTCACGGTATGCATGCCGCTACATACCCTTGTACCACCCAAACACGCCTTCGGCCCTGAAAGTTTTCCAGAGACAGTCGATGGGATTCCTATACAGCGTCCCTGCTAAACGACCATTAGGTGTGCGTATCGTTGGTTGGTTGTATACTCGGGTTAGGGCCTGGACGTAAATATAGATGAGGCTAAAATTCCCATTTCACGCAGGAAGAGAACCAACCGTGTCAGCAGGCTGCATGACAATGCACTACGAAGTGTCAGACTACGGTTTTTGGCTACTTGACACGAGTAAAAACACACCACGCAAACTCCAGACACGGACGAACTAGCGAGGTAAGTCAATATGCTGTTTGAAGGAAGTAGTCCATGCGAGCCAAGTTGATTTTTAGTCCATTTGTACGTAGGAAGCTGAACCGAAGATCCCATAGCTGTCCGCAGAATGGCTGCATCCACACCACGTAATAGACCCCAAAACCTTTCTGTTTTAAAAATAGTGGCCAATGCGTCGAACGAGCTCTTGTAGTAATGTTGTGTGCCAACTGGCAATATAGGAGAGTATGCCTGTTGACGTTGTCATTGATATATTGAATAATGCGAGGGCAGGTCGCACGCACCTGCATTCGTGCTTTTATTAGGAAAAGTGGGTTCCCGAACGAAGCTATCAGGATACACGGGAATTAGAAAATGATTCTCATGTCGGACTTTATGTTACTAGTATACCTCCTATTATGCCACTTGCGGCACCAGCTACAACCGAAGTCAATGGTATCTGGTCGTTGACCGATCTACCTATGGAGCGATTGATTGTTCGTCGGAACGGCTCGTAGAATCCTGTAATAGTAACTTAGAAAATGTAACAGGGCTGAATAAGTCCCTTACCTAGACGTGATCCATTCAAAAGTGTCTGCCAGGAGGCAACAACATCAATATGGAGAGATCATCCCTGAAGTTTATGATACCTGACCTGGTAAATGTACTAGAAGGCTATCAGACAGAATAGAAAATGAGTATAGACATATTTACACACCGCGGGTCCAAGTCCTCTTTGCAAGCCCCGGATGCCCTCGTTTCTCCAAGTTTTTGCCAGAACATCCAAAGCATCTGTGTAGACTCTCCTTTTTCCACCTTTGACAAGCTCACCTGCCACCTGCGTGTCAATATATCATATTTTATTTGCGCCATTGCAACGTACCTTGGAGTTGCAAACGCGTCTTGGCTACTTCTGCAGGATTGCTAACAGTGACGGCTATGCATCCTGCCAGTCCGCCGCAAAGAAAACTTTCAAATGTAGAGAGAGGCAGTGGTGTAGTAGCGGAAGCCATACACGAATGCCGACAGCCAGAACGGCGCGCGAGTGCACTGTGCTGAAACTTAAAGTTATCACCGTAGATGTCAAAAAATAATGTATGCGTCCGAGTCACAGTATACGTAGCAGGTGGTGGCTGAGCCGAACACAATCCGAACCCGGCACACCCATGCACGCTTCGAATTCTTACAAGGTTGTCCTAACACAGACCTTGCTAAGTACTGGGAGATTTCAATTCGGCACGTTGAGAGATATCGAGCTCCATAACCTTCGACATCGAGGAGTTCAAGCTGAAAGACTCGGAGTGGTGCTGGATATGGCAAGTGTTGCTCAAGTCCTGTGAGTAAACATTCAGCACTGGACATGCCAACTCTGACGAATAATGTGTTCTCGTTGATCAACAGAAATGTACCAACTTCGCCGTGACATGCACTCATTCATTAGTGCCAGGTCTGCTTTGGCTGTCGCCTTTCTTGCCGTTGTATTTCCTGTCATCGCACGCGCGTTCTCGTCTCCGATATACCTCATCCTCCTTTCTCCTGTGATAATCCTTTTCGTGGCGCTCTCTTGTTTCGTTGCGAACATTCTTGTTGGTGTTGCCTTGGACAAGCAACCAACTCATAGGAACGTGCTCACGCATGCAGCTAGACCTCTTGCCTTCTCAACTCCCGCAGCATGGCAGGCAGTTCTCACTCGTTCCAACTGGTCTCAGAAGACTCCACAATCATTGCCACCTTTGTACCCTGACTTACCTGTTGTGTCTTCTACCCTCAACGATATCATGATTTTCGTTGTACGCGACTTCGTCCTCACCTGGTACAAGGACATATCATCATCCCCTTCCTTTCCTACGGCAGTTTCTTCAGTGCTTCATGATTCCCTTGAGCGGCTTCTGCAGACAACAGCAACCATTGACCTCTCCGCTCTCCTAGTGAAGCGAATCTTGCCCAAAGTCACTGCGCACATTGAGCAATTTCGCCAATCCGAGGTCACACTTCGCGGTGCTGCCCTGGAACGTCGTCTTACGCAATCCGAGGAGTTGGATATGTTGTTGGCAAGTAGATATGCAGGCAAGGGCGGAAAACTACATCCTGCAGTGGAGAATCTGTCTTCTACATTTACGAAACAGAATGAAGAAATACATCTTAGAACAATTGCGGAGCGGATGCTCTCGCATATTCTTCCGGAACAGGAGTCCCACAGTAAGGCTCTGAGAGTCATTGTCCGAGAAATCTTGGTATGCGCAGTGCTGTATCCGATAATGGATATGGTGAGCGATCCTGATTTTTGGAATCGGATGATTGAGCAAGTGGTATGTTATTTCCTCAAATTAAGCGTGAGCACAGTCATTGACTCCGAGATAGGCAGGTGCCGCAATACACCAGCAGTATGTGGCAAATGTGATCGAGCGTTCTTTACACTTTAACAATGTATTTACAGGAAACTCATATCTCAAGTGAGAAATGTTTTAGAAGCACAATCACCCCGCCGGCACAGCCACCTTCCTTCAACAATTTCAACTGGAGACACAATTACGGTTAGAACTGATATGCGACAGTTTGAGTCGTTCCTCCGGAGTATCAATCGTTGTTCGTCACTTCTGGATGCTCGTCGCCTCAAGAATGATATCATGGGAGAAATTCGGAGGACAAGGCTGCTTCTTGGTTAGTTTATTCAACAGTTCACTACATTCTATGTTGACGCTCCCACAGCTAACCATGAGAAGGAGGATTGGATAAGCGGCGAGAAGACAGAAGACGTAGTAGCTTTCCTTGATAGGCTTTATACTGCCAAGCGGACTGTTGAACAACGAATAGTGGTCCTGGGTGGCGAAGATTCAGTAAGCGGCTCTATGGGATTAATGACTTTCCACTTATACAAAGGGTCGTAGAAGTCAGCTGCCTCGCCAGAGTCTGGTTCGCGGACCCAAGTCGCTTTACGTGACATCTTGAGCAACCCAACATCACTCTCCTACTTCATGGAGTTTATGGATCGTCGGCACCGCTCGCTCCTGGTTCAGTTTTGGCTAACAGTGGAAAGCTTCAAAAATCCATTGGAATCAATAGACTCAAGCTCATCTGGGGATGAAGACGAACCCTTACAAGGTCCTTCAAGCTCATCAACTCTCAAAGAGGATATTTCAATGATTGATGATCTTTACTTCTCCGTCACACCACCTCATCCTGCCTTATCATCCATCTCTAAGAAGCATATCGATATTATACGCTCTTACGCACAAAGTGAGATCCTTCCAGGGCCATTGGAGGACAAGAAAGTCCGTCGTAGCGTCATGCTGGCGCAGGGACAGGTTCAACAGGCGATGGAACAAGATTTTGAGGACCTTCAGAGATCCGAACTGTGGTTCCGAATAGTCGAGGATTTCAATCGGGCTAGTGCTAAATTGTTGGAGCCCCCCGCAGGTCGTATCTCAGTACGTTCGATGTCACCCCCGCCACTGCCAGCGTCACGTCCTCTTGGCATTGGATCTGTCCATATCTTCCGCTCTGAATCTTCCCCTTCCTTGAGCTCTGTAGTTCAGCGCGTAGAAAACCCACGGACGAGTCCACCCGCTGCCTCACGGACCAACATTGATGTACTCATGTCCCCAGTTTCAGATACATCATCAAATGCATCTAGAGCTCCTCTCTTCGATGATCCAGAAGATGCCCAGAGCGCGGACGAAGCAGAACGAATGAGAGCCATCCAAGCCGCGCTGACGGACATCATTGCCACCGAGCAACTTCCCCCCAGCGTCCTCCCTCGAAGGCAGGACAGAGGCGGGAATCACCACCTCAGCGCAAATTCATTCGACAACAAGAAGGGCATTTTCGGTGATGAAGAAGAAGATATGATCGAAGAAGATGACGATAGAGCTGAAGGTTCTGTGGATACGGAACAAGGAACATTTCAGCTGGCCGGACCTGGAGATCTCCAGCTCTCATACGAGATCGCACGCCTTGGTGACAAGATCAACAAATTGGAGGTTCATGATGCCATGCTCGACACGCTTATCAAGAAAGCAGAGCTAACAGGCGATGCTCAAGAACTGCGTTTGCTTCAAAAATCAAAGTCGTCCATGACCCGCGAACTTCGAGAGTTGCGTTTTCAGAAGACGCAATATGAACAGCAAGAATCCGCAAACCGTCTTATCTCCCATCGAACGAAGGTTTCTATCGTTAGTTCGACAGTGGGAGAAGAAGAGGGGAAATCCGTAGTGCGATACCTCGTTGAGGTCCAACAGCTTGCACCCGACGGAACATTTGCCTCTGGGTGGGTTGTTGCTAGAAGATATAATGAGTTTCTTAGGATGCACAACAAACTGCGCGATCGGTATGCGCTTGTCAAAAGTTTCGATTTCCCGGGCAAGAGGCTAGTTACTTCGCTGTCCGGAAGTTTTGTAGACACAAGGAGACAAGCCCTTGAGAAATATTTACAGGTGAGGGACTCGTTGGAATCTGCTTCCTTCGAATACTTACAGTAGCAGAATCTGATTGCCATACCTGTCGTCTGCGAAAGCAGTGACCTTCGCGCATTTCTGTCACGTGATTCGCCATTCATTGCGTCCGAAGTCCAAGATGATGTCCCCAAAGGCACCACTGGCTTTTCAGGGAAAAACCTAGTTCGATCTGTGTATCGTTCAGTGGCAGAGAGCATTGATGATATGTTCTTTGGCCCGTCAATGTTGGATGTTATGATTCAAAGGCTTACCCGACAAGCCGCAGAATTTGCTGGCATCGTCGGATCTGCGGTTCACGATGAGGATCTTGTCGCCCAGGCACTAAAAGCGTTCGGGAAGTCCACGTCGGAGGACACGTTCATGCACATGTCTAGTGACCTCCGTCCTTTGGAAGGAGAAACTAGCACATCGACATTCTCTGCTCCCATATGCGACCTTGTCCTTGCTATCTTTGAGCTCAACAAGAAGGACAACTGGCTCCGGCGGCAAGCAATTGTGATCATACTCCAGCAAGTACTGGGTGGCACCATCGAGCGGTGAGCCCAAATATTGTAGTCTTTCCGCCCCCTCCCCTAACGTGATTAAAGACAAATCCGCCAAAGCATCAAGTCGATGTTTGAAGAAAGTCGCATTATGCCTGTTTTGGCCTTTTTTAAAGATTCTCTTTGGCCAGGTGGTAAGTTGAAACCGCCTGGTCAACCACGGTCAACCGAGGAGATAACAAGTAGTCGCGATGAAGCAAACCGCAAACTCTCCGCTTTAGTGCCAGGTTTGCTGGGGTTTTCTCCCCTACAAGTATGAAGTTAACACCGCGATCTACAGATCTTGCTGCTAACATGATAGGTCGGTCAAATGCTCGGCGGGGAGCAAGACGAATATTTGCCGTCCTGCAAAACAAGCGCTTGAACCAGCACATTGCCTACACCATCGTCGACGAGGTGTGTTTCATTGAACTGCGGAGGACATTGTTCACGAACCTGTTCAGATTGTCACCGCAATGTTTCCGGAGTCCTGATACCTGAGAGTTTATATCAATAAGTAGTTTTGCTTGATGTTAGTTATTGTGGAAGGTAGACTACTTTGTTACCTGTTGTACCGCTCTTGTACCATCAGTTATCCCAGCACCAAAAGGCTAGCCTGCTGGTTCCACCTCATTTGTTAGGCTAATTTGATCAGCGACTGCTGCGTCTTCTTCCTCGGGCTCAGTAGTTTCATGTGATTCTAGGGTTTGAGACACCGACGAATATCCTTCGTCAGCTTCCTTCTTCCGTCGTTTTGATTGTCGATGAGATGACACTTTGGAGGCATTCGGGTCATCATATCTGGCAAGCAATCAATAAGCGTTCGTTTGCGAGTTGACCTGTTATTACGCTTACACTTTGATTGCGTGTAATAAGAAACCTCCCGATCCTGACGTGTTCATCGTCGGGTGTGTGCGACCTGGTAGAACTTGATAGCGTCGCAACCATGATTCTGTAATTGATGGTGCAAGATAGCTTGGGTCAAGACGTAATTTCGATTGAAGTTCTGTGAGAGGCTAATATCCAGGTATCCAGCTGAATTCGTTCGTTGAATGGAAATCGCAACATACCTGGCTGAATGGGCTCTGAATGACTATGGATCCCGAGCCCCCTACATATACAATCAAATTTTGTAGGATCTCCAGCGGGTCATAATCGCTAGCGATTAAAAGGCTGCCAGGCGTCGGAAGAGATATGACGTCGTTTAATGGCACTCACGCATCATATTCACCAGCAAATAACTCCTCCCTCGCGTTTAAAAGAGTATCTGCCGCATTCTTGCGTTTATCAAGGCGAATCCTGTGTCGCTCCGATTTCCCCACTTCCGACGATGACTCTTGTGCTACAGCTGCCACTTGATAGGAAGTACGGCGCATCCCCAAAGAATCCAGTCAGGCTTACTAACCTGGTGTATAGTCTTCCTGGGCAGTTGCCCAATTTAATGACGAGTGTATGTTTGTAACGATGTCTTTGCGAAAATTCATCAGGGTCATGACAGGATATGCGGGTGGTGAATCAACATCGCAGATGGAAATCAGTCGTCCCTCCCCTGTAAAATTAGATCCTCAACCCAGAGCCATTAACTTTTAGCTACTCACCTCCCAGTCTCTCGAGGATCGCCGATACAAGAAGGCCAGACGCCTCGTCAACAGCAATGTACCTGCCGCCTGGGCGAACGTTCGCCAGATTCAATATTTGAGACAGTGTATCCGGTCTGATATCACGAATCCTATTCTGGTCTTTTTTGAACCAGTGGTCGCAAACATTGTAAATTGTCGGCTCGACCGTACTGAAGGTCTTGGAGTATCTGCTCAGTACATCAATTTAACTGTCAACAAATCAGGAATAGCATACTTGGCTTCCTTGCGTTGCTTATATTTCTCCTTGCTATATTCAGTTTTCATGGAATAATTGGCGTGTTGTTCGATCTGAGCCTTTATGATGTCCTGCGAAACAGATTATACTCCCATTCTGCATGAAACAAGGCCCAGTACGCACAGAAGCATGCACGCCAGACTTTTTCAACCCTTCAATCTCGCCGAGGGTAAGTGGCTGCACGAATTCACCATCGTTGATGAGCTCGTTTGTAGCATCCGTTTCCTCTTCATTACCACTAGTCATGCATAGAAATTGGGGGGATATTTGTCAAATCCCTTACCTACTTCTTGTAGAGTACGGGGCGACTGGACGGCGAGTTCTTTGCCCCGAATCTCATACGTCAATCCGTATGGATGACCGATCAGCTCGTTTGCGCGAAAGGAGCCGACCCTCCCTATAGAGACAGTGCTTCTCGGCGGCTCAGTCCAGTGAGGGCAGGAAACGAGACAAAAATCCACTCACGCATCCTTTTCTACCTTGAAGCCTTTAGTCTCGCCACTGGGAAGTCTGAGTAAAACTGTATGTCCCGACTGGATGGTGGTGGCCTTGAATGGATTCAAGGCGCTTGTGGGATCTTCGCAGTTGGAGATATCCATGGGATTTTGCCGTCACAACGGTCCACCGACGAATTTGGATGGTGTTGCGAAAGAAATGATCCGTTGTGACACCGAAACTTAGTACGTGACTAACCAGCTCACTGGCAACCGCCAAGTTCAAACACCTCACTTTGCTCAAAGTCTACAGTGACTACTTCATCGCTTAGATGAATGCTCAGAATAGAGATCTCAGCTTAGATCTCTTGATGAGAAAATCTCAGGATGTTGCTGCCTTCCTTCCTGATGAGCTCTCATATCTCGTAGAAGCTTTCGCGCCTTCTCAGCCAGAACCATCGCGCTCGAAAGCGTATCTTGTGCTCTCTGCGTTCTGTCAAGGAACGAGGTCGCAAAATCCTCAGGAGTCTGGATCCAAAAATTCTGCCACGGAAATATTAGAGAAAGTTTTCCAACATCTTATCATCACCCGTATTTCCAATCATCAGGAGCAGGATGCTATAGTTATTGGACTCTCTTTCTTCTCTGCGCTATTCCACGTCGATTGGCAGTCCGCTTCTTGCATTTTTGCGCAAGATGGTGTGGTCGAATACGTGACAGATGCCCTTGACTTATTTCCATCATCAGCGTCAGTTGCCTTAGAGGTCGCTCGCATGATCGGCCAGGCTAGTGGACACAAGGCATGCCGGGCTCTGATTCCTGAGGAAATCGTCACCTGGCTTGGGGACAAGTCACGTCAGGCTACCGACAAGAACTTGCGCGCAGCAGCAGCTATTTCTCTCATAAAATTATCTCGAGGGGCGGCAATGGATGCCTCGGAAGGTACAGATGCGTCTCAGGCAGCGCTAACTACCTCCAAGGATATGGAGCTAGCCAATTTGTTAAAAGGAATGGTAATCAGTGACAAGGATTCTCTTTCTTCCCTCAACGATGTCGTTGAAGGCCTTGCATACCTCAGTGTTGACCCAGACATCAAACATGCCCTGGCGAATGATCCCAAGTTCTTGCAGCAGCTCTTTACACTTGCTCCTAGACGTAAGCCACTGTCAACATCTACCAATAATTCTAGCCTCCTCTATGGCATTCTTCACATCATATCCAACCTCTGTGCCTACCGTCCTCGCCTCAGTCAGGAAGACGCGCAGGTCGCTAAGCTAAAACGCATGGCTAAGGCTAGTAATGGGTCCAACAAGACGACATCCGAGGAACCGCTGAATGCATTGGAAGATGATGCCTCAGTCAGGTCCAGATGTCGTCAAGCTCTTGCAAGTGGCGCCCTTGATGTCTTGTCTGTGGCTTCTGGTGTAGAGAGCCAAGGCATCAGACTTGCACTGGGTAAAATCTACCTAAACATCGTGGAGGACAAAGATAACAGAGGAAAGGTCCTCCAAAGCGGGGGTGCACGGAGTCTTTCTCGTGTTATACAGTCCTGGTCACACTCCACATCGTCATCTACATCAATTGATACCTCTCTTCTCCCTGCGATCCAAGCTTTGGCGAAATTGACTATCACATCTTCCCCCCTTCAAGTCTTCGGGCCCAGTGATGGCGCCATGCTTGATGCAATACGGCCCCTGTCACAATTGTTACTCCATTCATCCTCAAGCCTCCTGCAACAATTCGAAGCCTTAATGGCTTTAACAAATCTTGCTTCACAGAGCACAGGGTGTGCCGATCGCATCTCTAGCACTCCCCACCTTCTCAACAAAGTCGAGCTCCTCATGTTAGAGGATCATACGCTCATCCGTCGGGCAGCCACCGAGCTGATATGTAATCTTATTGGGGGTTCGGAGACGGCCTTTTCCAGGTATGGCGGTTCTCCAGATGTTCATGCAACGAAGTCCAAGTTACAAGTACTTCTTGCGATGTCGGACATGGATGACCTTCCAACGAGACTTGCTGCGTCGGGTGCTCTGGCAACAGTGACCAGCGCATCTACTGCTTGTCAGGCAGTATTTGAACTTCAGTTGGATCGTCACCGAGCATTTGCAATTATTGCACGTCTTATTGACCCATCTGTCACTCTGGAGGATGACGGCCCTGATGACAGCGAAGAAGCAGGGAATCCTGGGCTTGTACACCGTGGAGTCGTATGCCTTCGCCACATTCTCGATCCCCAGTACGCCCTCCCTCGTATATCGCTCGCAGAGGAAGTAGAGAAGGCTGGTTTGGTGAACGTCATGGCCAAATTGTTGAAAGGTGAACTTGGATCATTTGACACTGCTGTGACTACCCCCGCCGCTGAGGTTTTGAGGTATCTGATTGAGCTTAGAAAACCAGCGAATAGCTAGTACACACAGCCTAATAAACGGAATCGAGACTGCTTGTTGCTTTTGTACTAGTATTTTATGATGAAATGAGATGTATAGTGGGGTATGAATATATATTATATTGAAGCAGGGTTGTTGCGAAATGTGAGATGTCCGAACTTGCAGTAACTTAAGCTTTAAAAATTTAAGTATTGAAGCGTACAAATCCCTGGAGGAAGTTAACGTTTAGTACCACCGGGTCATAGCACGGGCATTGCCGGTCTCTGCTGTGCCTGCGGACTTCTCCCAGCAACTTCACTACGACGATTCTCTCATTCAAGTTAAGGCGTGTTGGCCATGGTGAGATCTAAGCTGCCTTGAAACGCTGAACGATTGATTGGCAAGTACATTTAGGCTATATCTAAGAAGGCGGGCAAGAAGACTGCCCCGAAGTCAGGTGGGGCAGCTAAAGTTGCCAAGGTGCGCTCTTAGACATCGTTACACCTACGGACAGCCGTGATATTAGTACAAACAGGCAGATTGGAAAGAAGGATTCAAAAAGAAACAAGCAGGAGTATCCGATATGACGCTCTTGACAACTATTGACGAGAATAACATCAACGAAAACCTTCAGAAACGCTGGAAAGCCGGAGAGATCTACACTTACATCGGCGGCGTATTAATATCTGTAAACCCTTTTAAAGGTGAGGCCTTATGTATTCTCAAAATCTGGCTTCTAACGTTGGTGTGAAATGCATCTCAGATCTAGGAATCTATACGGATGAAACCCTCCAGAAGTACAAGGGCAAGAATCGACTCGAAGTTCCTCCGCATGTATTCAGCATCGCAGAAACTGCATATTATAACATGAACGCATACCATGAAAACCAATGCGTTATTATATCTGGCGAGTCCGGTGCTGGAAAGACCGAGGCTGCCAAACGCATCATGCAATACATCGCAGCCGTGTCAGGAGGGGAGGATGGCAGTATACAGGAGATCAAAGAAATGGTGTTGGCCACCAATCCTCTATTGGAGAGCTTTGGTTGCGCAAAGACTCTTCGCAACAATAATTCAAGTCGTCATGTGCGCGAATGATTGTTTCACACCCGTACCTTGATCTTGATTCCATGACCGCACAGGGTAAATATCTTGAAATCATGTTCAATACCCACGGCGAGCCGATCGGTGCTCAGATTACGAATTATCTACTCGAGAAAGGTCGAGTAGTAGGGCAGTTAGAGAACGAGCGCAACTTCCACATCTTCTATCAGTTCACGAAGGCTGCTTCAGACGAGCAGCGAGGTGCGTCTTGCCTGTCCGTCCATGCTGAGTTCTCATGACTATTTGTAGAGCAATTCTGGTTGCAGGACCCGGGTGCATACACATATACCAGCAGGAGCAAATGCTTAGATGTTCAGGACATCAACGATTCAAACGACTATGCGGACACGCTGGTGAGTATTCACCTTTTTTCCTACTTCATTACTTAAACATGGTCAGAACGCCATGAGGATCATTGGCCTCAGTGATCAGGAGCAGAACGAAATTTTTCGGATGCTCGCAGTCATTCTTTGGTTGGGGAATGTCGATTTCCAGGAGATGGATGATGGAAATTCGGTCGTCTCTGACACTACAATAACAGATTTTATTGCGGATCTCATAGAAGTAGACCCGGCGATGATTCAGAAGGTTCTGACGTCAAGAGTTGTCGAAACTCAGCGAGGGGGACGACGAGGTTCTGTTTATGATGTTCCCCTGAATCCCGCGCAAGCAACCGCTGGAAGGGACGCACTCGCAAAGGCGATTTACAACAATCTCTTCGAATGGATTGTTTCGAGAATCAATGTGTCGATGAAGGCTCGAAGTGCCTCGGCACAAGTCATTGGTATCCTTGTAGGTGACGCTTTTGCTATTGGTTTGACCCGCATTTGAGGCGTTGACAGGACATCTTTGGTTTTGAAATTTTCGAGGTATAATTAAATTGTATGCCTCAAACCGCCTCATTCACGGAACATTGCAGGATAACTCTTTCGAGCAATTATGCATCAACTATGTCAACGAGAAACTCCAGCAGATTTTTATCGAATTGACACTTAAGACCGAACAGGAGGAGTATGTCAGGGAGCAGATCAAATGGGAACCTATTAAATACTTCGACAACAAGGTTGTCTGTGACCTCATTGAAGAGCGCAAACCCCCTGGAATATTTGCCGCTTTGAACGATGCTTGCGCAACAGCGCACGCCGATCCAGCTGCGGCAGATAACAGTTTCGTCCAGCGGACGGCTATGTTATCTTCCAATGTCAACTTCGAAGCTCGGGGATCTCAGTTTCTGGTTCGTCATTACGCCGGACCCGTCACGTACAACATCGCGGGCATGACAGACAAGAACAAGGACGCACTCGTGAAGGATCTTTTCGATCTGGTCGGCAGTAGCGGCAACCAGTTCCTTCAAACATTGTTTTCCGACAGACCCGATCCCTCAAGCAAGAAGAGACCGCCCACTGCTGGTGACAGAATCAAGGTATTCCACATTGCTCGTTTATTGGTCAGAATGGATCATTGATATCCTGGAAAGGCTTCGGCAGGTGCTCTCGTGGATAATTTGATGAAAGCCCAGCCTTCTTATATCCGAACAATCAAACCAAACCAGAATCGTAGCGCGACTGAATATGATACCAAAGCCATCTTGCATCAAATCAAATACCTTGGATTACAAGAAAATATCCGTGTACGTCGCGCAGGATTTGCATATAGGAATACCTTCGAAAAAATGGTGGAACGCTTCTACCTTTTGTCGCCTTCAACTTCCTACGCTGGTGAATATACATGGGAGGGAGACGCAAAATCTGGTTGCGAGCAAATCCTCAAGGACACGGGGATAGCCAAGGACGAATGGCAGATGGGGGTCACAAAGGCTTTTATCAAGAACCCCGAAACAGTGAGTACACCATGCAACATCACCGAAAAAATGAAAATGACGTCGTCGACGTAGCTGTTTGCTTTGGAGACTATGCGTGACCGTTATTGGCATAACATGGCAGCGCGTATTCAGCGAGCCTGGAGAAACTACTGGCGCTATAAGAATGAGTGCGCTAGACGCATTCAGAGGTTCTGGAAGAACAATAAAGAAGCCCTTGAATATGCCAAGGTCCGCGAATACGGTCATCAGGTATTGGCGGGAAGAAAAGAACGCAGACGTTACAGTCTCCTCAGCTATCGCCGTTTTCTGGGTGACTATCTTGATGTCAATGGCAAGAATATCATTGGATCTGACCTGCGCTCCGCCTGTGGTCTTGGTGGTGAGCCCTTAGTTCATTTATGTAGTAGAGTCGGCTCATATGTTACACAGCGGAGCAGGCCACATTCAGCTCGAAAGTGCAAATATTGGTGTCCAAAATTGCTCGGTCCAGCAAACTGCACCCACGTTTCCTTGTAGTGGTATGTATCAATGTCCCCCGATGTTTTACTTCATCTGAAATTCATCATGGTAGACCGCAAAAGCTGTGTACATCGCGGTCACTTCTCAGAAGGATGGACAAATACAAACCTCGCTTGAACGCAAAATTCCCTTGGTAACTATCAAAAGTATATCGATGTCTAATTTAAGGGATGATTGGCTGGTGGGTCTTCCTAACCATCCTCGGCGTATCGCTAACTCCATCATGATATCAGGTATTGAATTGCAATGCCTCTGAAGAGGGTGATCCAGTTCTTCATTGCTATTTCAAGACGGAGTTGACTGCGAATCTTCTTACACTGACGCAAGCTAGTATCAGCGTCTTGATTGGCCCGTCGTGCGTTTTTGATTGATTTCACTGTATCTTTGTCTCAATTGCTCGGAAGGATCGAATATGCGAAAAAGAAGGACAAGAAGGCACAGATCCAATTCATCAGAGACGAGAAGATCGCAAAAGATGATGAATACAAGAGCCATGCTGTGCACGTCCCGTCTGGCGAACCTCCATCGAGCACCTCTCGACCTGCTGCAAAAAGAAAACCTGGTATTGTTAGACCTATCACCCAAGGAAAACTCCTTCGCGCTGGCGGCCCCTCGGATGTGAGTTTTGTGTCGGATTGTGATTTCTACCTTCTCACGATCAATTCCAGAAGGGAAAGACTTCCAGGCCGAAGCCAGCCGTTCAACCACTGCTAGGGAAGTCTGCACAATTGGCCTCTGTCAGGCCAACACCGGTGGCGCCTCCTAAATCAGTCCCCACGCCTCCTGCTCGTAATTCAGTTCCGCCACCGCCACCACCACCCAAAGCGCCTGAGGCAGAGGTATACAAGGCAAAGTTCGCTTTTGAGGGTCAAGAAGGCGAGATATCTTTGAAGAAGGACGATACCGTGGAACTGGTCGAGAAGGATGACAATGGGTGGTGGCTTGTAAGGAAGGATGGGCAAGAGGGCTGGGCTCCAAACAATTACTTAGAACTTGTGCCGCCAAAACCTAAAGCGGCACCTGCGGCACGCTCCCCTCCACCTCGACCGCCACCACCACCTTCAGTTCCGCTAGCAGCCGTTGCTGCTCCTATCCCTGCTTCAGCTTCAAACTCAACTGTTTTGTCCATGTCTGTGAAATCATTGGCCGCAGATGCGTCGGCTAAACCCATAGCTGTTTTCCCTGGCCTTGCGCCATCGAATGGCTCCGCAGCACCTTGGAAGAAGCCTACAGCTGTATCAGCTAATGGATCATCAAGCACTACACCTGCAAGCTCTCGCCCTTCGAGTTCATTAGGAGTAAAACCCCCTCCTCCAGTGGCCACCAAACCCAAACCTGTACCACCACCTGTCGCATCAAAGCCAAGTGGCACCAAGCCACCTCCTAAGCCACCCATACCCACGGCCTCGCGACCAGGCGCCAGTGCTGCGCCACCGAAGATTTCTAAGCCTAGTGCACCTGCTGGTCAGATGGACTTGGCTGCTGCGGTAAGTAATTAGCTGCCCTGAGGATGATACATCTGATATATGTAACCATCCAGCTCGCAAAGCGTGCACAGAAGATAGCCGATGAGTGATCTAATGAATTATTTGACTTCGTACAAGGACTTTACTAGAAATGTGAAATTAGAAACATGGAATTCAGGATTTGAGTAAACATATTGGATGATGTGATAGGGACGCGAAATGTTAGTGAAATGCTTGTGGGGTATCAAAAAATGATTTCCGAAGTCTACATAATGAAGCATCGCAGGACGTAGAGCGTTTTAAACGTGACACCATAAACTTATGAAGGGGTAATCCTGATTGGAGGTAAATGCGTGGTTGGTGGCGTATCAGGTTCCAAGGTTAGCCGTTCGACCTCGACCTCCGAGAGGTCATCATCATCACTGTCAGGCACAGCAACGTGTGAGGGAGAGAGGTGGACTGTAGCCTGGATCTCTTCACTGTCCTCTCTGCTGCGCCCATCAAGGACAGCGTCAAATTCCTGCCCTGAATCTCTCCATGAGCGGACTTCATCGGCATTCAGCACCTTTGCGGAGAGGCCCTGCCGAAAATCGTCCGGAGTTTTTTCCAAGGCTTTCCTACCTGATTCCAAAAGGCCCTCTACCATGTCCTTCACCCTTGCATAAGCCTCATCAGGCCCACCTTCACCCTCCTCACTATCATCATCCTCCACTTCATCTTCTTGTTCTTCACGAACAAGGGACTCAACGGCCCTGAATGCTCTAGGGGGAAGAATAAGTCGAGATTCACGAAGTTTCCGTTTGAGGTCTCTAATTTCTTTGGCTTGACGGTTCTTCGTAGTTTCAAGTGATGCGTTGATAAGAAGCAGGGATTTATTCGTGATTTCCAAGTCGGCAATCTGAGAAACAAGTCAGCTCAGTACTAATGACATAGTGAGTGGTTATGACCTTTCGATTAGACTTGGCTGCAGCCCTCGCCTTGTGCTCCGAGTTTTCAGAGTCACAATCGCTATCCCGATCTTGGCTAGATTGTCGACCGTTGGTGGTGGGCGAAATTGTGTCGTCATGGTCGCTCTGAATAGAACGGCCATTATTGGCTCGAGCAAATTCGGTATCCAAACGTTTGTTCGTGTGAGAGTTAAACGTTGGCACGCTTGCATGCGAGGAATCCAGAGACAACGAGCTTCTAGACACGGACGACTTTGAAGATAATGATAATGCAGAAATTGGTGGTGAATGTGGAGGAAGAGGAATGGAAGCAGGGTCGACCTTAGCTTTCAGGACCTGCCTGGCTGCTTTCGAAGGTCCTTCAGGTGGAGTGAATGTTTGATATGGATAAGGTGTAGGTGAGGGGCCGCGTCGCGGCGAGGGGTATCTATGAGGATTAGCAGCAGGAGCTGCGGTCGTTATGGGATAGAAAGATTGAACTGTAGCCGAATTAGGAGGACTTGGAGGTGCGTTTAATGAGAGGCTTGATGAAAGTGAAGGTATGGGTGGTCTCGTATGAGTGGGCCTGGTGGTAACCCATGGAGGGGATAACGAGCGAGTGGGATCTGTCTCGATGCTATTAGATTTGGCTAACCCAGAAACCTTGGATGTGATCTTGATGGGAGCCGACGGCGATACACGGTCTTGGTTGACGCGTACTAGTGGAAGTTCGGAAGAGAGCGGAGTTCGGGGCGAAGGTGAATTCCTCTGTAATGCTGAGGTAGACTGAGCATGATGTAGGGCAACGCTACCGCTACGTGGTCGGTCTTCCTGGGGCGGAAGTCGTAACTTTGACACAATAGTAGTGGATGATCGCTGACGCGACTCTAGAGGAGATGTACTGGACACAGGAGATGTGGTAGTAGACTTGGATGCGGGCCGCGCCGTAACGCGAGCTTTGACGGGATTCGTGACTATGGAAGGACCAGAACTTCGGATTGGTTTTGAAGGCGACCCAGGTCGAGAATGTGTTACTTTGTTGATGTTGTTCAATGAAACCGAACTTGACAGTCTCCGGACACTGGTCGCATTGGAGCTGACCTTGGCTGTGGGACGGAAGCCTGGAGGCGAGAGAGATGACTGCAATGATTGCTTGGTCGGTGATACTGGTCTAGATGGTGAATTAAAACGCAGAGGTGCATGACCACCATTGTAGTCGAGTTTCGCGGTGACCTGTTCACCATGTGAGTTTCATTGACTGTTACTACCGCAAGCATAACGCTCACTTTTCTCTTTAACAGTGGCTCCTTCATGGAACACGCGATCTGGTAGGTCGTTGAGTATCACCGCGTGCTGGAGCTTTGCAGATGATATTTATAGTACTTCAAAGAATGAACCACTAAGTAGTACTTGGACTGTGTCCACAAAATAGTCTGAATCACTATCGGATATTGACTATCGGATGCATTAGCGCTAAAGCCGAACATCAATGAAGGAACCAGCTTCCACTGAAGTTCCACACTAGCAGAGCAATTTTATTGTTGGTTAAAAAAGATAACGCGGCCTCGTTCAACTACTGAATATTATCATTGAAGACTGAACCAGAAGGCAGAATACCCTTATCAACGAGCGTTTCCTCCACAATTTTCTGGACAAAGGTCCGCATGGTTTCTCCACCACCACCCTCCAGAGCAGCCAGTACGCTCTTTTCTACGTACTTGCCCACCATGTCAACCTCGATGTTTACTCTCTCGCCATCGGCCTTTTTTGCCAAGGTGATCTTCTGCTGCGTATGTTGGATAAGCATAACACCAAACATCCTTTCAGCATCATCGACAGAAGTAACAGTTAGGGAAGCGCCGTCGATAGTGACATAACCCTTGGGGATGATGTAAGGAAGAAGAGAAGGTCTTTCTGCGGTTGATTCGGGAAGTTGGAACCAAAGACGCAACGAATCACCATCAAGAGCTCTCTTGAAAATAGTCGCGGTTGTATCAACATGAGCCTGAGACAAGTTATGACTCATTAATGATTATTTGTACGCCGTCGGAAAGAGCACACCTGCACAAAGTGACCACCAAATCGAACATGGGCACCCATGGCGCGCTCAAGGTTCACCTGATCACCAACCTTGCGGTCCCCTTGGTTACCTATGAGCGACTGCATTAGTTTGCCTCTGATCACTCACCCAGATCAGTCCTGCTGAGGGTCTCGTTGGCTAGCCATATTTTGAAATAACCTCCATGAAGCTCAACATCGAATTCGACAACTGTCAAACAGGCCCCATTGACGGCTATGGAGTCTCCGATATGACAGTCCACTAAGATAGGTGCTGACTGTGATATGGTTAATGCACAACCGCCATCATCCTGGTGGATGGCAGACACCGTTCCAAGGTGTTCAATCTGAAGCGGTCAAGTTATAGAGAACGAGTAGCATAGAATTGAAGCAGTACTTGCCAGACCAGTAAACATGACCAAGTTATAACGTTAGTCTCCCGTATGCGACATTGGGTTACCAAACTCGTCCAATTTAGAAATTTGTTAGCGAGACACTTGTGCTGTTGTATAGAATTACACTGTCTTTCCAGACGATCATACGGTGATGTCTCTGAAGAAATTACCGCCATCTGCGGAGCCAGTGGTCGCTAGATCATTGTGGCAATCATACAAAGGTGTGTAAACTAATTTTCTTAGTTCCAAGTCTGCTTAGACAAGTCTCAAGCTCTTCCAGCCCGAACTCGACTATACGTCTCCATGGCTGTATGCTCGGTGGGCGCAGTAGGAATTTATGTGTCCGATTACTTGGAGGAGAAGTATCCAGTGGTGCCGCCAAGGACCGTGCCTACCGATGTCGCGCCTCGGAATGCGGCAGGTACAGCGTGAGCAGTTATACAAAACGATTGGGTGGATAGTGAATGTGATGAGTCGTCGATCTTCGCGCGAGTTGGACATGTTTGCTTGTTGGGAAAGAAGAGTAGTGTTAGGGCAGGGTGTGTGGCATGAAGCAACTACAGGCAAATTCCACGCTCTAGGTGTCTCCGTGGTGACCGCTGCGTGCGGAAAGCTGACGGTGGAGAGCACACTTATGGAGATTTTCGGCGTCCCAAGGAAGCTCTCGAGTGTCTGATGGAGAAACGACTCTGGGTGGCAGCGCGACCGGCAGGGTAGGGATAGTGTGGTCCGCGGAATTTCTCATCGTATGAATCTCTCCCTCCTTCACATGGTCTGCTCCCGTATCCGACCGAAAAGACATAAACGATACCCGCTGTCTATAATCACGCTCTTCTGGACCTAGTTTGACTTCCCAGGTCTGCTTCTCCCAGTCAGGGACGAACTCTTCGATGCCGCTGTCTCTTTGACCCTTGCAGCACAAGATCTCTTGCGCAACCTTCCACCAGCGATCGAAGAACATGCTGAATGTAATCGCTATTGCTATGATCAAAATTGCGATGAAGACGATCCCGATGATTTTCCAGGTCTTGTTATCAGCGGACGCGTGTTCGGTCATGGCGGCCGATGAGGCATTTGGATAACTCGCTGACCTTGTGGTGGATGTAGGTGTTATTTGTTCCGGAGAAGGCTTTAGAGAGCCTGCGGACGACGTAACACCGAGGCTTGTGGGAGTCGCTGGATCAACCTTTCCCACTGATGAAGTCGTGGGGAGTACCGAATCTGTGAATAAGCCACCGAGATCTTTCAAGCCAGGATGGATAGGAGATGAAGGTGAGCTAAGAGGGAACATGTTTGATGTTGCAGGCGAGTCTGTGCCACTGCCAGCAGTGCCCGCGAGCATACCGAGTAAGTCCCTTCCAGAATGCAGGCTTAGGCCATAATCCGCAGTTGAGATCTCTGGCAGTGCAATCGCGATTGCTCCAGAGATCTGGATTAGAAGTAAAAGAGCGTGCTGGTACCTCATGGAAATTATTGACTGCTAGACACGGACATGTATGAGCCTTTTGTCACTAGACACAACATTCGGAAATTTATGTAAACGTGTGTGCGCGACGTTGGTCACGTGGTCAAGAAATCAGTTCTGTAATGACAAATTGTAATGAAACACCTCATGCGAGCGACCCTACGATTTTGTGATGGCACATAAGGAATTTTGTATCACATTTCTCGTCCGAACGGCCTTGAGGCTTGATATCATCCAGGAGCGACGCAGGCCTGTTTCATATGCTCAGCTTTCGTGAGAAATAACGTGATTGCTCATCTTCTAAAGCTTGAATTCCTTACACGATCGGCAACTTCTTCTGAATCCGCGACTTTTAAGGCGTTTGGCCTTTGCTTCGTGGCTAAGAATTATGCACTCTGCTCAGGTAGGAACTCATTGTTCTGCGTGGACTGTGCTGACCGCTCCACAGGAACCGTGGTTCAGCGGGCAACTCCATGACGTTCCATTTGGAACGTGGTGTCCCGCTGCTATCATCATCCTAGCGATCGTTACCGACTTCCTCGCGCGCAGGCAGCTTCCAAAAATTATCCAGGTCGTTTGGAGTGCGCTGAGCGCACCTTTTCGTAACTTTATCGCTTTAGACGATCTCGAGGGTCCCTTCGTCGATGACTTTCCCAAACAGGTTTGGATAAATCGAGTGCTTGTCTCTATCGCGCTCGTTTGCTCCATTGGCTGGCTTGCATATTTGGGGTATGCCATCGCCCTGCGGGAACACTGGACCAACGCCTTAGTGGCATCAATTGCATGGGTAGGATTGTTCAATATTTTATTACACGCCAAATTCACGTTGTGATTTGTTATGGCAGTTTTATACGACCCTGAGACTCCTGTCGAGAGCGCCGCCCACACCTCCGTATTTGCTTATTCTACTTGCAGTATCGCAAATTGCTGCTGCATGCGTTTACTACCTTTCGTTGGCGGATTATGCTGCCGGTCCCATAATCGCAATTCTGATTCGGACAATAATTTCAGCAGCCTTCGTCTACGTGGCTGGTCTTTTGCCACTACAGGCTGTGCGACCAGCGCTCAACGTCGCCAGCTCAATTGATGTTTGTTCGTTCAACTATGTTCCCGACTCACATACTGATCTTAGGGATTAGATTCCGTCATCCAATCTGTCCTCTCCCGAAGATGACGCAAACCTTTGGTCATGGTGTACCGTATCATTTGTAGAACCCATATTGGACCTGGCGTGGAAGCGAACATTGAATGATGCCGATGTCTGGTGCTTGTCGCCGTTCTTCCGACACAAGAACTTGTTCAACAAATGCCTCGATTACCGTTCACGGTAGGCAAACACTGTCTTCTACATAGGTCAGTCTCTTATACTCGATTAGCTATCCGACGCACTCTCTGCTGCGCTTTTTGTTGGTATCTAACTCTCTCGACCTAATCTTGGACCTCGCATTGGAGATGTGGGGTGCCGTTGTCGGTGCGTGTTATTATGCTCAGATATAGATTGATCCGGGAAGTGTGATATCATATTGATCCGCAGGGTTCGTACCGGCCTATGCACTCCGGATGATTCTATCATCGTTGGATAATCCTACTCCCGACTCGGTAGCGAATGCCAAATACTGGGCTTTCCTTACGTTTGTAGCACATTTGTCTTTTGCGCAAGTCGATCTATTCAAAAACTGGCATACTCGCCGTTGTTACGAACGAACTCGCGGCCAACTCTTCTGTGCTTTGCACTACAAAGCACTGCGCCGCAGGGATATCAGCGGAAAAACTTCTAGCGACGAAGAAGGAAGTGCTGACCTTGGAAAAATCGTGAATCTCATGCAGTGCGTTTCTTCCAGGGTTATAGTCACCTGTGACTAACTTACACCACCCTGAAGAGGCGATGCGTATGCTGTCGCTCAGCGGTTTTGGGATTTTGCCGCAATTTTTTCGTCTCCTCTACGGCTCGTGATAGCGCTGGTCTTCCTCTACAGGTAAGCCACAGTTTCCCTGAGATATTGAGCTAAGTAATGCCTTAGGATATTGGGATGGAGCGCAATGTCAGGCGTCGTTGTGATTCTTTTTGCCTATATTCTGAACTACCCTTTGGCGACATACAACATCAAGGTTTGGAGTCTCGGCTGTTTGATCTTCCTGGCTAATGTTGCTTCCTGGTTGATGCTGCACAGATTACCCGAGCATCATGGAAGGCCAAGGACAAAAGGATGAATGTTGTGAACGAACTACTTCAAAATATCAGATTTTTGAAGTTTTATGGCTGGGGTGGGTGAGCAGAGGCTGATACATGACTCTACTTGACTAACGTTTCATAGAAAATCAGTGGTCACGTACTGCTCATCAGGCACGAGAAGAGGAACTCAACTGGCGCGTTAAAGAGAATGTTGTTGACACTATCATCTCATTTATATGGTACGCTGTTCGTTGTCCAGACTTCGCGCATACCCATAGTATTTTGTAGGACATGGATACCTTCAGCGACAGCCCTCGTGACATTCTCTTGGTACACTTTGGGCGAGCAAGAGCAATTAACAGTATCCAAGGCGTTTACTGCAGTCGCTCTGTTCTCACAGCTACAGGAGCCGATGACCGCTCTTCCTGGACAGTTCTTTGCACTGCTTCACGGTTTGTTATGCGATACTGCAACTAAATATGTAATTCTTATCTTTTACAGCTTACGTGTCGATGCAGCGTATTGAGGGGCTCCTTGCGGAGCAAGAGGTTCCTGAATGGGCTTCATCTCTGTCGACAGTGGATGCCGGCTCTGAAGCGGATTGCTCGCACATCGGCTTTAACAATGCATCCTTTGAATGGCATGGAGTTCGCAAAGGATCAATGACTGAAGCTCGGTTCCAACTTGGACCTCTAGACATCAAATTTCCGAAAGGCCAGCTGAGTCTTATCAGCGGTGCGACTGGTGCTGGGAAAAGTGCCATGCTCACAGCGCTGCTTGGCGGTCAGTGACATCCTTGGCGGTCACAACTCGGCCCTTAGAGCGTTCATTTTAGAAATGCATTGTTTATCTGGTGACGTATCCATAAACAAGAGGAGACATCAAGTGGCTTACTGCGCCCAAACTCCTTGCAAGTGATGTCATCATAGCGCAGCTTAGTCGCTCACTCCAATTGATATGCAGGGCTTGAACACGCAACCATAAGGGACAACATCATTTTCGGCTCCAAGCTCGGCTTCGATGAGGAACGATACCACACAGTCGTTGAGGCGTGTGCTCTTGAACGTGATCTTGTTGTATTCGAAGCGGGTGACATGACTGGTAAGAGTTATCTTTTCTATCCATCATTGCCAAGTCATTACTTGGAACTTCAGAAATTGGCGAGAAAGGCATCACGCTATCTGGTGGACAGAGAGCTCGTATTGCCTTGGCACGCGCTATGTACTCAGAAGCTAATGTGAGTCTTCCACTAGTCTATTGCTCCGTTATCTTAACGTGAATGGATAGTGCATCCTCCTTGATGACCCGTAGGCATTTTCCGTCAAGGCAACTATTTTTTCTGAATGTTTCTCAGACTTGCAGCCGTCGATATGCATACTGCACAACACATTGTGCAGCACTGTTTGTCTGGGGAACTGGCTCGCAATCGGACAATTATCCTGGTGACCCACCATATCAGTCTCTGTTTACCGATTGCATCTTACGTAGTTGAGCTGTCTCGTGGCAGCATTGCCCGTGCTGGTGATAAAGAGGAGTTCCAAGATATCGGGGAGTCTGATGCTCTTAACGAGGTTGACGATGGAGAAACAGAAGTCGCTACTTCGGGAACTCAAACCCCAGACAACAATATAGCCGAGGATGTTCTTCCCAAGCAACGGCCGTCTCGAATTGTTAAAAAACTAGTGGAAACAGAAGCTCGGGCGGAAGGCCGGGTGCCTTTCAGAACGTACTGGGTTTACATCAAGGCGGCAGGTTTAATGTCCTGGGCACTGACTCTCGTCTTGATGCTTATGATCCGCATGATTAACATTGGGAATCAGGTACGGTTGCAACTTTTGACCCCATACACATCGCTGATTGTTTCCCAAGGTATTCTTGGCCAAATGGGGTGAATCCTACGACGTCTCCGCTTTGAATTTCCTCCCGAGTGTCAACTATCCTTGGGATGACTTACCCCCTCCTGACGTCAACGTCAAGCCATGGCTTTTAATTTACCTCTACATCTCTATCGCAGGGGCATTCTCAGTACTTGCTTACATCTCGTTGGGCTATTACGCAAGTCTCCAGGCCTCCCGCTCCCTTTTCTTCAGACTTCTCCAAAGGCTTACAAGGGCCCCGGCCCGGTTCTTTGATACTACGCCCATCGGGAGGATTCTTAATCGTTTCACGACAGACATCAACACCATTGACGGAGCTCTGCAAGCTTCCGCTCGCGCCGCATTATCAGGCGTCCTTAATTTCTTGGCTTCTTTCACTGTCATAATTGTGGTTATACCCGCGCTCGCGCCTTTCGCCGTGGTATTAGCATGGTTGTATATCCGCATCGCTCCTCGTTTTGTACAAGCTCAACGCGACCTGCGTCGGCTTGAGAGCGTCTCCTTGTCGCCTGCATTTGCCGGTTTCGATGAGCTTCTACGTGGTTTGTCACATGTTCGCGCATTTGCTATGGAGTCGAGATACCAAGATAAATTCTACGAAAAAGTGGACAAGTTTCAATCGTATGACCATGTATATGTAAGGAGATGCACTCCTCACCCTGCAATATTTCTCACCAACCTTTTCTCCAGTGGCTTGTTAACGGCTGGCTCCGCTGGAGATATGACTGTATGTGACTTGTCTCTCTCCCTTTATGTTTGACTCGAGCGCTTTCTAGGTCTTGGCTCAGTCGTGGTCTATCTCACAACTCTCTTCGCTCTTTCGCAAGGAGTTTCCAATGGCTCAGCTGCGGTCGTTATCGTGCAAGCCGGTATCTTTGCAGAGGCATCTCGCCAACTAGTGCGGGTTCTTGCACAGCTAGAGCTTGACTTTAATTCGGTCGAACGTGTGGTCGAGTATCTTGGTGTACCACAGGAGGCACCTGCCATTATCGAGAAGAACAGACCTCCAGCATACTGGCCATCAAGTAACGGTCAATTGGCTGTCGAGAACCTTGTTGTCAGGTACAGCCCTGACCTGCCGGATGTGCTCAAAAATATATCGTTTGTTGTTCAACCGTCTGAAAAAATTGGGGTGGTGTGTTGCATATTCTTGGAACTAGCTTTCCAAACGATTCATTATTGTTGACAGGTCGGGCGGACGGGCTCTGGGAAATCAAGCTTGGCTTTGTCCCTGCTGCGCATGATAGAGGCCAGCGCTGGAAGAATAATGTATGTAATTGCCGGTGTCTTGCTCCTTGTTTCAGCATCTAAACTCTCATTGTAGCATTGACGGAATAGATATCTCAACAATTGGCCTAGAAGATCTTCGGTCACGGATAGTGGGTCAATTATTTGGGCCCCTCGGAAATTGCTGATTTGTCACTAGACTATTGTTAGTCAGGACGTTTCGTTGTTTTCTGGCACACTAAGAAGCAACTTGGACCCATTCGAGGAACACACCGACCAGGAGTGCTGGGATGTGCTCGAGCGATGTCAATTAACGAGGTTGCTTAGTCGGGCGATTGAAAAAGGTGGCTTCACACTTGAGATGCCGATCAGCCAAGGCGGCTCGCTTAGCGCAGGAGAGAGGCAGCTGGTTGCACTCGCTCGGGCAGTTCTACGAAAAACCAATATTATCATCATGGACGAAGCGACGTCTCAAATAGATTCGCGTTTGGATGACCAGGTTAGTTGACACTTACTTCAGTTGTGCATCTTACCAATGTGCACGTATAGATCCAAACAACAATTCGTGAAGAACTTTCCGATGCGCTTGTTATTACTATCGCGCATCGCCTGAAGACGATCATCGATTATGATCGCATTTTGGTGCTAGATGCTGGGGAAATCGTTGAGTTTGATAAACCAAAAGTACTTTTGGCGAAGGTTGGAGGGGCTTTCCGAGAGATGTGCAGAAAGAGTGCGGACTGGCCGCAATTGTTTGCTTCCGTGGAACGTTAAAATCGTACACTATCACTAGTATAATCATATGGGTTTCTTCAGGGTACGGGAGTTTTGGTTGGGACGACAGCGCGGTTGCAATAACCTGAGTAAAAGATAAAACTTGAGTCGATTCGGCGATATCGATTGAAATTATGGCTGAAAACGCTCAGGAAAACCCGGTAGTGATCTCTCGCTCGAGAAGAGCTTTCGTATAATAGGGAACCAGAATGTTCATCATGAAAAATGAAAATGGGGTCAGGCTCACCTTGAACATTTTTCTCGTGAAGGTCGTGGTGAGAGAAGAAATGCTCAAGGCGGACTTACTTCACCAAACTGATATACCAAATTGGGCGAATTCCCGGGTCGTTGGCGGCAGGCTGGCTGTGGCATGTGGCGTCATTACAACGCTGTGCCGACACCTGCTTGCATTTCCACCACCATCCACTTGCTCAAGCTCAGGCCTTTGCTATGTCTTCCAGAGAGCCGATGTGGTATTGTCACGAAGTCTGTCCATTGAGAATAACTTGCTCGTCCAAAACTAACATGATGATATTGCAATAGTGTCATGCTGAGATGAGACCACTCATGGTTAGCAGATCCTCAGCTAACTTCCGATGTTAACGTATGACGATACTATTAGCAACCGGATCCAATTTGCGCATCATGTCAAGGCACATTCGTCGAGAAGGTGCGCGGCCCGATCTTTGTACTTGATGGATAACGATGTATCATAATCTTGTGCAGATAGAGGATCCAAGTGATGATCCTCGGGCATATCAACAAAACGCTCCGAGAGGAGGCTTCGATGACGAAATGCCCCAGAATTTAGGTGGCTTGCTAGGTGCGCGTTTATTCATGCATGTATGCAGTAAACCTTACATGGAAGGAAACGCCCACAGCTGCATTGACGGGAGGTCCTCGACCTCGTTCACCTACCTTCCCTCGTAGTCCCGAGGGAGGATCGGTTGGTCATCTTCCCTTCACGCTGCAAGAAAGCTCATAATACGATCAGGGTGGCATCCGTCTTGAGTTTCATAGTACTGGACCTAGTCAAGGTGCCACAAGAACCTTGTTTCTCGGAGGTCCCAACACCTTTAATCGTCCGCGTTCTCCGGAGCAGCGCGATCATGAAGTTCCTAATATGTCCGAGTACGTATACTACGATTGTCTCGAAATCTTATACGCATAATTTGGTTAGGTTCCTGCGTCGTGAAAATCAAAGTGGTCCACGACATCCCGGAGACATCACTGGCCCTATGATGGCACAGTATTTATTGGCTTTACTGGGACAAGGTCCCACTGGTAGAGGAGGCACAGACCCTTTTGCTGAAATGTTCTCCCTTGGTCCTGAAGGAGGAGGAGGAGCGGGTGGACGATGGGGTGATTATGTTTTCAATCAAGAGGGTGTGTATCTCCATGAATCATTTTGCAAAGCCTTACGATAATTGGATAGCATTGGACCAAGTGATAACGCAGATAATGGAAAGTTCTGCTTCACGGCCCATTCCAGCAACAGAGGACATCATTAATAATCTCCCACGCGAACTCCTTATGAAACGATGTTTGTCATTTTCTATAGTATCCTCCACTCGTTGCTCACTTTGATGTGTTGCTAGCTCCACTTTTGGATAAAGACTGTGCCGTATGTAAGGATCAGTTCCAACTTGGAACTGAAGACCCAGAAGAGCAGGTTATTGTAACTCTTCCATGCAAGCACCCATTTCACCAGCCTTGTATATTGCCGTGGTTAAAATCTAGCGGAACTTGTCCTGTTTGCCGGTGGGTCGTTTTTTCATGTCAATCTCCATCATCATCTTACGCTGAGTAAAAGGTATGCTCTCATAGAACAAGCACAACAGCCACGTTCACCAGGCAGCCCCCCGGGACCAGGAAGTGGACCCAGCAGCCGCCCAACAAGTCCATCATCGGCTCCATCACGTCCACGATCGCCTGGGAACTCAGGTCGCAGCGGTGGGGGGTTGTTCCATTCATTGTTTGGGGGAGGAAGTATGGGTAGCTCGAGAGCGGCTGGCAGTTCTTCATCGCAAGGTAGGAATTCAAGTTCAAGAGGAACACGCCGCGCGGGAATGTCCAATGATTCTCCAGGTAGTACGCCACCTTTTCCTGGGCGCTGGAACGAAGAAACAGACTAATTCAGCGTTGACTTTGTTTCAATTTCGTTTCTTAGACCGTCTGCGGAACAACTTGCGATAAAGGCTATCTAGATATGCATGTCTTTTCTTATGCGTTGTGACCTCACTTTCCTTCTGGCAAGTTGTAAACATAAACTTGTATCTTATCTCTATCCATAGTGGAGGGAGAACTTTCAGATCATCCAACGACGACAGTTCCCCCATATTATTGTCAGGCAAAAAATATTAGCATTTGGTTTGTGTAAGCACGCTGGCTTACTTGGTTTCCCATAATCAATATATATACTGTCGCTGGTAGCTTTCAGTATTTCTACCTTTTGGTGTAACGGTTATGAGGCGCGACAGCTGACCACCTTACAGTTTGCCGACATTACTTGCCACGGCAAGGGAACGTTGAAAGACTTCGCACGTCGGAAATATGATATTCTTTCCCACTGTCAAAGGTTGTTGCTGAAGCTGGGGAAGTCAGCGTACGGGGCATTTCCTTTGTACTATCATTACGTTAGTCGTGCAGAGCCGTGACAGAGGTAATGCTTTGAGTGGCAAACACTGCGCGGACTGGCAGGGATATTTGCAGCCCATTCTGAGGAATACGGTCATCACAACTGACCTACCTTTGACTCCGCAAGACAAAAGAGCTCTTTCCAAGTCGCAGTTCGTCCGTTTTTACCAGTACTCACTCGTGTTCTTCACTACTACTGATTCGGGCTTCATGACCAGTCCGTGCCACAAGCTCAAGCCTCCCCTTCTTCCCTCTTCCGCCCCCCCTGCATTTCGTCTCTTCCGTCACCCCCGCTTCGCATGCGCGTTATGGTATATGCCCCTGTCACGGTTTCACGCCTGTTCGCTACTGTGATCTCAGCACGTTTAACGCTGGCGGCGTGCCAATAACGCGTTAAATCGTTCTTGATATCACACAATTGACTGCACTATAACTCGGTAAACACCTGGAGTTCTCGACAACATTGACCGACCGTCACTCGCAGCGTTCCATGTAGGCTGCTGCCCTCACGGCATCTATGACAGCCCATCCTTTACCTTACAAGATGCGAAGATTGGTTGCTAGCAACGCGATCCATCCTTAAGCCAGACCGGAAGGATGGCCCGTGTTGCTAGTATTGCTTTGAAATATTTTGACCTGATGGCTTGCAATTGTTTAGGATCTTGCATCACCGCTGGGTCAGCGCTGCAGCATCTGCACATCTGCCCGTCATCAACAACTATTGTGAGGTTCCAGGAGCTGCGAGGAAAATCGTGGCATTGGGATACTGTATCAAGTATCGTAGTACCAGAAGCATGATATAATACTCGAAGGGCATTTCACCGTTTTAAGCATTCCAACAAGATGTGATACTATTGCAAATCATACGCAAAACTGACCAGGAATAAGACCTACGTAACCTACCAAGTTGAGAAGAGTCCGTACAACCTTCAAATCTGTATGCTGCGTTGCTTCTATAAATAATCCTATGTACTTTGGCAATTCCATTTTAGTTGGTGGTGGCATCAGTGTACTTGGTTTTGGCAAAACCGACGCGGGACTTGGTGGTATCATATACAGAGTAGAACCGCTCGAGGAATGTGTAGCCGTTGATGAAGTCAAACCCTTCACCACTGGGCGTGCCAATGTCGTGAATGATGAGATATATGGCGCTGCTACTACCACCAAGATAAGTGTTGAGAGAACGAGGCCAGATTTGGGCGTTTGGGGTGAGAGTGTAGGTTTCCTGTGAAAAATGGTGAACAAGGGGTATGAGGGCTGACATAAAATAACGTACGCTGCCAATATGAAAGTCCAGGTTCTTGAGGGCTTTGTACTTGGCAGAGGAAATGAGGAGAAGTCCAGTCGCCGTATCCAAAGAAGCGCCGGTTGCAGACTGGTACCGGGTGTAGGCATCTATCGAACACTGATTAGACCATAATTCTCGCTGCACTCTAGATACACACCGCTGGCAATGAAAAGAAAGGTGGTGCCGGTATCGACGATACCAGCATTGGAGGACAAGATCGTCGTGGAGCCGTAGGTGATGCTCTCGTTGATACCCCAATAGGTCGATGCAGGGTATTCGGTGGTGACAGGACTGGAACAAAACAATTACCATTAGATTGATCCAGGAGCTGAGGTAGCTTACGTGTATGCAATGGAGCCGGTGTACTTGGTAGCGTCAGTTCCACCGAAGGTGAGCTCTCCATTGGTGACTGTCCGCGACTTGGTGGGTTCGAAAGAGACACTAACAACCATCTCAGGAATGATGCCTTCGCTATGCAGCTTTTCGGTGACAGTCGGAATTGTCGTTGTCGGTGAGTTTATCAGGCTACCCTTGGTCAAGCCTTCAGGCCCGAGGCCAAGGATTCCGTCAACACCGGTGAAGCCTATCGAAGTAGAAGCAACACCAATCGACTGCTTGGTGATGGTGAGCCCACTACCAAAAGAGACGGTGTCGGTGTATTCAGTTCCTTTAAAGAATCGTAGGTATTTTCAACTTATGATATCGTTGTATGTCATACCAGAGAAGGAACCAGAACCGTAGATGACCGATACAGGCTGGCCAGTGTTGACGCTAGAGCTGGTCTTCACGTATGCAGCGGCGGCACCAACCCATGTGTTTGAGCTACCGGTGTCAACAATCAAACTGTCTTCAATGATACATTAGAAGCCGCATCTTTTCTCAGTGTTGAACTTACAGGTTTTGGCGGGGCTGCCGACGTGAACTGCTGCGACGTAACCTACAGCAAAGTTGGTCAGAGGAGCGCTACCAACATGGTCTTTAGAGGAGCTGTTTTTGAGGGCAGCCACGCGAGCTTTATCGTGCTGCAAGAGGTTAATGGGGCCATCGGAAAAATCTAGCCTCCTGGCAATGGAGAGGGTGATGGGGGAATTGCCAACTTCAATGGCCGATCCCGCGATTAACAAAGGCAGGATGAGAATCGTCAACAATGATGCAACGGGGAACATGGTTGACTTGAAAGTAATATCACATTCAGTGACCCATTATATATGCATTGGCGAACGCGAATGTTGGGCACCTAAGCCACGTATGAAACATCTCTCTCGAAAAAAGCGATGACGAGATAGTCGCGGTCCGAGTTATCCCATTGCACGCACGAGCTCAATGATTGGCAACTTCCCGGCGACAAGAGGTGTATTCTTTGATCCTGAATAGCAATTCGCGTGATTACCCACTGGGTCCATTGGTCCATTGGTTAATTACCTACCTCACGTTCATTTCCATAGAGACGCTCGCCCATCATGAGTACACCTCCGAGCAGTGCCGAGTTGGTGTAAAAAGCATTGAGAGCGGCCCCAGGCCTGATGAGTGAATTATTGAACCGACGCCATTTTCCAGCTAAGCACAAGACCATAGAATACGATGTTATCAACAAGATGAAGGTCGCCATTTTCTGATTCACGTCGACTGTTTACCATGGTTCAATAGTTCATTCATGCCGCAAATGAATTTTTTTTGCTAGGGATTCGCATGACTACGGATTCGATCCCTCAATCATGGAGAGAATCAGAACACAGCGCAAACGTTTATCCCTGGAATCAACAAGCCTATATGTAATGGATGGCCACCTACAGGAATCGTCCCAGGGGCCAGGCCAAGAAGTCTCGTGCTATCGTGGTCCCAAGTATTGTGCCACATACGTCATGTGCGAGTATCTCATCGAAAAGCCTTGTCCTGGGAACTGGAAGTCCGCTGGCAGATTAATTGTCGATATTCATCTGTGGTGGACAAGAGGTGTACCATTGGAACCATCCGATGGCGAGGACGTTGATGATGATGTAAGCAATTGATTAACCCCCACGGTTGATCTATGATCCCGTGACCCAGCCCCACCTATCTCCGTCTCTCACTGAGATCTCATGGATTTTTGAAATTCCAATATGATATTTCACTTCGCCTGCTCTTTTTTCGGGCCCACCCACAATACTACCGCCTATGCTTTGTATTGACGAAAGGTTTGGAAGATGAAAGGGTAGTGCATCTGCACACTCTAGCTCAGGCTGGACCGCCAATCCCCTGCTTAGTCTATGACATTCAACGGATGTCTTGTCCAGGACTTATTTATTTTGAAATTGACAGATCATTGACAAACACAGGTCGAGCCAAAACAAGTACATGCACAAGGATCCCGACCCAGCTACGCAAAGTGAGAAAATCACCAACTAGTACAAGATCCACTCCCTAGTGGTAGTACTAAGTTATGTGCTAAGCAAAACTGGGGTGCTTTTCGCATTCAAAAATCAAGGGTTCGGATTTACAACACCGTACCATGCCACCTCATGCACTAACGGTGTGATCGTTGATTTTGTAGTAATTCTCAGGCTCCTGCTGCTCATTGCTACCATGACTCATTCCTCCGCCACGTCTTTGCCCCGCCCGTCTCCGGAAATCATCCGAAGTCTGCTGGCTTGCTTGGCTTGGCTATGGATTGGCGGAGGAGCTCAATGGCAAGCTTATCTTCTACTTCGGGGTGATGACTAGAAAGCACGTTTAACTGCGCTTGACAAGTTGCCGACGCTGGGTCGCATTTTTGCGTTCTTTCAAAGTAGTCCAGCGCACTCACAAAGTATGCAAGAACCTGTTGACCACACACACGCATGATTGTCTATCCGACCATCAACTTTCCTGTGGGTGGCCCTCTTTCAATTTGTCATTAGTCAATGTTACATATGTGCGTCTATAACTACAGCTATTCATGGTTATAGTTTGCTAGTACACGAGCACACATATTTCACGGAAGAGCTTGAACGATCATGAAGTGTCCACATGTTTGATTATTCGTCCCTTGTTGTAGCCCTTTCTGACTCTAGAGAATCGGATCAATTTGCGTTAGGTGGGCGGTCTCGTGAATTAGGGCAGGTGGAGTCGGGGTGTCTTCGTGGAACAGCGATAGCTGACATTCGAACATTCAATTACAATGTTGTTTCCAGAAATGCTTTGCGACATGGTACATAGTTGTAAGAGATGTTACATTGTGCCGTACAAGTACCCAATACCCAGTCAAAAAAAATTGCATCAGTTGGTGGTGGCAGTCGTGTACGCGGTTGTAGCAAAACCGACACGGGAGTTGGTGGTATCGAACACGGAGTAGAAGCGCTCAAGGAAAGTGTAACCATTGATGAAGTCGAGACCTTGGCCGCTGGGGGTGCCAATGGAGTTGACAACGAGGTAGATGTAGCTGGTGCTACCACCAATGTAGGTGTTAAGGGCGCGAGGCCAGATCTGGCCGTTAGGGGTGAGAGCGTAGGTGGTCTGTGCAAAATGGTGAACAAGGGGCATCAACACCTGAGACAGAAAGGACATACGCTGCCAACATTGAAGTTCAGGTTTTGCAGGGCACTATACTGGGTGGAGGTAATGCGGAGAAGACCAGTCGTCCTGTCCAGAGTAGCACCAGTTGCAGACTGGTACTTTGTGTAGGCATCTATCGAACGCTGATTAGACCACGATTACTCGCTGTACTCGAGATACGCACTGCTGGCAATGAGGATGAGGGTAGTGCCAGTGTCAACGATACCAGCCGTCTCAGCCAAGATGGTCGTGCTGCCGTAAGTGATGCTCTCGTTGATACCCCAGTAGTAGGATGCAGGGTAGGTGGTGGTGAGAGGACTGGAATAAGCAATTACTGTCAGTCTCGATTATATCCGAGCTGCAGCAACTTACGTGTATGTAATGGCGCCGGTGTACTTGGTAGCGTCAGTTCCGCCGAAGGTGAGCTCTCCGTTGGTGTTTGTCTGCGAAGTGGTAGGTTCGAAAGAGATACCAACAACTATCTCAGAAATGATGCCTTCACTATACAGGTTGTCCGTGACAGTCGGGATCGTTGTTGCCGGTGAATTTGTTAGAGTACCTTGTGTCAAGTCAAGGGGCCCGATGCCAATGATTCCGTCAACACCGGTGAAGCCCGTCGAAGTAGAAGCAACACCAATTGACTGCTGGGTGATGGTAAGCCCACTGCCAAGAGTGACGGTGTCGGTGTACTCAGTTCCTTTAAAGACTTTAGGTATTTTCAACTTATGATATCGTTGTATGTCATACCAGAGAAGGAACCAGAACCATAGCTGACCGCTACAGGCTGGCCAGTGTTGACGCTGGTGCTAGTCTTTACGTACGGGGTGGAGGCACCAACCCATGTGTTCGAGCTTCCAGTGTCGACAATCAAGTTGTCTGCAATAATACATAAGCAGCCGCATGTTTTCCCAGTGTTAATATAGAATAGAACCCACAGGTTGTGGCGGGGCTACCAACGCCAACCGCTGCGATGTAGCTTACAGCATCGTTTGTCACAGCAATGCTACCAGTACGGCGGTTGAGAGTGTCTCCGCTGACACTTTTGAGGGCGGCAGCGCGAGACTGGTCGTGCTGCAAAAGGTTGATGGTACCACCAGAGGTGTTGAGCCTCCTGGCGATGGGAAGGGTGACGGGGGAGTTGCGAATCTCAACAGGCGATGCCGCGATGGACAAGGCCAGGAGGAGAGTCGTCAAAAGGGATGCAGCTGGAAACATGATTGACCGGTAGTAGAAGGTAATGATCCATACCACATTTTGGAGCCCATTATATATATGCTGGTAGACGTGAAAGCACTGTACTGAGAGGTGAGCACATGGTTAATCTCATCTTCAGAAGGCTGAACCGTATGGAACGCGTCCCCTCACGTGAAGAAACTGAAAACAGGAATAACTTAACAATCGACTCGTTGTGCGCACAACTTTAATCAAACCCGACATAGCGGGACAGGTAGCCTGTTTTAGGCGTGAGTAAAGGAGCTGAATCCATGAGGATGTACTGTTCCACCAGTTTATTCATGGACTAAGGTGCTTGCCTTACACGGTGAAGTTCGCGCATGACGAGTCCGCCTTCGCAGTCCATTTCCAGGTGCTTCGTTTTCGAGACTGCACTATGCAGACCACTGAAGAGGTTAAGCGTTGGCGGGAAGAATGGCGCCCGAGCCTGATGATGTGTCATTGTAAGATTTGTTACACTGATGAGAATACAAGAATACCTACCGGCGCGACTACACAAAAATTCCGTCACTGTCAAAAAAAAGTAGGATGGAGAATCGAGTTCCCCAAAGCATTGCACCGCAACTGATTCATGGGGCATCAATCTCTCGAACGACCGTGGCCATTTTTCTGAGTGAAGAATTTGATGCGATCATCAGAAGCAACGAACACTTCAAGGCAGTGAATTGTGAGAAATCGCATTTTCGTGGCGAGTATGGTGGTACCCATATCTTGCCTTTAACACTGCCGTTTGAAAATGGGGAAATTAAAGCATATAACTTTACATGAATGATACTGGTGGCCAACAGCGTCCCATTCATGCTGTGCTTAGAAGGTTCAACTTGGAAGTTCGGGACCCGACCTCATCCGCTTAGTAAGCCCGACGGATGCTATGCCAATGACAGTCACGGTATTTGCTCTACAAGTAACAAGAACCACAAGTGACCTCGAGCACGTCAGCAGCCTAGTAAGTAGTTCAACATGTACAGGAGCCGCCAGATATTATTAATGTCGTATCCGCGTGTTGTAGTGAGCCGTAGCCATACTTGATGATGATCAACTGATTCAAGTTCTTCCTCATCGTGAGTCATGACGATGAACGCCAAGGTACTAAGCATGATGGGGATCACAAGATCATGTTTGTCATTTGTTGTTTGCGATAAGCTCTCACAGATCCGGCCGACCACTGGTTAATCTGTACTAAGAGCTGATTTTCCCTTTCATGGGAATCTGGCTCGAACTCAACAACCCGCTGCCTATGGTCACTGTAGCTCCAATGCTGCTTCATCTCCTTTTGTACCTCGCTGCATGTGACGCGGCGAGAAGGCCTAGGTTTATAATTCCGGAGCTTTGCACCGCATAGGTTCTTCACTGTAATGCCGTTTTTTTACACAGACGCGCGGCGGGACCCCGTGAGTACCAGATTGTTGTCTAAGAATACTAAAGCTTAAGTTGCATGAGTACGGGCCCGGCGACAATGTTGGTAACTCCAAGCGCGAAGCACAAGATCACGTCGGAGGAAGACTTTTTTTATCCTTTCGTCGCGTATTACAAATAGGTTTTACTGATCAAGTCTCCGACGACCTCATGGATTTGACATCCTGTGTAGAATGATATCAAAGAGCTCATGTAAAGGTACATTCTTTCATTCTCTCCCAAGCGTAAATTTCAGTTACCATGATGCTTGCCATATGTAATCTGCCCGACACTTTGGGCTGAACATTGACTGTGCATACACAGATAAATGACCTTTACAGAGTTCGTTCAGTGAATATCTCCTTTGCATCATTCCGCCGGCTGCCTTCGGCAGAAAATGCCACAAGCGAGCCATGTACAACAAGGTTGTATGTGGTTGTCCGACTTGACTGGGACCCTCGACTGGCGTACTAATCTGACATGCAAGTTAGAAATACAGGCAGTCTACCTATCAACAAGAAATCCCCTTCGGGCGGCAGTACGCAGTGGGTGCAAACTACTGTATGCATGCTTTCTATGTTCACGCAATCAAAGCTGGTTGATTCCAAGCGGACCTAAACATGCGGGTTGCTCGGTGGATTTCGTTTTGTGCGTGAAATGTAAATGTCAGTACTACTTGTCCTCCTTCTCGAAGCGGTGAAATTGACAACATATAAGTATCTCATAAAAGTGTATAGTAACAAAAATAGCGAGAGATGGTGGGAATGCATACATATGCAGAGAACGGAGATTTGGTAGTACTCTACCCAAACTCTACCGATAGTGCTCTACAATAAACACGGGTGCAACAGCTGTAGCAAGAGGCATGGAAGCACCGGTACACAGGAGAGACAGGCACCCAAAATAATGACACTTTTGATCAGTGGAATTCACCTCACTCAAGCAAACCGCACTTTCTCCCCAGGTCGACCTTCTGACAGGAGTACGACAGCCTGAATGAAGTGGAGGCTCAGCACATGGAGTCATGACTGATAATAATACGCACATATTTCCCGCTGATCTTCCAGCCAGGCTCTTCCTTGTCTAATTCCTCTGCTATGGCGTCTCCATTATCTCCTAGCCCAACAACAACATCGCTTTTGACTGTCCGCAGACTGCAAATCTTTGGAGCTCCAGCAGCGCTAGCCATCGGTCCGATAGAAATGTCGAATGGAATGCTGGCTGGTGCAGCACAATCATACGTCAACTTCCTGTGGTTCAGATCACCTTTGAAGAAGACGAGATCTGAGCGAGACAGGTGAAGGAAGAGATCCGGTGCCTCGCTGTGAAGGTCCCAGAACGTATATCCAGTACACCAGAAAGGATGTTGCTCGTATTGCCATCTGCCATCTTTCTCATATTGCTATAAAACGTGTGAGTAAAACTCCGTGCGCCGGCAGACTACCCTTACCTTCCACCGAGCCCCGAGTCTCCGTAGGGACTCTCGCTCAACCTCGGAGGCTTTCGGGAACAAGTGCCCATATACCATGGTGTTCAGCAACCAGTCCCAGTCTTTCCGCGTCACATCAGATACGAACCATGGATAACGCTTGCCATGGAACCGAATTTGTTTGGCCAGACCTGTCTGTATGAGGAAATCGGCTGGTAAACATTAGTCAATCTCTCCCAAGCGTTGGCGTTTTGAACGCACCGTACACGAAATCGCAATACAATTCAAACCCAGCGTTATCCAACACGAAGTCAATTCGCCCACCAGTCTTTTCGCGTAGGACCTTGACAGTCTCCCAAAGCTTATTTAGATGGTTTCCAAGAATATTCTTTTCAGTGGCAGCAAGATGGTCTCCTCCAGTTGACTGGAGGGATTTGATCTGTTCTTCCGTCATGTTGATCAAGAGTGAAAGGTCAGTCGAGTTTCCCCACAGACACACTTGCATAACATGTCAGCAGCGCAAATACGAGAAACTCCTATCATTACCTTGAGTCAACTCCAAAAACATGAGTCTCTCGCTTTCTGCTTTCTCTTTGGATGACATATTTTCTGACAGCTTGAAAGGCTCAGCAAAACGCATAGACAGCTCAAAGACGGCATCTGTCGATCTTGAAAAAGTGTCACACTGAAAGCGCTGTCAGACTGGAAAGATTAATGATGTTTGATTCATACCTTTTGACGGTAGAAAACATCATAGTCTTTCCAGTACTTGCTTACACTGAAGCACTCATGCAGACGACGGTACTTGTAGGCCTCGGCGAACAACCAAGGCGCATTCATGAAATCCTTGCCTAAAAGTGGATTGTCAGCCAAGATGTATGATAGATATGGCGAAGGTCATACCCTGAAAATACTTTGCAATTTCCTTATTCCACAGGGCAACGTCACCTTCACCGTCGTCGACGATTGGTCTAAGCTTAGCATTTCCACTAAGATCGGCCATGAGGGCGTCCATTCTCTCCAAACATTCTACAAGGTCAACAATCTTATCTTCGGCATACTGCTCATTTAGAGTTCGGGACGCATCGTCTATAGCTTTTCCAAGGATTGTCGGCAAACGAACCCCCATCGTTGCATGTGCGAACGAGTACTCGTGGTAGCCACGGTATGCTGGCCATGGTGGGTTGTTGGGATCAACCTGGCGGAAGATACCCAGACGCACGTCAGATGGACTCCTCGGGTAACAACTCATGTTTATACCGACCCGTGAGGGTGTGCGTGGCCATGGAGCCTTGATATCTTTCTTGCTTGGCATGTGACCGAGATGGAGAGTGACGCGGGAGGGTGTACTGTAAGTAGCGGGAGAACCATTTGCATGGGCAACGGCGCTGTCACCATTGATATTATTATGGGTTCCGTTTGTTGTCTCAGCCATGGATGTATGATTGTAGGCTGTATTAACAATAATAGGAGGGAAGTAATCAGCGTTCATTTCGAAGGAAGGAGCTTGAAGGTGGGTTTGTGGTTGAAGAACAAAAGATGGGCCAACCTTTATACGACGACCCTTGTGCCGACTAGCTGTTATCTTTTTTGAATGGTCGTAGCGCCAAGACGTGTCGCTACTCGGTGGCGCACGGTTTTATTCGACGATACACCTTGAATTTTTGACTGTTTTTCCCAAAGAGGAAATTTGCGAAACGACGTCATGGCTGATGTCATGTGATTGTTAGAAATTTGCGACTGGTGGTATCAAATGAAAATCAAATTCGCCACTGGTCATAGCTGCTTACCATCAAATTAACCATGCATTCTCTTCTATCGATATCATACAAGAAGAGCTCCAATATTGCCTCACCCGCGGCGCACTCTACAATCAGCTTCCAAGGTCACATCGGTGGCGACAGCGCCTACTAAATCCATCAGATACTATACGTTTTTAGTCGCTTCCCCTCAGGAGCTGTGACAGAATAGTACCACTTGGGCCCAAAGTGCAACATAGGGATGTGCAGAACGTGGAATGCTCCACTCGCCAATCCGGACTGACATATAGCTTGAACCCGTGATAGCCACCTGTAGCGCTCAAACGAGTCTCTAAATCATTCATGACACGCATGCCATCGTGGTCCCAACCCATTTGTTGAGCGCACTCCAAAGGCGTTGTCACCAAGGATGTTTCTAAAAAGCGTCGTTCATCTTGAACTAGAATGGTTTAAACGAAAAGCACCGACAACGGTCATGCATTCATGGATGTCTCACGACTCACGTGATTGTTGACCACCCAAACCTTCAACTTGACGTGGTCTTTCTAGGAAGCCACTGGGAGGCTAGGGCATGGCTAGTAATAAATGTCGAGTAAGTCCTTGAATCGAGTCTTGACCTCATAATCCAGTCAGGCACTATCCTCACCTATCCCTCGCGTTAGATCATGAATTATCTGCAGCAACGTTTCCGCATTCGGTTCATGACCTTCAGAAGCTGCGTTCCAATTGACGCTCATTAACTGACTCTGAGACGCCATGTCTTGTCTCACAGAAGATCGCATAACATCGACACCCCCGAAATCGTGATATTCAGCGAACTTGGCATTGGAACTTGATCTCGAGACCAGTCTCACGGGGCATTTACGATTCGCAGACCCTATAATTTCTCATTGATGTAATGCTGCTGCAACGTGTTTGCATCCCAGTCGGGCTTACACATGTGTCTCCCTTGCTCCCGGCCAGCAGGTTAAATTCCATCGCCCCACAGTCTGTCCCCCGAGTTTACCACTGTTGACTAGTACTCTTGGATCAGCGGCGAGATATCCGTTCATCCCATCTATTTTATACGACCTTGAATACTTCAGTAAGGCATTTTTGAAATGCCTCAGCAAATTCATTGGACTTCGTTTGGTATCCCTTATGTGGTAGAGTTCACCGACGTCTCGTTTGCTCCTCGTAGAGCGACGTCTCCTTCAGAAGAGACACTCACCAGCTTTCCTGTACCAGAGAAATCTGCTTCTGTCTCGGAGCAATCTCTGATCTACTCATGCCCATCTGCCTCGAGCTCGACCTCTTCTTTTTGTCATATCTCGCCATGCATGGTAGAATCCCCACTGCAGACCCGTTCATCCATTTCGCGCCTTGTATCCTTATCTCGTTCCGCGCCTGGTATGCGGTCAGCATCTTCATTCTTCAAGCGGAAGCACCAGAAATCTCATCCAAGCACACGCAAACCTTGCTCGACAACTCAAAATGCATCCAACAACCCGATCGACACGTGGTGTTGTATACCTACGCACGTTCCGAAACCCCTTCCCCCCGTGCCTCAGCAAGAATCTGAAGGCATCCATGTGGACGGGCTCCACATACAATTCGCCTCACCCCCTTGCGATCCACGTGCATCATCCCGAAGCCGACTTGTGCGTCTGCAAAAGACGATTACAAGCGCTGTTGTCGAGGCAGGCATGGATACTCCCTCCGCACTTGAGGAGCAGACGGATGTCTCGACAAACGTTACTGATTACCGTAGTCGCGACACACTGTTCCGCGGGACGTATGGACAGGTCATGGTCGCTCTCAAAGCAGCAGGGCTGGTTGCGACGCCATGTATGGAGGGCGATTTTGCAGGTGGTGCGCAATTACGCCAAATTATCATTTTTATTTTGTCTCATTGGTCATTAGCTACGCGTTTGGGCGCGCTCTTTGTCGCGCGTAGATCCTCAGAGGAGAGGAATGTACAGCTAAGAAAGCTGACACTGTGGGGCTGACTGACTGCTGGTCAGGTGTCCGTTTAACGATATTTATGCCCCTCGGACGATGTTCAATCTACCATCTATCTTCATTTTGGTTGGCATTCATGACAAGGCAGAGTTCTTGTCAGATATCCCACAATGACGATTCAAGTTCGCTCGTTCAAATTTGGATTGTCCGTTCATCGCAGATATATATATTTATACACCAAGGGGCGCTCATACTCCGAGTTCAGAAGCGAATGTTATTGTCCCCTACCTTATCTCTATTATCGACATCACTACAGGAGCCATGTCTTCTGCTTCCAATTCTCATGTGCCTCTAATCATCCTCGGAGCGGGGGTAACCGGACTCACCATCGCAACTTGCTGCTTGTGACCCAGATGTGACTTTTGATATTACGATAATTGCGAGAGATATGCGGGGTTCTTGAGCCTGGGCAAGTCCATTCGCTGTGTGTTTCTTTTTGAAAATTCTTGAAGTACCTTCTTACACTAATCTTATCTAGGTGCGAATTGGTCTTCAATGTCGTTGGGTGCCACAGACGAGTGTGTCTGAAGATAGGGGCAGCCATCCTTGTGAGAAGCGCGTTGATAGTGTTGCGAGGTTTACGGAGAAGGCTTTTTTAGTGATGGGATTATACCATCCGATGGGCCTGGTCAAAGTCAGTCGAATGCTTCTCGACCGATACATTACTGATACTTAGGGTACTTAGGGGTTCTAGGTGTTACTGATGTCTGCAGAGCCGGATGACAAGGGTGAAAAGACCTTGTGTGCGATGTATGTCTGATTTGCTTGCCGTTATTTAGACACTAAAGGGGATAATATTAGTTCAACTCGCTTTCAGATTTTCAAATCCCTGCACCATATCAAGTTGGAAATGCTTGACAGGATTCGAAGGTCCCTGATAGGAGTAGGACATAAAGCCCCTTTTCGCATCGGCGAACAATCTATTATATTCAAAAAAAATGGCCTGGGTAGGTCCTGGTAGAGCACGATCTGGTCGGTCATATCAACGGTTGTACCCGTCGCTACCATCCTGACATGCGTAGGTGCCGGGCTGTCGGAACATGTGACATTTATCACTTCTTGCCCTGGAATGATCGAAATGAACGGAACACTTGTAATGGAACCTATCAAATAGGAAACTCTTTGGATATGTCGGTTGCAAAAGGGATATTTGAGCGGGGTTCCGCGCCGGAGCCACGTCTGAAAGATGGGAGGACTCGAAGGTCCTGAGGCACACTGTTGGCGTTAGGCCTGACAGGGAGGGCGGTTCGCGAGTGAACATCACCTCCTCTCAGACGAAGCGACGACGCGCCATACGTGATTGGGAGTACAGAAGAGAGAGCAGCATGAGATACTGGCTATTCGTGCATACAGAATGGGGTAAGATAACTATACAGGATTCGTACGAGTTCTGACTTTAAGTTCCAGAGCCACAGGTTACCTGGGGTGTAGCTATCGAGGCTCCATCTAAGTTACTGAAGGAGAACATGCAGGGCCCAGGTAGGCTGCTGATCATGTATATAAATTTCGTGGCCTGTCATTGAACATGGCACATGTTAACACTCAATACTAAGTTTGTCTAGAGTCATCCAGCTACTACTAGGCTGTTATTATGCTTCATGGTTCCCTCAGCTTCAACCTAAGCCTGGCCTGGCCTGTATCTGGTAACGGAGACCATGCGAAATATGATATGTTTCCCATGTGGCCACACGCCACACCATGCGAGTTATCGAGATGGAACGTTGAACGGTTGTTCGACACCATGAATCCCATCAGACTCATCACGTCGCCCTAACGGAGCATCTGTCGAAGCCACTTATAATGTCCAGTATTACACTTGCCGGACGACAATGATGCTTATCCTGTACATGAACGCATGTTCCCCAAGCGAGCCTTCAATATGCTTCTTCGAATTCAGTGTGCTAGTAATGTTGATGCACCAAAGCCAACTATCTTGCTAACACCATTGAATATTTTCCCCCCTCAGACTGATGATAGTGGTCGCGTTTCTGCGGGTCCCAGTCACGACAGAAGTCCTGTCTTTGCTGATGGCTGGCAGTGCACGTTGGCGTAAGCAAGTAGTAGGTACTAGTAGTAGTCCCTCGCAACTGGTGAATTGGTTGCAGTTATCCTGGGCGTTAAGTTAAACAAAGCGGAAGTAACTTCAAGAGGGGTATGATTTGGGTGGTGCCTAGTATGTCGAAGACGCTGTTGCAGGGCAACAGATCATGATGGAGGCTAATATTATTATGAGTAAGCACCCTCAGATCGTCGACGTGTCCCCCTGACTTTGGCTCTGAGTCTGCGTGGCAGATTTGATGGCAGGCCATCTTCGTACTACTACATGTCCTCGTGACTCTGGTAGTTCGAGTCAGGCCTAGTCAGCTGGGTTGTCGTGCCTGGTAAGTTTGTCATCGTTACATCAAATAGGCTGATTCGCGACCCCTACAGACCCTTACTGCTTATCAGCGATGTCTACCACGAAGACAGAGCAATCTCTCGTCGTCCTTGGAGCAGGTGTGCTTGGGCTAACGATTGCATACCTTGCTGCTTTGGCCGACGATGTCTCATTTAATATCAAGGTCATTGCTAGAGACCTGCCCGAAGACATGGATTCTCAAGCTTGGACTAGTCCATACGCTGTGAGTTTTGTTTATAATGTTGTAAATTTGACAACTAGAGCACAACCAGGGCGCTAATTGGTCTCCCATGGAACTTGGGGGCAGAGATGAACGAGTCAGGCATTGGGAGGAGAAAACTTTGTACGTGTCATCTTTGACTGAGATGTACATGCAAGCTGATCCTGCAATAATCAAGTAATAAGTTATGGGACATGATCCCAACAGGGTTGGTTAAGGTTAGTCCAAATCCCTCCAGCCGTCCTCGGTCACGAGTAAGGAACAACCCAGCGATTACCCACGAGATTTTATACTGCGCGAACGATAAACATTTCAGATTTGTGGTGGAAAGACCTTGTGCAGAATGTATGTAGTTTACTTCATGACTGTGGACACCGGGATAAACGTGGGGGCAGATCAGGATGCTTTCCCCCTCTGACGTCCCTGAGCCATTCAAAGCTGGAGTCGCATTCGACACAGTTTCAGTCAACCCCGCCGAATATCTTCCGTGGCTCCAATCCGAGCTGACCTCCTGCGGAGTCACCTTTGAACGCAGAAATGTGAGGAGTCTGGACGAGTTGAAGAGCCTGGTAGGGCCCGATGGTATTCTGGTGAATGCGTCTTCGCTTGGTAAGGAGTTTCCTTTGGAAGTCACTCTTGTAACACCAGCCCAAAGGGTCGAGATCCATTATCGGAGTGGAAGACACGAAACTATACCCCATTCGCGGACAAACGATTCTGGTACATGCGCCAGGTTTGCAGGAGTCTGTGATTGTCGAAGCAGGTGCGCATTCGGCGTAAGTAGTGGTCATCAGCTCCTCACTAAAGCCCTGGAATCCAGAGACCGAGGAATCTACATACATCATTCCCCGTCCTGGAAAAGGTCAACCTGACACTGCAATCCTCGGTGGGACATTCCAGCAGCGGAATTGGGACACCTCTTTAGATATGCAGATTGCGAGAGGAATATTCGATCGCTGCGCTGCATTGGCTCCTTGTTTGAAGAGTGCCGAGTCGAGAATCCTGAAGCATAACGTTGGTTTGAGACCTGCAAGAGAAGAAGGTCCACGAGTCGAGCTAGAGCGAATCGCGCTGCCCTTGCAGAGCACGCACGATCTTGTGCCGTGGAATGGGAGTCCCGCAAGTAGCTGTGACCGTGAACAAGCCATGCCCGTTGTACATGCTTATGGCTTTGGGTAAGTTTCCTAGAAAGTTTGAATGCGATTCCCTGATAACACACCTTCACCAGACCGGCAGGCTACCAGAGGTCATGGGGTGCGGCAGAAGAAGTACTGGAATTGTTGAAGGCTCAAGTTGCTTTGAAACAGAATATCTAGATTTCCGCCACCTTGATAGTGGGTCTTGAGGTAGTAGTGTTAAAATTTCGCGCACCCTTTGAAATTTGTTTTGCAAGTCAAATTTCCTATTGACGCCTCTTCATGTCTCTATTGATGATCTAGTCAAGTTGTTGTCGTCGTGCGCTCTGAATGGGATTTGTAGCACAGGATCGTTCGAGATTTCCCTCTGAGGAAACCAAATATTATCTTTCCGTTGGCACCTAGACTCGTAACTAGTCTGACTATGTGTCAATTCGGGCTCCTGGTAAATTTGGTAGAAATAAGTGTAGTTGAATCTTTGTGTCAAATTCCGGAGTGTGGGGACTAGTCGGTCGTGCCTAATTTCGCATTGATGATGCATATCTAGTTCCTAGCATTACTTGAACGAGGGAAACCTGCATGCAGAGATTGCTGTTGAGACAGAGCAACTGCTTGTTTTGTTGGTCGTCTAAGTATTACTCGCTGGATCCACAAGGCAAGCATTCATCTATCGGGCCCTGACACCTTCTGGAGTTGATTTCGTGTAGCAGTAGTGGTGGTCTGCATCATTTTCCGTTCGGTCGGCATTAGCCTTTTGGGCTCGGTTGTTCGCAGCTACGTCTGCACCTTCTCGATGAAAGTGTAGAGTATGTAGCATATAGCGCTTTGAGAATTTCGTCCTGACCACCTTGGACGAACAATGATGTTAATTGTATAACCAGTGAACCGGTTCATCGCCCATCAGCAGTAGTCTCCCCTAGCCAGATCTATCAAGCAAAGATAATAATTCCTTCAAATCAAGATCAGGCAAGTCAAGCCAACATTTATTGTGCAAGAAAAACAGAAAATGGTACATGCTCACGCAGATCTGCGCAAACTCACGGACGATGTGCATCACAGGACCATGACATGTTGTGTTTTTAGCTTAGATGTTGCCTAAGTGGGACAGCAAATTGAGTTGGACCAATGCACACGGTCAGAACTGAGTCAACAGACTGGGCTCGAGTCTCGAGATGGTGGAAGATTGAACAATGAAAATCGACCCGCCGGGGCCCACCCGTGACCCCATGAAGATTCTAAAACACGATCACGTGACACGACGCGTCGGCTTGTTGAACTTTGTTTGGTTTCTGTGCTGGCATTCGTGGTCCTGCCACTAGACTAGTACTTTCGTAGTGTTCGACCACAACAGTCATGTCCCTCAAGGACATTGGAAAGTACGATGTGTCTGAAGAAGCGCAAGCTCGCAAAGATAAATTAGCAAGTCAAGGTATGCTTTCATTGCGTAATCTAACAATCGTTTCTGACTTGTTGCTTAGACACTGAGAATGCAGGCCTACGAAGCCGCCTAATGAAGAGAGATGCTGAACTAGAGGAGATAAAGGCATCGTTGAATGAAACATTGCACAAGGTCATTTTGACTTCCTTCTGCTTGATCATCCACGTCCACTCACTTCCTAGCTCAACAGCTCAGCGCCGAGGCTGACCGTGCTCTCAGGCTTGAAAGCGATCTGGCGCGGCGCTCCGATGAACTCAAGATGGAGAAAATGGCCTCTAGGAATGGAGAAGCTGCGCTTCTCGCTGCACAGGACAGACTGAAAGCTGAAGAACGAGCAGCACGGGAGCTCGAGGCAACGCTTGATACCATGTCTTGCCAATCCGAGTCAGTCAGGGCTCGTACTTTCAAACTGGAGACCGAGAACCGTAATATGGAGTCTCGCGTGCGTGAGCTAGAGAGGATGCTGGAAAGTACAAAATCCCAGCCGGTAGCTAATTCTCGATTACCGCAGCGGGGTGGGAGGCCTCGGTCTTCCTCAGTGTCTAGTTTCAGATCGCCAGCACTGGAGCGAGAACTCAACGATATGAAGGTTCTCCTGGCGGATAAAGAGAAGACCTTGCGCGACATGGAGATGAAACTCACTCGAGCTCAGGAAGATCTTGTCAAGACGCAAAACACTCAATTTTCAGCGGAGAAGACTATGCAAGCCCGAATCGCGGAGCTCACATCAGTAATAGAGGACAAAGATGAAGAGCTGGAGGTACTGAAATCAAGCCAGGGTGCAGGGAACGCAATGGAGAGGGAGGAGGAGTTATTGAAGAGGATCGACGAAGATGAAGTGAAGATAGAGACATTGGAGAGTCTCCTGCGCGAGCAGCAGAGTGGACCCACACAAGCAGCGTACGATAAGCTGCAAAGAAGGCTGCGTGCCGAGTCGGAGAAGCTTACCTTCTCAGAGAAGAGAGTGCGAGACTTACTGGAGGAGAAAAAGGAAGCACAGGACGCATGTGCTAATATACATCAGGAGCTGGACAAAGCAAATCGGCTACTCCATGACAGTGAGACGCGTGTTAGAACTCTGACGGTCATTGAAAGGTATGCAATACTTTGCCACTAGCATGATAGATTGCTGATATTGAACTAGTGGATTACACCAAGAGCTTATGGACCTCCGGTGCAATGAGGAGTCGACGCGGCATTCGACGGCCACCGATCATGATCACATGGATATCGACGTTGAAGACATCCGATCCAACTTCGACAGCAGCTTCTTATACCCAAACTGCTCCACTCCGTTGCCACCAACCAATACCAACGGTTCTGCTCACCCTGATGAAGCAACACTCGCCAATTACATTGAAACTTTGCTCAGGGCTGTAGACAGAATACGAAGTGAGCGGGATGACCTACGCCGTGCCCTCGAATTCTCCCAAACCGAGGCTCGAATCACAGTCCAGACTTTGGAGAAGCACGTCCACACGCTTACTCAGGAGGCGGATAGGGTCGCAGCCCACAAACAGCAGAGCAAGCATCTTGTCCTTTCCACCACAGCCCTGGCCGTCGTTGTGAATCACCTAGGCAATCGTTTGCATGCTGCCGAGCAAAACCAAGCCCTTGACCATTCCCAATCAGTAGCTGAACGAGATACCGCTTTACGAGACCTTCAAAGCAAATTCGAGGCCTCGTGCCAGCAGTTAACTGCATCAGAAGGGTCGCATAACCACATGCTCCTGCTGGTCACAGAGTTGGAAGTCAGAGTACAATCTCTGACTGCCGAAGTACAGGCAGCGGAGTCATCTCACGAGGACAGCCGCGATAGACTCCAGCAAGCAGAGGAACAACTAGCTGAGATTACAAGAGCTTACCAGAACATCGAATCAGAGCGTGATTCACTTAGCCTCCAAGTCACAAACCTCCAAACAGATCTAGAGGTTGCGCAGGAAGAATTATCAGATGCTCATGGCCGCTATAGCATTCTGCAAGCGCAACAGCTATCTACCATGTCGGCAACTGGAGTAGCTCACGCGCTTCGCGAGCAGATACAGGAACTTGAAGGCCGTGTCAACCGCCGCACGGAGCAGATCGGCATTCACCAACATGACATTCGCCGCCTGGAGACCAACCTCAAACTCCAGGAGGAGCGGATCTCCGAGACGATGTCGGAGCTGGAGATGATGTCGGCGCAAAAGGAGGCAATGGTCGAAGACTGTGCAGAAGCTAGAGATGCTCGTGACCAAGCTGTAAGCAACCTCGAGGCAGCAGAGCTCGAGGTGGAAAGGTTACAGGAGGAGAACGACAGTCTCAAAGCCACACACAGTGGTGAGCTATCGTCTATGGTAGCCATCGTCGCTCAAGCGATGTCGAATGCTCGCCGCGCCCAATGCATGGTCGACCAACACCTCGCTGAAGAACCGCAGATGTTGTCTAAGATAGCTGATCTTGCGGCCCACAACTCGAAGCTCTCCGAAGATATAGGACTGCTTGCTAACGAGAAAGAAGGGCTTATTCGGGACTTGGCAGAGAGCGTCGCATCACTGAGTTGTCTTGAAGCTCTCCGGTCACAAGAACATACCGAAATGGGTCAGCTAGTGGTCTCGCTTGCGACTGTACGCGAGGCATTGAGCAACAGTGACTGCAACTTGGAGAAGTCTCATCAAGACGTTGCGGCTTTGCAAGCCCAACTTTCATCTTGCCGTTGCGCACTCGAAGACAAGGCGATCGCTTTAAAAGCTCGCGATGCAAGGTTGGCCATACTGGAGCAAAATCTTGCCGAGATATCCAACGAGTCGGCCGCTGCTTCGGCCGCTCGCATTTCAGAATATCAAGGACAGCTGCAGTCATTAGAGGACGAACTCGATGAGCTTCGCACCCGCCATCAGATCACCTGTGAATCCTTGTCTAGAGCTCAGGATGACCTTCAGGAACGCATCCAGGCACCTCAAGCTAGCGAGAGTGCCGAGCTACAGGCTCGCCATGCTGGCGAGGTCGGGGGCTTGCAAGAGCGCCTCAAGCACACGAGCCAAGAGCTTTCACAGGCTACGCAGCTTTTACAGAGTGCTGACCTTCGCTTTGCAGAAGTGCAGCAACGCAATCAAGAATTGAACAACCAGATCGCAGCTCTCACGGACGATGGCCAGAGAAGAGCCGTGACGGAGGACGCTCTACGTGTCAGACATGTTGAAGAAATTGATATCCTACAGAAGACACTGCTCAACACGCAGAGCGAACTCGCTGCTGCTTTGAAAGAATGTCAGCGTCTTGCGAGCCTCGTGGAACAGTCAACTAGCGAACTTGAAGAAGCAAGGCAAGCCCACGCAGACGCTCTGCGTCAAGCAGAGCATCAAGTTCACGAATTGCAAGACGATCTGGAGGAGAAAGTTGCTGTTCTCGAAGCTAATGAAAGAGATCTTCAAGACTTCCGTATTAGCCTTGACGAACAATTCCGGGAGCAAGATTTGCTCCGCACACAGTTACAGAATGAAATTACCTGTCGCAAGCAAGATCAAGCAGCCTTCAATGACCAGCTCTCTGCTCATGCAAATCGTGAAGCCGAATTTGATGCTCTCAAAGCCGAACTTCGACAGGCCGATGATGCCATGCGCTGGCGACTGGAGCAGGCTGAAGCTGAGTTATCAAGTCTCCAGGCAGAGAAACAATCGCTGCAAGTAGAGAACACCAGCTTGGAAGCTGAGATTCAGCGCACGATATCGTTAACGAGATATCTGGAACAACAAGTGCGGGAGAGGTGAGTAGGCTCGCCATCTTCACTGGCGCAATTTTGACACACAATACACAGCGAAATATCTAGTTCTGCCCTCAAGGAGACCCTCGAACAGATACAACTTCGACTCGCTCAGTCTGAAAAGGCGGGCAAGGCAGCCGAGCTTAGCCTTGCACTTCAGACAACACAGCATGAGAAGGCGATGTCATCCCTCCGATGGGAATTGGACGCAGTCCGTTCGGAACCTAAACTTCATGACGTTGTCGCTGAATTGGAAGAGAAAAATCGTGAAATGGATCAGCTATTGCAAAGCAAGTGCGTTGAAATTGAAGACTATGACGATCGGATATTGGAGTAAGCGAATTCACTTGCGGTTCCCTCACCTAGACTCACATTATGACAGAGCTTTGAAGGCGAACAAGAAATTGACTACGAAGGTGGAGGCTCTGACACGCAAGGTACAGAACCTTCAAAGCAAGCTTGCTTCTGCCAAAGAATCTGCGCAAACCCCACCGGCCAACCTTGCTGCACCCTCTGCGCAAACACCGCCACCGCCCATTGTCCCTCCTGTGTCTCGGGTATCTGTATTCACAGATACCAAGCCAACCCTGGGTCGAGATCGACCAATGTCAAACACCCCAGCAGCATTCCGATCACAAACACCGGAGAGGAAATCTATGCAGTCAGGTATGGCGCAAACCGGACTCCCTGAAGAGGAGGTACCGACATCTGCGGGAAAGAAGAGACGGGCGCCAGATCATGATGACAGGGAAACTGTTCCACCCGAGGGCCGCTATACAAGCGACTCAGACATGCAGCCAGCCACTACACCACGTCTCCGCAAAACATTGCATTCAAGCCGATCCGGATTTACGCCAGTGCGCTCTGCCAGAACCATAATTAGTTTGCCTTCACCAGGAAGACGAGCCACAACTACTATCTCAGATGTTACGAACAGTCCTCGATCCACATCTGATCCTCAAACCTCTAGAAATTCGTCTAAACGGACCTGGTTAGGGAAGATCAGAGGTGGAGTGCCGCAATCCAATAATCCAGGTAGCAGAGTCGTATCCTCGCGGGTGAATGTGTTTGAGAAGATGCCAGATAATCCGAGGTCATCATAATGGACTCGGTTTCTTAGCATTGTAGCCATCTAGTACTTTTACCTACTTTTGTATTTCTACTTGTCAGTCAGTACTTATTCACACACTCCATCGAAACGTGGCTAAGTGCTATTATGTACTTGAAGGAGAACTATTCTGTCCTTCAATCAAGTTTCTGGTGAGGAACCTGAGCCGGGGCGGAAACTAATAAGCTGTGCACTTGGGAACTCGCTTGAACTTGTTCGGCTACAGCTGACACTTTTGTCTCTGGCCATCACCGTGACTGCAGCACCTGACTCGCCCACCGCTGGCTAATCTTGGAGCAGGTTGATTGTGATATTCATGATCATAGGAATCGGAAAAGACTAAAGTGTCCAGACGTCGAGGAAGAAACTGACACGCCGGCAGTCATGTTCAGAGAGAGACGTGTTCTTGCAGATCTTTCGACTGGTCAAAGAGACCCCGACGATTGGGAGATTGGCAGGCTGCGAACAGTTGACTATTTCTTGGACACAAGAGTGCTGACTTACGAACCCACATTAAGCCTTTTGGCTGTCGGTGAGATCTCTTAACTTGAGTCATCTTCGATTTGTGACTCAAGCGCTGCTCTCTTTTTGTTTGCAGGCACGGCAAGTGGCCTAATTTGCGTGGTGGGCGGTCCTGGCGTAGAGTGTTCAGTGCAGACGCCAAAAGGTTCTCCGGTCAAGATCTTGCAGCTTGCCGCCTCCACAAACAAACTCCTCTCCGTCGGTAAGCCGCCCACCAATACGTCAACCTCTCTTAATTTATGATGCTTCATACTGCTAGATGATCACGATCAACTTCATATCTGGAATTTGAAGGATTTGACCGAACCGCCGAAGTCGACGAGATTTGACCATGCTATCAAGTACGCAGATGACACCAATCGCTGTAATAATGACGTCTGCTGACCCTCAGCGTCTGAATACAAGTGCTATTATGTTGTCACCTTCGCACACCCATGTGGGCACTGAAACTCAGGACCTTAGACATTTCTAAGATTGCTCTTTCTAGGTCTTTCTCGCCCTGCAATCAGGAGAGATCAGGACCTATGATCTTCTGTGTTTGAAGAAGTCTCCCTATGTCATACCGAACTTGTGGAATATGTTTCAAACTAAGATCGCAAGCAGTGTGGTAGATCCCATGCATGTCTTGCCTGGTTGGTCGGTGCAAGAACACTGACGTGTTGCCGTCGATGCTTGCTTACATTGGGCCATAGCAATATACCTGTCGATTTAGTCGCACATCCACGAGACCTCAACTTGATATTTGTAGCCTTCGGCGGTCAGTAGTTTCCATGATCAGATCCAAGTCCCTGAAATAATCCTTAGGGGGAGTTGTACTGTACGATCTGGTTTGTGTCTGAATTCATTGTCACTGCCGTGTCTGCCAAGGATGACTGCTTATTCCCTTTGCAGTCTTCACGCAACATTCTACGGGCGTACGAACTTGTAATCCCTGCTGGTGCACCAGGAGGGGGAGGATATCACCAATCTGTGAGTTGGAACTTTCCAACAACAATCTATCATAGACTCATAATCTCCAAGGAAGTGCTCACACATCGGCGGCCTTCCGTCACTTCTGTAGCTATTCACCCAGCTGGGCATTTCTTCGCCGTGGGTTATGCCGATGGTTGTGTCGCCTTTTGGGCCGCGGAAGACGAAGATCAGCCTCTGATGGTGCGAACATCCACAGACTTGGATGTTAATGTCATAAATGGAGAGGAGCTTGAAAACTTTCTGCAAAATGGGGGTCCTTTGGAAGAAAATGGGACTAATTTATCAGAACATCAGCCAATTTATAGAGTCGCTTGGTGTGGCTTTGCGAACTCCTCAGATCCCCGGGGAGGAGCAACTTCTCTCGTCGTTTTGGGAGGCGACAGAAGTAACGACCCTTGCCGTTTGACTGTACACACAATGCCCGCTCTCGACTCTCCAGAACCTCCTGCTCCATCTGGTTCCAAAAGTGGGCTCCACCCTTCTATCCGAAAGTCGATGCGACTTTCAGTGATTTCGTTAGAAACAACCTATTATCTATCATCTGGGCCTGTTTATGACTTCATCCCTTTTCCAAAGTCTAATCCGCATTTCTCTGGTTGCTGGGATCCTGTTTCCCTGCTGTTCCTTACTGCAGCCCCCTCTGGTTCACGGACGGTTGAGGCTCGACAATTCTTGCCTCCGAAAATGATATCTTTGCTGCCGGGAACAGACCCCCAGAATAGCAGCGAACACAATGATGTTATGCATAACCTTTCCGCGACGCTTGAGGGTATGGCACTTGGTGGGAAAGAACCTCTACCAATGCACATTCCTTCAAAATTGTACAGTGGGCTTGGTGGGGTATCTTATGCACAGCTCTTAACTTTTCAACGAAGTATGCATGATGTACTTGTGGGACAACAGCCCGTGCCTGGTGATGCGGATTTACCCATTACTGGAGGGTCTGCATGGATAGACGATAAAAGACTCAGTGAGCTGAGGCTCTCCAGGGTATTGATCAATTGATTACTCAAAGTCATTGATTTATTAACATTGCGCTTCAGAGCCATCCGCGTCGAATCCTCATCACCTGTCATCATGACTTAACTGTCCGTTTCCACGACGTCAGCCCTCAACTTCTCATCAGCTCCAGCACATCTCCCCTTCAGAAGAATTTCCCTTTCACGCTTCATGACCTCACTATTGATCTCAGTTGTCTACCGCTTTCCAGTGCCCCAGAAGTTGCCACTGTTCAAGTTGCCCCCGAATCCTTGGAGTGTGTCGTGCTATTGAAATCAGGCGATCTCCTGGTATATCGATTGAACACAACACAAGTCGACCCTCCTATAACAATTGAAGGAAACAAAGAGTTTGTCCTGCTGGGTAATGCCTCTTTACCATCAGGGACGAGGTACCATCCCTTTTTGATGCTGCCTCGCGGCAATGTTTCCTTGACATGTTGCGCATTGTCGGACATAGGTATGCTCTCCTTTGGGCCCTGTGTTACATGAATTGTTTAATGCAAAATAGGCTTCGTTGGTGTTGGTTACATCGATGGTTCTGTCACAGTGATAGACCTGCGTGGACCATCTCTCCTTAGACCGCAGCGTCAGAAAAGGCAGTCTAAGCTTTTAGTCCGCAATCAAGATGCGGATCCTGTTGTCTCGCTAACGTGGACTGTTTCTGCTGTCAGCATGGGTATGCGCTGATATATATGATGAAACTCTTTCTAACCCCATGACTCAGACGCACAGCTAGCCGTGCGGCTGATCGCTATCCACGAGTCTGGCAACACGCAGGTCTTCAAGATCATCCGGGATCCCGACTCCTCGTTGTATGCTATCGCACAAGATGTTATCAGGGTCGAGGGCCTCCCAGATGTCATTCAAGGTGGTTCATTCGTAATCGATTCGCAGAAAGGTACTACTTGGCGTGCCGATCGATCACGTTTTGCCGCTTCCCTTCAAACTAGAGATAGCAATCCTGCACATTGCTTCTGGGTGACAGCAAGCGCCAAGGGGGCTCGTTGCATGCTTGATATCTCAGGGGAGAGGGTTTCCAAAGTAGAATGGCATAGCAAGAAAAATAAAGTTGGACACGTTCAAGTGATTGAGAAGAACAGTGAGTTCTTGGAGCCCAATAATCAAATTAGTACTGACAACAAACCTAGATTCTCATGTGCTCGTAGCATTCAATGACAAACCGGAAGCTATGGTTTACTCTTTACCTTATCTTGAGCACCTACATACATTCTCTCTTGCAAACATATGCGAAAAGTACGTACTCCCAAATTGCGTTTTGGCTACACTCTTGAGTTTTTATTCGCCAGTGTCGTGTCTGTGGACGAAACAGGAGATTTCATTGCCTTGAGGCGTCATGAGTCAGGCGTACTTGAACAGATCGTATTTGGGACACTTTTCATAACCCGTCGTGTTTATGATAATCCAATCGTTGATCTGATACGTTTTCACCGCGAAATCCCCCCCTACCCGCAGCCAGTGTCCGTTGGTCCCCCTTCGTTGCTGGGGTCATGGTTCCGGTATGGGAACCCTATTATGACCGGAGAACAGCTCGATGCGCTACGTATGTCAAGTCACTTGTACGCCTTTGATTGTTGATCTGGAGCATCGATATGTATATAGTTGCGGGCCCCGACAGACCTATACCACCACCGGACCCTGTGCAAACATCAGAAGACACGACCACCGATGATGGACCCGGTGTCATGAAGACTATCGAGAACGCTCGTAATGGCGTTTATAGCCGTCTAAATGATGCTCTTGCTGAAAGGGGGTGCGTACATGATTGTCTGACCACTCCGATGTCAGTGCTAAATGAAAGTCAAAGGGAGATGTTGGGAAACATCGAGCAACAGATAGGTTCCCTACAACAAGGGAGCAAAGATATGGTGGCGCAGGTGAATATTCAGTTACTGGCTGTCTGACTGTCTGGGATGCTAACGTTGATTAGGCTAAGAGACTTGCGGCTGAGCAGAGCGCTAGACGTTGGTTCGGCTTCTGAGCTGATCAACGGGACACACGTCATACTCGCCATTGACACTCGAAATTCGAAATTCTCGATGCATACCATTATGTATATCAGTGTACTATAGGAAACTCCAGCCATGTAATGATATGTGATGTAGGACATGATGTGTATGTAGTCATCTAAACTCCAGTGATGTTCACTGCCGGTTTTCCGGAGTACGTGACGCCTTGATTAACTCCCTCATTTTTGAGTTTGGAAATAAGTTTTCATTCGACCATCGGCCTTTGGCCGCCTCTACGGCGAAAAGCCCGAGGTCCTCGATCGGTGTGTACATGGATGGCAGAATGGTCTTCATAATTGGCGTCATGAGGCAATCTATGACCCTTGTTGTTGACGAACGAATGTTCTCTCGGTCTGATGGGTGATCTTTGGAGGGGAAAAGGTAGGCAGGGCGCATGACAGATGCTTTGATGTTGGAGGACGGAGGAAGATCAAACAGAGCTTTTTCAGTCATGCCCTAAACGCGGCGTGAGCATCCCAATGCTTGCGAGTACTAAGGTATCAAGCAACAGGCGCATACCTTGATTTTCGCGAACTTGATGTTGCTCTTGCCAGATGGATCTGCGCCCTCTCCTGAAATGAAAACAAATCTGAAGGGCTCTCCCGTTTTGTCCTTCATCCCTGCTTCTTGCAAAGAGTTTACGAAGTGCATGGTGTAATCGTATGTGATGCGCGTGTATTCATCGTCTGACAGGCCAACTGAACTCTTCCCCAGTGCCCAAACGCAAGCGTCATGCCCTACCAGACGAGCAGGGAGATCGCTAGGGTAATTCAAGAAGTCATTCAGAATTATGACTTCTGTCTTGTCATTTTTGGGGATATCCATCCATGATGGGAGTACTCTACGAGAGAGTACCGTGATCTTCGTGATGGCTGCATCTGATACTGCTTGACGAAAGATCTGGATACCAGCTGGCAGATATGTGAGGATGTGTAAATTCCATGTCCGGACAGAATTGTAACATACCAGCACCAGTGACTCCTGTTAAGACAAGTTTCATGATTGAAGATGGTCAAAGGGTTGTTTTGAATGATTCGCCTTCCACTGGGTTTAAGTATTCTTTCAGAAAGTTTGCGCATGGTCAGCACAACACGCGGTGCAAGATGACGCAGCCTGCCGGCTGGACGCAAGTGACAGCGAAGGGCGTGCCGGTTAGACTCGTAACCATTCTGCCAACGCGCGCTTTTGAGATGGTGTGAATTTTGCCGTAGGCTCGAGCATCCGTGGTAGTAGTATATGTACGTCAGGCTGGTCACGAGCCTGCGTGCTGGCATCGATTATACATATGCCATCACAAACCTATTATGTAAACGAACAAATGATATGAATTCAAAACGACTACGCGGCAGCGGCAACATTCATCATGCAAATCACATACACCCCACACTTGAGCGACTCATCTCACTATTTGCCGCCAAAAATGGCGTTTGGGAGCGGACAGGGAGAACTTCTTCGTTGTTGATCAATGATCACCGTCCCCAAGAATCATCCTGACGACGTCTCATGATTCCAATCTTATGTGTGATGACTCAACCTTCCTTCGTTGTCGAGCTCGAGAGTCAAGAGAGAATCCATTGTCTGCGAAAATAATAAGGCCATGACTGCATGACCGCAAATGCTATGCCATTGCTAGCCTTCGTAGGAAAGGACAGGAAAGCATTGGAGTAGTTACTCTCTTGGTCGACGAATACCTTGGGATAAGAAGGGCTCATGAGTGGGTGAAACTTTGGGATATTCGCCTTCTCAACTCGGAAGAGCTGGAGATTCACGAGTTATCAACAAGGTGCATCAACGAAGCGGATGGCACACCTTTGCAAGACCAATAACTGAGGCTGAGTGGACTTTGGACATGACGCGATACCAACGGGATCAGCAAAGACAGCATCTTCAATGCTGAATGTGTTCTGTCTCGAAAGAGAATCAAAGGGAGTCTTCGGGCCAAATAAAAGTTAGTGCAGGGTTCGGAAGTCCTTTCTAGTCCTTTCCTCAAGAGATTTAGTTTCTGAGGGTCAACCAGACCCTTGAAGACATCATAGAAGATGCTTGAAAATAGTTAGACTGCGGGCGGGATAAAATGAAAGTAAGGCGAAGCAGCAGCTTCAAGAAGGTTTATATACCTCCATCATGAAATGATATTTATTCCATGGACGATCAAAATCATGTTTTGCCAACGCGCCAGTGTGACCGACATTGTGACAAATGAACATTGTCGTGACAGTAACGTGTTAGTATGTTATTCAATATTCTGAGGAGTGCTGACCTGTAGCGATACCACCACTAAAGTCACGGTACTATCAGGCATGGCAGATTATGAGTCTTTGCACAGGCAGTGTCGCACTTTGGAGTCTTTATTCGACACAAAGCTTACGTCGTACTCCCGCTTAGCATCAACAATAACAAGAAACCAGGACGATATCGAGGCGGGAGGCTCGCGCGAACGTTGGAAAGACGTTGAAGGCGAAGTCGAAGACCTCTTGGAGAAGGTGGGACACACAGGCGCACCAGCACGCATATCAGTAGCTTACATGGACATATGTTTAGCTACGAGAAACCAATGATGAATTACTCGCACTCTCAAACAACCCGGACACCCCGCCCTCACAGTCCATGTCCCGTGCAATCCAGAGACACGGTGAGGTCTATCAGGATTATGCAAAGGAGCTGCGCAGGACAAAGGTATGTCCTATTTCACTATTACACGAGCCCAGTTCTCATGATACTTCACAGACAAATGTGCAGCATACACTTGACAAAGTAAACTTACTTTCTGGCGTCCGAAATGACATTGAGTGAGTTCTGATCCATTCGCGGAATGTCTCATTGATGACACTCTCTTGTGACAGGGCGTACAAATCTTCCGCAGCAGACTCACTACTGGCGGAAAGAGGAAGAATTGACAGCTCCCATTCGATGACAGACCAGATTCTTGAGTAAATTTTTATCCTCACTCGTTATTCTTTGTTGAACATTCCGCCGCAGCCAAGCATATGAAACTCGGGCAGAATTCTCGCGGCAAAGCATGTCTTTGGCCAGTATAAACTCGCGCATGACTGGTGTCATAAGTCAGTATTTTGCGTACAGTCGTGATGGCATATACTGACAATCAGCCAGGTACGATACCTGGCATTAACAATCTCCTTTCCATGATCAAGAGCCGACGGCGGAGAGACTCTATCATCCTTGGCATTCTTATTGGAGGGTGCTTACTGCTGCTTATGAGCTACATGTCGCGGTGATACTATTTTCATTATTCATGGACCATTCAATGAAATTCTCTATTTCATACATTGTCAGTTATACAATGAACTTACATACCAGTCAACTGCTGTCCAGTCTGAGCAGGTTACTATGGACAACATTATGACTGCCAGGTAAAAACTTTCAATTACCGCTCCCTGGTCGGTCGTTTGATGATCTTGTTAAGTCCGACATGGTTTCCTTGCACGAATTCCTTCCAATTGTTTTCCAAATGTCGAACAACTCCCTGCTGGCTTTCGTCTACGACCTCTTCCCAGGACGATTCAACTGGCCATCCTTTCACTTCAGCAACTATAAGCACCATGTCCCAAGTGCGCTGCGCACAGTCTTCGATCTTGTGGCAATCTGATTCAACGAGGATACGGCGTGGAGAACATGCAGCGATCAACGCTCGGTGGTTCGGAGACCGACTGTTGATAACCGTCGAGAGAGATAAAAATACATTTGGATGGCGTCTCTGCAAAAGCCCGTTAAGCTCAACACAGGCAGATGAAACAGTCGGGTCAGGTCACAGGGCGCATACCTCAATGGACAGCCACGTTTGCGGGCTAAGACCGCAGCTGTGAATATCAATGCTTATTTTCGTCCAATGCTCGCCATGCTTAACAGCCATGCGGTCTAAGAGTTCCACAGTAGCCATTTGCGATTTAACGCTGTGCATGCTGACATTTCGACCTAGCTCTGCTGCTAGATCAAGCTGTGCTTCAAGGATAGCTAACTGGTGCTCAAAGGGTACGGTGAAGGGTGTCAGTCCTCCGGGCGAAGTGAAGTGGTCGTAAGGCACCCGAAAAGCTTTATCGATACCAACCTCTCCGAGCATTGCGCTTGGAAAGGCCATAAGATTCTGACGGACGTCATCCAGGATGGCTCGTAAAATCACTGGTTCAGGTAGATGAACAAGCAACTTTTGGAAGGCCTCCGTGTGCTCGTCTGCATCCTTGAATATGTGCCTGTAATGACTTTCCTTTGATTCATACGATGCTAGTGCGATCCAGTGCGTAAACCACGGATGGTAACCTAGCATCAAAATCAGCGGTACTTCAGTGTCATAGCATTGATGGCTAACCAAAAGAAGGCACGACTTTGTCTGGGAATGCAGTAGCCAAGTCTCGCACTAATCCTTGGTCTGCCTGAAGAGTGGACATGGCACCGATGATAATGGGCAAGTTGTCCATCGACTTCACTGGAATCTCTGAGTCGGTGGGATGGCAGTGTACATCGACGACGTGTCGCAGGACTGACGGGGGAGGAAGGGTGTCCCGATGAGATATAGTATCAGAAATGTCGTGCTCGTAGCACATTTCGATTTCTTGGCGTCACTCCAGCTGGTTTCACAGCTCAAGCTCAAGCTTGGAATAGCCGGAGGTTGTGTGTTGATCGACATGCACAAACAACTTCCATGCTTGGACTTCAATCATGTCTAAGTACCTTGACTTTGAGGAAACGCCCTATATCATCTTTCTTCTCTAAAATCATGGCGTGCACACTGACGCTTGATGTGTCACCTCCAGTACACCGTTGGATGAACACCACTCTTCAACGGGATGTTTTCAAAAGGACTATCCCTGTTCTTGCCGCCAGAGTTCCTGCTTCTAAAACTGGATTCATGCTGAAGTCTGGTGTCATGAAGAAGTATGCGACTTTGATTGTCCAGAGATCATGTCTAATATACTTCGCAGATCCCTCATGGATTTGCCAAAAGTACGCAGCGTTCTTCGGGATCCCTACGATGACCTTGAGAGGCTGGTGTTGCTGAATGTATCTGAGCATGGTACCGTATAGTATTTCTCGGTCGGGTTAGACGTGCTTTTCTGATACTCCATCCGTAAGCTAGCTGCTCTCTCCCAGGAGGTTCGCGATTTCTTGCAGGAACAGTCTGCTACGCTGGTTGTGCACAATCTTGAATTGACTTACGACTACTGGACTGCGGGTACGAGCTGCGTGGTTCCTCATGTTGATGGTATTTATTGATGTCCAGATGAAATCTTACATTCCATATTGCCCGAGGAGCTTTGCAAGGGTTCTCCATCAGGGTTCGCAGTCACTGGCCACATCGGTGAGCGTGATGGCATTCGCGTTTGATCGCCACTGATAAGTCCTTTAGCTCACATGAATCTTAATAAAGAATATCTACCCTATAAACATATCATCGGTCAGATTATTTTGGATGCAAGTATTGATTCCTTGAATTCTGAACTTCCGCTGATGTCATTTACCGCAGAAAAATCCTATGATCAAAACAGTTGTCAATAAATTAGACAGTATCGATACAAAGTACCGGTTTTTCAAAATGGAACTACTCGCGGGAGAACCTAATTATGTCGTTGAGCACGTAAGTCAAATCGTTCTGTGGAATGATCAGCTAAGAAGATCACTATAGCACGAGTCTAATTGCCGATTCACTTTCGACTTCACTCATGTTTATTGGAATTCACGGCTGCATACGGAGCATGATCGACTTGTCCAACTCTTCCAACCAACTGATGTCATTGCTGATGTATTTGCCGGTGTGGGTCCTTTCGCAATTCCTGCTGCCAAGAAAGGGTGTGCGGTATTTGCGAACGATCTAAACCCTGAGAGTGCGAGGTATTTGAGCCAGAATATCGTTGACAATAAAGTGAGGTATTTCTTTCATTTGATCTATACCTCGTTCTAATGTTGTTCGGTAGGTCGCAAGTTTGGTCCGCGCTAGCTGCGAGGATGGTCGTGATTTCATTAAAAAGGTTATCGGCCGTGCGAGGGATCATCCTTTCCCCGCGTACACCGGGCCGAAACTCAGCAAGATGCAAGAAAAGGAGAAACGCAGGTTGCAACTGGGAAAATCCTCTCCAACTGCGCTGGTTGATCAGTCAGCTGTGGAGAATCAGTCTCCTCGTCAAACCATCACACATTTTGTGATGAATCTCCCGGATTCAGCGATCGATTTCCTCGACGCCTTCCGTGGAGTTCTATTAGAAAGCGCTAGTGAACGGGATTTGAGCGGCAATTATGCCAACATGCCTATGGTTCATTGTCATTGCTTCACACGCGAACTCCAGCTAGACAGGGCTGAAGCGGATATCATACAGGTAATGTTCGTGAATCAGTGCAAAGGCTATGCTGACTGTGATTATTAGAGAGTTGAAAGTAAACTTGGACATAGGCTGGATACCGAGGTAACATTACACATGGTTCGGTCTGTTGCTCCAAACAAAGACATGTACTGTATAAGTTTTAGATTGCCTCGTGACGTGGCCTTTGCACGGTAATCTAGAGTAAGGGGGCCGACATTGCGCCGCCTTGCTTCTTGATTGATGCCCTAATTATAAGGCGGTGAATAGGAAATTCGGAATCAAGTGAAACGCGGTGCATCGCATTGTGCATGTGTCACATGTCCAGCTCGGCAGTGCGATTCGGTTATGTAATCACTCAAGTTATTTATCCCCGCAACAGTACTGCATTGGCCCTGTTTAGCAAATTTTTGGTGCCTTCGCTCTTGTGCTATTAACTACATCGCTACGTGCTGCCAGTTGGTGCTGCATAAGTATCCTTCCCCCTAGACTTGCTTGGTTCATCTCTCTTGCCATATAGACATACCTGATACCTCCTAGACACTAATTCACCTCGGAGTCGTGACACTAGAACAATGACACGCGTTATCTCCACAGTTCATTGCGACGCCGATGCGGCATCATCCTCTTTGACTGGCTCAGCCTTAAAAGGCGTTCGCAGTGTGGTTGCAGCACCCGAGAACGAGATGAAGCGATGGAGAAGGATATTTGAAGCCAATGCAAAGGTCGTGATCGACGGGGAGAAGTATATCATGATTCATTCTAGAGAAATCTGGTCTCTTGCTGACTGCTTGGACGGTAGATACTTGGACCCCGACAGCTTTGTCAATGCTATTGCTCCAAAAATCGATTCGACTAAAATAGGTCGTGCGCAATTCGCGATTCTGTTTCGTGTAGCCGACTCCTCGAAGCGGGGTTTGGTTTCTTGGGACGATTTCACAGTGTTTGAGACACTTCTAAAACGTCCTGACGCAGATTATTGGATAGCCTTTCAGTATTTCGACGTGTGAGTCTTTCCTACTCGTCTTATATATAGCAACACTCAGACTTGGCGCGGTCGCATTTTAGAGACAGCTCGGGTACCATAACTTATGATGAGTTCAAAAATGTATTCTTGGCCAATGTTGGGCCATCCGCCATTCCTTTTGACTTTGACTGGTACGTACTGTCGAAATTCCAAATGATTTGTATTTATCGTGGTCACAGTGATTGGGTTAAGCTATATCTTGGGCGAAAAAACGGCACACATGTCCTTGGATGTCAGTGGACATTGTTCTAATTCCACATTTATTGATTTTTTTTTTGCTAGACAATGAGTTTACTCAGCTAATGAAGGGCCTTCAGGGAGAGCGACTTCGACAGGCCTTCAAGTATCTCGACAAGGATCAAGACGGATTTATTAGACCTGAGGAATTCAAACAAATTATATTGGTTTGTATACCTTTTTTTCACGACCCGCCCTTCTTATACTTTCCTTATGACAGGAAATTGCTGGGCATAAACTATCTGATGCAGTCATTGAACGTCTACCTACGCTATGCACGCTCACTCCTAGTGGGCGTATATCTTATTCTGAGGTCGTTGCATTTCAAAATGTTATTCGAGGTGAGCTTTATTGTGCTGCGGCCTGGAAGCAACCCCAACTTCTGTATCACAGAGATGGACATGGTGGAGCGGTAATTTTGCCCGCCTGATAATGATAACTGTCATTGACTAATAGGATGTTAGTATTCTACGCGAGGCCACTGCCAAGTCAAAGGATGGACGCATCGACCAGTCTGATTTCCTTAACCACTCTGCCGCGATCTCGCGCTACGCTCTTTTCACGCCCATGGAGGCATCTATTATTTTCCACTTTGCGGGTAGAGGTAGCCGCGAGAAACGGCTTGCTCTGTTGGACTTCGCTCAGCTCTTGGATCCCCAGTGGAGATCTCCTCACGAGATTCTCGAAGTCAATGAAGTCCGCCCGAAGGCATCATTCCTTCAAGGAGTATTGAAGTCTGCCTACAGCTTTGTTCAAGGAGGCACGTTATCTGTTGCACAACACTATCGCGACGCAACTCTAATACAAGTATAGGAATTGCCGGGGCTTTTGGTGCCACTATTGTCTACCCTATCGACATGGGTAAGTGATTAGGAATCATGCCGTATTGGATTTATCTGACTTGTTTATCTTGATAGTGAAGGTACGCTGTGCATTTCATCGGTTATCTTTTAGTCTACAACAAGCCCCATTGGTTTACAGACTCGGTGCGTTTCTGAGTGGGTTTTCGCGAGTTTTTTTGCCGAACTATTTTAAGGATGCAAAATCAGCGGAGTACAGTGGTCGGTCAGATGCTGTACAAGAATAGCATCGACTGTGCTCAGAAAATATTCCGCAACGAAGGTCTTGTGGGTTTCTACCGTGGTCTTGGTCCACAGTTGATTGTGCGTTGTCGTTGTACTTCTATGAAATTTCACTTCGCCTGACGTTTCAACAGGGTGTTGCTCCGGAGAAGGCTATCAAGCTTACTGTCAATGACCTCATCCGTGGTCGTGCCATGGATCCAGAGACAGGACGTATCAAGCTTGGTTGGGAGCTGATAGCCGGTGGAATGGCTGGTGGTTGTCAAGTGGTATGTCTTCTCTTTTAAGAATGTACTCATGTTGCCCACAACGATGGCAGATCTTTACCAATCCCCTGGAAATTGTGTAAGTTTCAGCACCTTGGTCATATCCTGGTCCTTACCTGAGTTTCAGTAAGATTCGTCTCCAAATACAGGGCGAGGCCGCAAAGCTAGAAGGAGCAGTCAAAAATGGTGCTGCCCACATCGTACGCCAACTGGGTGTGCTTGGTTTGTATAAAGGGGCCAGTGCCTGCTTGCTTCGCGACATCCCGTTCTCGGCCATCTATTTCACAGCATATTCCCACCTTAAAAAGGATGTGTTCCACGAAGGCTACAACGGAAAGCAGTTGTCATTCCTAGAAACGCTGGGTGCAGCGGGCATTGCGTAAGGTTTCTTGTTTTGAAAAACACGACGACATGTGCTGATAGGGCGAGTTCACTAGTGGCATGCCAGCAGCCTATCTAACAACTCCTGCTGGTTCGTATTCCTTTTGAGTAGTACCCGTGATGATACCTATCGGATACTTGTCACAGATGTGGTGAAAACTCGCTTGCAGGTGGAAGCGCGACAAGGTCAGACCCACTACAAAGGTCTCACAGATGCATTTGTCAAGATCAGTAGGTGACAATCTCATCTAGTAAAATTATGATATTCACGACTGGTATTTCCTCTAGATAAGGAAGAAGGTTTCAAGGCATTATTCAAGGGAGGACCGGCGCGTATCCTCAGAAGTAGCCCACAGTTTGGCTTCACCCTGCTCGCCTACGAATACTTGCAAAAGGTAGACGACTGTCACTCCACCCCCCGAATACGCTAACATCTAATCATCTTTGCAGCTCCTTCCTGTCGGTCCTTCCGTTTTTTTATGCATTTGATACTTGATTGTTTTCAACAGTACCCATGGCAGGACAACAAACTCGAAGTTAAGACTGCTCTGACAACACCAAAGCGGGACGAGATGTCTCAAATTCGTGCGAGGAACGCCCTTAAAATACTACTAGATGTTCATGGTGATTTTGGGAGACGCGCGGCCAATTTCTCTCATCCCCTCGTGAAGCAGGCAACCCCAACAACCTCGCCATCGAAATCAGCATGATGCACTATTTAATCCTCATCTATTGGACTTTGTCTAGACGGAATAGTGCAGGAAGATGGTTCCCCGTTCTGGCTTGCTTCGATCTGTCGATGTTACTATCGACACATGCACCTATATACACGCAATTGCTCGTTCCAAACATATACCGTAATTGACACGATTGGATTATTTAAGCTTGTTATCGTCGCATGTCCATAGACACAACATAGACGTTCTGGGATATTCACCACTAGTGACTACCTTTGATCCTTCTTTGACAGATGCCACTCCGTGAAGTCGAATTTCCTTCCGATCCTTCCGATCTGGAACACGCAAAAGAACAATTCTTGATTTTCTACTCTTCGCGCGTGAACGGACAGCTATGGTGTCCTGTGAGTGCGAGTCTCATGTACAGCGATGACACCGTGACACGGTCCTGACTGGTTGGGCTGCCAGGATTGTGTAGCAGTAGATCGGACCATCCAAGATACTTTCGGTCCTGAAGATGGGCCATGTGCAGTGATTGTTTATGTTGGCCAAAAGCCCGAGTAGGCAGGCACATCACGTCTTCTGAGGACTGGCACTCAATTCTACAATGGTGCTCAGATGGAAAACACCCTCCAATATTTTCAGAGGCGAGCCTTGGCAAGTCACCTCGGTGCCCACGGTCATCAAGGTTGAAGACGTTAGTATTCGACCAATTAAATGGAGTAGCAATTTCTAATAACTTCATCGACAGTCCAAAGTAGCCGGTCGACTCGAGTCCGAGATTAATGCACTTCTCGCGGATTTCATCCGAGGATAGAGTGATTTAGCTTGACACTTTCGAGTACCAACAATTGGCCTTTTGAATCCAATGTTAAATGTCGTGTACAGAAACAACCGAAGGTCAAACTTTTGAATGATCCTTCCTCACTAACTCATGTTCATATGCAACACCCGCCAAATCTCTCTGGCATATATATTTCACTGATCACAACAAGTATTGACGACCCCCCGGACCAGTGTAACCCCGGGAGCTGCTCATGCACCTCTGTCTTTGTGGAGTGCATTTCCTTCCGTCGTACAATACCGCCGAGGTCAGGATAAGCATACTGAATGAGATCAATCCTCAAGTGCATGAGCCCTCGTTGAGTTTTTCTCGTAACTGAATTACTGCAGTATTTACAGTGTCTCAATGAATATTGCACATCTCTCTCAGTCTCATCGGTACCTCGATGCAGATATCTCATCACATGTACCACGAAGTTAATACGATGCTCACGACCTCATAAATCGCTTACTATATCTCGCACGAGCATACGGTGCAAGGCTGGCGGTTTTTTGGTGGGAGTGACTTTTGGGAGTTTTGATGCCTGATAGCTATTCGTCGTTTCAGAGCAGGATCGGGACCTTCAATCTTCAGCTCATTCAAAGGCGATTTTCATCACAACCGTTGAGTTGATGGCGAAAAATTGGATATGGATTTCAGAGTAATTTATATTTTGCGGGTGTATGGATGACACCGGCCAAGTCATGATGTATGATGGCATGACGCTAAGAGATGGTGTGGCAAGCTGGAGGGGCAGAGTGTTCCAGTGGCAAAAAATATGGTAAACGGACTCTAGTAGTAGTAGGCCTGAAGTTTGCGTCCTGCCATGCAAGCACGATATTACTGTAAAGGTTATTTAAAATTGGCAAAAATGAAGATGCAATTGAGGATATTTATGTTGAGAACTACTCATACGTACTGATTATGAAACCCAATAGTTACGAACCTCGAGTAAAATCACCACTTTTGCCACCTGTTTTATGCGTGACTATGATTTCTCCAATTTTCATTTCTTTACCCGCTACGGCCTTCAGCATATCCCAGACCGTAAGGAGACCGACCGATACCGCCGTGAGTGCTTCCATTTCCACTCCGGTTTTGCCTTCGCATGCCACGGTAGCAGTGCATTTTATGGTATACTCGGAGGCGTCTTCATCACCAGGCTGTTCAACTGGACGCACACCACACTCGGGCGTCAATGTGACGGATACGTTAGATATCTGGAGAGGATGACATAGAGGAATAAGGTCGGCTGTTCGCTTGCACCCCATGATCGCTGCCAGTTGGGCGACTGATATCACATCCCCTTTGCTGCGGACCTTTTGGATCGTCTTATCCGTAGAGTCAGCATCACCCGATCCTGTGATGAGGTCATATGCAGATCTTGGGATGTATATGCGACCGCTGGCAGTAGCACTACGTTTCGTTGCGTCCTTATTGCCGACATCAACCATACATGGCCGACCATCAGAACCAATGTGAGTCAAACGGAGGCCAGATTGGCTAGTTGATGAGCTCCAGCGTCGATAGATATGAGGTAAAAATGGTGTGTTATCGAGAAGGTAAGATTGTGTAGGGAGGCTGGGCCACGATTGCACTCTACACTTGCGAGGCTGTATGCCTGGAAAGGTGGATTAACATCAGGACACTATATTGAACCCTTCACACACTAGTAAACTCTACCTCAAAGGAAAGTACCTAACCTCCGATGAGTATCATAGGTCGGTTGGTTATGACATCGATGTCCTCCATACCAGCGTGCTTCTCCTGTTTTCCCTGGACAGCGCGTCCAATGACGTTCAAAAGTTCTCCATCACTGGCGCCACGTCGCATTTCATCTCTAAGAGATACTTCCTTGGCATCAAAGAGACAAACCTGGCTCAAAGGTGAGTACGTAGTACGATCTAGTCATGATTAACATACTTTGATTTGCCCATCTGCTGTCAAACGCAGGCGGTTGCAGGACGAGCAGAAGTGATCTGACATGCTGCTGATGAAGCCTAGACTACCAGCATATCCCGGAATCTTCCAGGATCGTGCGGTATCGTTGAGTTCGTCGGGTGCTCGTGTAATAGAAGGGTATTCCTTTGAGATAATGTCTAGAAGCTGGCTAGAAGGGACCATCTTTGCCTTGTCCCACTTGTTTCCTATGGCAGCGTGAGCAAAGCCAACGATTGTCTGGGACACGAGATACCTGTGAAGGGCATGAATTCGATAAATCGAACAGATATATTTTTGTCCGCAGTCAATTTGACAAAATCCAGGACTTCTGAATCGTTGAGGCCCTTAACCACGACGACATTTAATTTCACTGATCGTAAGCCTTGACTGTGGATGGCAGTATCGAGCGAACGAAGAACTGCATCGTGACCGGGACGCCGAGTCATAATCTCAAACTTGAAGGGGTCCAGAGTATCGAGGCTGATCCCTATCAGAGATGCCGTATTGAATGTATGAAGAAATAACGGTCACCTCAGATTCAAGTGTGTTAAGCCACTTTCAATATAAAGAGGCAGACGGCGGTGGAGGGCGATTCCATTGGTGGTCATTCCGATGGACTCGAGACCGAATGGGCGGAGTTCGTTGAGGCGGCCTGCATAGAAATTTAACCAACATTCAGAAGTATGGCAATAATAACTTGCGAATTATGCCGTCCAAGCCTTTCCGTACAGTAGGCTCTCCCCCAGTCAAACGTATCTTCGTGACCCCGCTTCTTACAAAAAGATTTGCCAATCGTATGATCTCGTCGTCGGTCAAGATATGATGGGCTGGCGATAGCTCTACTCCTTCGCTAGGCATGCAATAAAAGCCTAAATTGCGTTCACACTGTTTAAGCGCTCGAACAACGATTCAAACGAAGGACGGACATCGAAGATTACATCTCTCTGTCAAGGAAATGCGAAGATAATCGTGTCTCCTATGAAACGAGTCAACGAGTGCGGGTGAGAATTGACTTTGTGCATCGATAAGTGCGATTTTTGACTGAGTACACGATGAGTTGATTCTACACCAGCTGATGGGTGGTCATACCTGAGCCTTTGCTCTTGGGGTCGTCCTAGTGTTCTGCGAGTAGTAACGGAGACAGGCAGGCCCATATTTGCGAGATATCGCAGAACATAACCAGCTTGACCGTTGATAAGTCATGTGTCGGAAGAAAGAGTAAACATAGTTTGCTCCTAGGGTTCGAGAGTTTAGGTAGTATCTCACGCACAACCTTGTCAAAGTTGCTTCCGATGCATGTCGATCGGAACAAATATGACCCACTAGCAGTCACATGACATGACGCTTCCTCGTTTTTACCTCCTTAACACACTAAGTCTATCTTACTACCCTATTAGCTGTCTCTGACCCAACCACTCCCATCTTTTCTTTTCTCTTCTTTTCCTTTCTCTTGTTGTCGTTGGCAATGGCGACGAATACATCTTCCAATGGTGGTTTACAACAACCTCAAGAAACGGCTGAAACTCATGTTCATGACATCATGAACCATGATGCATCCAAAGGTGCCATAGTTCACTCGTTTGACCCGGATGCCCCACCACAACAGAAGGCTGCTGCTGCGGGGAGGCAGCGCGACCAACTGGAGAGTATCGTCCCACAGGACGGAAGCGCGCACGGCGGAAAAGGCGCGCTTTTATCTCTGCTACATCACCCAATTCTAACGTCTACATCAGAGTTATCCATTACCGGAGTGCCCGTCCCCACTATCACAGTTGAAAACGCGGACGAAGCGACCAATGACTCGGAAGCACAGGTGAAATCGGGCGCTGTAACTCCATCTGCACTTGCAGTACCCGGAGAATACCCCTCTGGTCCTGCTCCAACGATTCCGGATTGGTACAAAGTTGGTTGGCGTGCTGTTGCAAACATTGATGCACCTCCGCTCGAAGAAGGCGAGGAGAAAGACAACCACATACTTCAGCTTTTCTTGGCTGAGCAATATTATGGCCAGTGGTACCACAATGCTGCTCTTATCTTTTTTGTAAGTCTACAGTCTTCTCACCTGTCATTAACTCATTTGCATGACGCTATACAGGCTGTATTCGCTTCTCATTTTTTGACACGTTTCAACTTCGGCTGGGGATGGCTCATCGTTTTGCTCTCGATTTGCAACACCTATTATGTGACTTCGATGACTCGTGTCCGCCGTTGCGCCCGTGATGACATTCAGCGGGAATTGATCAAGACACGCCTTGCATCCGAGCATGAATCCGCTGATTGGATGAACAACTTCTTGGACCGTTTCTGGCTTATTTACGAGCCTGTTTTGTCTGCTACTGTCGTCGCCTCTGTCGATCAGATCCTGAGCACCACTACTCCCGCATTCTTGGACTCCCTGCGCCTCACAACCTTTACCCTTGGGACGAAGGCTCCCCATATAGATAAAGTCAGGACATTTCCAAGAACTGCTGACGACATCGTCATGATGGATTGGGGAATTTCTTTCACTCCCAACGATACATCTGACATGACCCCCCGTCAAGCAGCGCAAAAAGTCAACCCCAAAATTGTTCTATCCGTTCGCCTGGGCAAAGGTCTTGCTACAGCATCCATGCCTGTCCTTCTCGAGGACATTACCTTCAGCGGTATGATGAGGATTCGAATGAAGTTGATGGCGAACTTCCCTCACGTGCAGGTCGTGGATATCAGCTTCTTGGAAAAACCGGTTATTGACTACGTGCTTAAACCTGTGGGTGGCGAATCGCTTGGATTTGATATAGCCCACGTAAGTGACGGTATGACGAAGTATCGAATCCAGCTCACCTTATTATCAGATTCCTGGTCTACAAACTTTCATTCGGGACATGGTTCACGCCACGCTCAGTCCGATGATGTATGACCCGAATGTGTTCACTCTTAATCTGGAACAACTTCTTTCTGGTTTACCCCTTGATACAGCTATTGGCGTAATTGAAGTCACTATTGAGGCTGCTCGTGGGCTCAAGGCCAACAAGATTGGTGGAGGCTCTCCTGATCCCTATGTCAGCGTCAGCATCAATAACCGCGAGGAACTCGCGAGGACCAAGTATAAGCCGAGCACGTTAGTAATCTTCATTGTTTTGCTTTGCTTGGCCTCATTATTACCATCAGATATAACCCAACATGGATGGAAACAAAATTCATTCTGGTCAACTCCCTTCAAGAGTCGTTGGTGCTTAATCTCCTTGATTACAACGATCACCGCAAGGACACTCCTCTTGGTACTGCCACCTTTGAGCTGCAAAAGCTACTGGAAGATGCAACTCAGGAAGGGTTAGAGCTACCCGTGTTAAAAGATGGAAAGGATAAAGGAATAATCCGTCTCAACGTCAATTACTTCCCAGTTTTGAAACCTGAGTCTGTCAATGGAAAAGAAAATTTGTCTCAAACAAGTGCGTTCATTATACATTTCCCAGCCAGGACTTATCACCCTTGCTAGATGTCGGAATTGTTCGCTTGACTATACATCAGGCGAAGGAACTTGATGCTACACTATCACTTTCAGGCGACTTGAACCCCTTGGTCAAAGTCTTCCTTGGGAACAGCACTTCCTACACGCACAGATCGCAGATCATCAAGCACACGAACAATCCCATATGGGAGTCATCAACGGAGTTCATCTGCGCCGACAAGTCGTCCTCAGTCATCACTATCAAGGTTATTGACGAGCGAGACTTCCTCAGAGATCCTGTGATTGGTTACATGTCGGTCCGGCTGGTCGATCTTCTTCAGACGGATCCCACTGTTAACAGGGAATGGTGGCCTTTGAGCGGTTCCAAGAGCGGCAAGATCAGGCTCAGTTGCGAGTGGAAGCCGTTGCAAATGGCTGGCGCCTTGAGTAGTGCAGGTCAGTATGTGCCTCCCATAGGTGTCGTCAGACTTTGGTTGCGGAAGGCGACGGATGTCAAGTAAGTTTCATTCAGGAACTATGAGACACCAAGTTTAACATTCAATTCTTAGAAACGTGGAAGCGACTTTGGGCGGCAAAGTGATCACATCTATTGTTTTTAGGAGGGCTTAGCTGACGACAGTTTGTTTCAGAGTGATCCGTATGTGCGAGTATTGGTGAATAACGCCATTCTCGGGAGGACTGAAGTTATCAACAACAGTGCGTAGTGCGAACAATCGTGCTTAAGCCCAAATAACCTTTAGCGCAGATTTGAACCCTGAGTGGGATCAAATAATATATATCCCGGGTATGTAGTCGCATGTCTTGATACTTTTCCTTACTCATCTGTGTTGTGTATCACTTAGTTCATTCCTTAAGAGAGGCAAGTTTCACGGCTACTCTTCACATCTAATGGGCTAACTTCTGGACAGTCGATGTTCATGGAAGTCATGGATTACCAGCATTTGACTAAGGTTTGTTGTTATCAGCTGATATACACAAATGGCTGACCATGATTGCAGGATCGTTCCCTTGGATCGGTGGAATTGCATGTTAGTGATATCGCACGGGAGTCGCAAGCTGATCCACAACACCGCTACGAATCAACCGGTGCCAAAGAGGTTGCTGAGCAAATCCAAATCGACGGCAGCTCATACAAAGGGCAACTACACTACAGAGCCGAATTCATATCAGCTTTGAACTTGAAGCATGTGCATTTTGATGCTGGCGAGAACGAGATTCAGAAAGCAGCTCATGAAGTCCAGCGCAATCATGATAATGGTAGTTCGAGTAGCACCCGCAGCTCTTCTAGCGATGAAGAGGAACGACATGTGACTGTCGATCATCCAATGATCGAGTCAGGGGCGCATATCCCACCTCATCAAACAGATTCTGGCGAATCAGTTCGAGCCAACGGGAATGGGACTGCCAACACGGACGAGGAATCACCACCGACGGAAAAAGATCCTGCAAAAGAAGGCATCGAGCTCAGTAAAGAAGAGCTGTTCAAGCATCGTGAGTGACCTAAAGTCCTTCGCCCTGTACTCGTGCTAAATGCACATTAAGAGTCGGGTATAATCATCTTTAACGTGATAGGCGGGCATTTGCACAAGAAAGCTCGTCTCGATGTGCTCTTGGATGATGCGTATTGGCCTGCTTTTAGCACCCTGAAATCGCGAGGCACAAATGCTCAATGGGCGCATGTTGGTGAAGGTTTTCTCAAAGAGCTCGACTTTGGCCGCGTCTGGCTGCGCTTGAATGAGAGTGGAGACTTTGACAAGGATGACATTATAGCAGAATGGAAGGGTGATGCTAAGGCTTTCCTGGATGCCACCCTGGTGAGCCGTCTACTCTTGGTGTAGATTTCGATCCTTATCATCCACAGGATCGTCGGTCGTCCTTCACACTCACAGATGGAGATGGCCATTCGTCTACCGTTGAGATTGAGAGCCGCTATGTACCCGTCCCAGTGAAGCTCTTGGCTAGAGAGAGCATCAACAGTAAGCAATTTGTGCATGCGCATCATTTACACCTCTCACCTCTTGTTACAGACCAAGGCACACTCCGTGTTGACCTTTTGGCTGGAAAGGACCTTCGTTCTGCTGACAGAACAGGTAAACTTGACTATGTGCTTGTTGTGCTTGTTCTAAGACGAAACCAGGCAAATCCGATCCATTCGCTGTCTTCACTCTTAACGGCACGAAGGTGTTCACATCTCAAACCAAGAAGAAAACTCTCAACCCTGATTGGTCAGAAATGTTCGAAGTTAATGTGGTATGCATCTGCCATTTATCGAGATGTATCTTCTGCTGAACGGTACGTTAGCCATCCCGAGAGGCGGCAGATTTTTCTGTCGAAGTTTTCGATTGGAACCAACTCGAACAATCTAAGAGTCTTGGGCGCGGTTCCATCAATCTGCGCGATATCGAGCCCTTCGAGGCGGCGGAGCAGATAATCGAGCTTTTCTCGGAAAAGCACGGGGCGAAAGGACACGTCGCAATTCGATTAATCTTCCAACCGGAGATCATTGCCAAGAGCCGGAAGGCGACCTCGACCTTCTCTTCCGCGGGCCGTGCCATGACTCAGATCGGATCATTGCCATTCGGTGCTGGCAAGGGTGTCGTTCGTGGCATTGGTAATGTCTTCAAGAGAGACTTCGGAGGCAGTCATGAAAAATTAGATGTTCCCTATGCTATGTCTGAGGCCGCTGCTGGCCAGGCATCGCGGCCGATAGGAGAGCATACTGCCGACAACGATACTAATGCCACTACCGCTGCTGCTTTCCCCTCCTTGAGTCGCACTCCTTCGCTTTCGGGTCCACCATCAGAGCCTGGAACACTCAGAGTAACGATGATGAGTGCAAAAGATGTGTCTATGGCGGACACCAAACCGTACGCAGTCATACGTGTTGGCGACAAGGAGTTTAAGACAAAGCATGGTAATAAAACATCGGCACCGGAATGGTAATATTCTCTGCCTGGTTCATGGTATCGCTTCTCATCTTTTATGCTAGGAATGAGTGTTTCAACTTTGCTGCTAGCGCACACATGTCCAAATTGCGTCTCTGGATTTATGACCACAAGACACTCGGAAAAGATAAACTGTTAGCAGAGGGTGAGGTTGACGTACGTTAAGACTTTCTTGCCTGTAGTATGATTGCACTGATAGATCTGATTAGATCTGGCGGCATATACAAGTTGGCCGGTCGACAGCTGCTGAGGTTACCGTCGAGCTTCAAGGTGGCGGGCTTGCCCGCCTCCGTCTCGAATTTGATGCAGAGAATAATCCTCTAGCGTCCGTCGTGTCCCTTGAACCATCGCAGCCACAGACTTCGTCATCGAGATTCAGCATCAGGGGTCGCAGACCAGGATTCAACGAGGACAATTGATTTATGGCGTAAGCAATTCTTGATATCCTGCCTGGGAGTATTACACAATCAATTCACGATCTATGGACTGCTAGTTTTTATGCTTCATTTGCTACTCATTGATGTTCTCATGTCATTTAATTGTTAAGAGGTGCTTTTGCTGCCCGAATCAGCTACGGCGGTCCGTGCGAAGCGAATGATCAACAAAAACTCTCTTCCCGCCCGTCGTTCGATGACAATCTAGTAATTGTAAGTGTGTGCTCAAATCGTACTAGACAGGTTGAGTTCACCTGGCTAGTTAAACCAAAGTCTTCCAACATCTTGGACCGGATGCTGGGGACATCGTTTTGTTTCAAGGCAACCAAATAAAATCTACCCCGCGGTGACAGCAAGCACTGAGAAGCATAGTAAACAATATTTCGCAGCATTGGGAAATATGGTACCTCAACGTCTTGTAACAAACGATTGGTAATTTCCATTCCATCAGCCCCCCCTGCCCAAGACCCCGCAATATCAGCACTACTCTGAGCACTGGAAGCTTCATCTGTATCTGTCGGCACATAAGGGGGGTTGAACAAGAGTACATCAACTGCGTGATGCAATCGCGATAAGAGAGGTCGCGCTAGAGGGCATGTCACTGGATCTAGAGGTATCTACTATGTAATTGTGATTTAGATGCATTGAAACCGTCAGCAAGGTCGAACTGTACCTTGTTCTTCTTCCCTGTTGCAAGTGTACAACGGGTGGCGTGTTTGTTGATATCAGTGCAGAGGTAAACTGGAAAATTGTTGCTAATCAGCCTTGCACCTGGAATGATGAATATGAACTCACGAGAAGAGGATTGTCCTAATATCTTTCCAAGAAATGCTGACACGCATCCTGATCCGGACCTAAATTGCACTCAGCATTTTACAGCATGTACAAGCTCAAACTCACCCGACCTCGAGACAAATCAGAGGACATTCCTTCCGGAGCGCTTCCGCCTCCTGTTCGAGGGCATCCAGTAGCAAGAATGTGTCCTCTACATAGCTTAGACTATAGAGCAGTTGATATATCCGCTCACTTACCTGCCGGGTCATACACTTGCTCGAGGTCATGCCTAGTCAAATGAGAAAGATCTGGCGTCGGTATCATGGTGGCGGCGATGGAGAATTGATTGAATGATCACGTGGTGCGACGCGTCGTGTGGCACGCCACATCTGCCGCACGGTGGGTGTTTATTTACGTGTCCAAACTTCAACCCGTTTCTGCAAATCTTCCCAACTTCTCGACTTCCCAGAGCCCTCCGACATACTTATTACTTAGTAGGGGTAAATCGCAGCATCATGGCCACGAGATCGAAGATTGGTACAGCAGCGACGAGGGCATCCACTCGAACAAAGACACCAATTCCACCTCCGAGTCCTCCAGCAGGGATAAAGACTATTCGAGCAAGACTTCCAAGCAAAACCATTGCACAAAATGAGGCATCAAAAACGCGAACAACTGGTCGAAAACCTCTTGCCAATCGAGCTAATTCGCCTGATGCTAAGCTTCCTGCTGCCAAGAAGGTGGCCAGTACTAAACAAGCACGAGCAGACCATAGCTTTACTACAGAGCGTGAACCCGTTATGGTGGATTACGTGTAATGGCTTTTATCATTTACTGATCACGTCCTTTAGGCCTATTTGCGCATCCGTCCTCATCTTGGGGATGATGGACCCATGTCTATGCCTTACCTTGCCCCTTTATCCGACACGTCTGTGCAGATGACTGACACCTCCCATGACGGTGCAGGCAGTTCCAGACCGCATATTCGTGTCTCAACCGTCGCACCTTCGTCAATCTACAGGTTCTCGCATGTTTTCTTACCAGAAACACAGCAGGCAGAGTTCTTTGCAAAAACTACACTTCCCCTTGTACGCGATCTTTTGAATGGACAGAATGGCTTATTGTTCGCATATGGCGTTACAAACTCGGGCAAGACATACACAATCCAGGGAGGCAATGGTCCAGATTCTGCAGGTATCCTGCCGCGGACACTGGACGTGATTTTCAATAGCGTTGAAGGACTGCACAGCGACGGACGGGTGGGTGATGATTTAATAAAGGCGACCTTATAAGTCATCATCAAATTTTCTTAGTTCAGGCCCGTTAGGCTGTATGGCGTAGAAGAAGCTGATCCTTCCAAATTCCTGCCTCCTACAGACATCGACGTGCCAAATGACGAGCCACGACTCGCAGAAGTCCTTGCTGAACACCTTTCGAATGCGGATGACGTCGATATCGATCTCACCATCGTTAAGCTTGACCGCAACTACGAGTACTCGGTCTGGATATCTTACGCGGAGGTATACAATGAAAAGGTGTACGATCTTCTTGCTGAGGTGACAGAGGATACGTCGCGGTCACAAATCCCTCGCTCCAACAACAGCGCACAACTCTCCCATCCGCTTCTGTTGACGCGTAAAGCCCTCACTGTCAAACCTTCACCTGTCTCTGACGCATTAGATGAGAGTGGGCCGGGAAGCGCGGGGAAGTATATTGCAGGACTGAGATATTTTCGGGTAACTGGTGCCGCGCAAGCAAAGGCACTGGTCAAGCTAGGACAGCTGCATCGACGTGTCTTCGGCACGCTAGCTAACAGCCAAAGTAGCAGAAGCCATGGTATGGTGACTATCAAAATTCTAAGAGGACACCGTGGCGACCGAGATGTAAGTACGGTACTGATTTTGAAAATACGGGTTTGTTCTTCAACTTTTGCAGGATCCAAGCTCTCTGCAAATATCGCGGTTAACCCTCGTGGATCTAGCAGGATCTGAGCGAACCAAACACACACAGACAACTGGCGATCGTCTAAAGGAGGCCGGAAACATCAACAAGTCTCTCATGGTTCTTGGGCAATGCATGGAGGTATAGGGTGACTATTCTTTTGTCTAGTACCACACCTCACTATCCGTAGGTCATGCGCTCTAACCAGAAGCGCCTCGCACAAAGTCTAGCAAACCCTGGGCGGACGGATACTCGTGATGTTAAAAGAGCATTGGCTGTTGTGCCATTTAGGCATAGCAAACTCACGGAGGTATTAATGGATTACTTTGTTGGCGATGGTCGAGTTGTAAGTCTTCGGCTCCGAGCACTGCAAGCAGCTCACGGAGAACTTGTAATAATAGGTGATGATCGTCAACATCAATCCCTACGATACCGGCTTCGAAGAGAACTCTCATGTGATGAAATTCTCTGCGCTTGCGAGAGAAGTTTCGACGACCGTGAATAACGCACCTGTGCCCCGCGTACAGCCCAATTCAAGCAAGCGGAACACAGTCGGCTCAGCTTTGCCCAGGAAGGTGACAATATCAAGACTTCTTCCTAATAAGAAGGTCAGCGAAGCACATCTCGAGGTTCTCGAAGGTGCGTTGTTATATTATAAATCGTACCCTTCATCAATCTGCTTGATACAGAGGATGAGGCGAGTGAAGATGGCGAGAGTGAAGAGGAAGATGATGAACCCATTAATCCGCTAGTGGATGCTTTGTTCGATGAAATAGAAGACTTACGCCTGCGGGTACGATTCTATCACTAAAAGTCGATATTTGTTTAACAAGACGCCATTTTCACAGCTCTACGAGGCGGAGATGCGTTGTGTAATAGTCGAAGCGGAAACCCGCGAAGACGTTATGAAGGAAATGGAAGAAAGGATGCGCGAAATTGAGAAGACTTACAGCCAGAGGCTCATGAGCGAGGTGAAGTCTGGACCTCGAGGGCGACACATCAACTTACAGCGTTTATCAGGTGGAGAGAAACGAGCGGAAAATGGATGCCAAGATCGACATGCTGCATCAAGCTGGACTAATTGGCTCCCCTCAAAAGCGTCGAGAGATAGTAGAGGACGAGGAGTTAGGTCAGATTGAAGACAAGGTAAGTTCGAGTAGAACGAAACGCCTTTGTTGTTATGAAGTTGACACCGATTTAGAGCGTAAAAATAATCGAAGATAGCGATGAAACGGCTGACTCCGAAGCAAGCCGATCTTCATCACCTCTTGATGGCAAGGGGAAGGCCAAAACACAATCAGAGCCCACCTCGCGCCGAATGTTGGGCACCGAGACTGATGCAAGTGCTCACAGCGAAATAGAGCAATTCACAGAGGAAGAAGAGAGCGTCGAGGACGATCCAATTAGTGAAGAGGACGAATCCGACATTTATACCCCTCCAACTAAGACCAAGTCTAGGCCGTTTAAAGTAGTCATCAAGCCTCTGGCAAAAGGGAAAGTGGGGAGTTCTGCAGCCAACACTGGGTTTCGATCAACTCGCAGTGTGTCTTTGCTGGAGAAGCAAATCAAAGATCTTTCTCTCTTGGAGGACGGCACTGATGGCGCTGACGACTCTGTCACGATTCTACCTAATCGAAAGGCACGAGCAGCTTATGGGGGCCCAGATGTTGTATTCGTGCCAGGGAAAGGCGACCTTGACACCACGAAGAAAAAGAAGAGGTGAGACTTGTGTCACGAATTCGACACAAGACTGACAACTTTTCGAAGGCAACTTGGTAAGAAGGCTGTAGTGACCGAAGAAGATTTAGAACAAGTAGTTGATGAAGTAGAGAAAAACGCGCAAAAGGGTGGAGGAAACAAGAATATTAGGCGGATGCGTATAAGCTAATGATCGACGATCTCCACGGACAATTGTGATCTGTAGACTGTAATACTTGATGCTATGTATTTTGGTCATCTATGCCCCTACATGTGAAGTATCTCAGTCGTGACGTGTTGAGAATCTCAAGTTCTCATAATCTTGGATAGAGATATATCCACTCTCAGGTGTTGGAACAACGGAGATTGCACGAACTTGTCCTTCGTGTTTCTGATGATGTCATGTGATGAGACGCGTCTAATCTGTATCACGTGAGCGTGTTCAGTACAATGGTATCGTTCAACGTCTTGTGTACGACAACGATCACCTTTCTTGATTGGCCTTTGCTCGGAAGTACACAGCTTGGATATGACCATCAATGGCGGTAGAGGCTCGCCCAGCAGGCGCAAATCTATCGCGGTAGCCAACCAGAATCGACCTCTTCATCCAGGCAAGAAGCGGCGAGCACATTCTATTGCACCTGGCGACAAGATCAATCTTGCTTCGAAGGCACGTCGATCATTGGTAAGTTTTATGGTCGATTTCTATTTGTTTTTCTTACAATTCACTAGGCTCCCCGAAAAAGTATCCTCAAACCAGCAGTCAATATCCCTGAGGATGACGACGATGCCACACAATCCATGGATCTGACCCATGTTCACGAAAACACGCGAAAATCTCTTGCACGGCGCGTTAGCTTCGCAGACCGGGCGCATGTCCGGCTATTCGAAACACGAGAACAAAATACGAATAGCACTGCTTCCCCTCAGTCCTCGCCTGTGCAGGAGGCAGTTGAACAAGGCCCTACAGATGAAAACGCATATCCTGGAGCAAGCAAATTCCGTCGTCGAAGCTCAATTCGATCCATCGCTTTCAGTGACGGTGCGGGAGAGGAATCCATGGATATGGACTCCGATGATACAGCTTTTGGGCCAGCAGCATATCTACGAGCTCAAAACCAGGAGTTGCTTGTTGATGACGACTTTGCAGATGATGATTTCAACTTTGATGATGACGACATGGATGTCACCGAAGCTATGGAGGTCAATATTCAAAAGCGGCGCTCCTTGGCACTCACTCCTTCTCGTCAACCACTTGCAAATGTAATTTCGTCACCAGACAGTCATGATGAACAGCAAACTCCTGCCGATCAGTCCTATAATGAAGATGAATCTCACCAATCTCAGTCGTTTGTATCTGAAGGCGATGTCTCTCAGCCAATGGAGTTCACTGTTCCACTCATCCGTCCACCAGCCCCGCCAAGTGAAGCCTGGCTTGCTCTTCGATCGGTAACACACTCTGGTGAAACCCCATACGTTCCCTCATCCGATGAAGAGGACGAACATGGGGGACAGGACATGGAGATCACCGACGCCCTCACGAGGCTCCAAGCAGCTCGTGAATCCCTCGGGTTCGGAAGTGGAATAGATGTTGAAGAATCTGGACAACAGAGCGACAGTTTCAGTAGCTCTGAAAACAGTTTTGCTCAAGATGATTTGGAAAACGACGGCAATCAGACTATCAATGTCACTCAGCTTATGCGCCGGGTCAGCCTTGGCGCTGGCATCGGGGATGGGAATTCTACTATGGAAATCACATCCACATATGACAATCAGGAGGAGCCAAGCGAGGACCAGCCTGACGTCGCAGCCGCGGACCTTTCACTCTCTTCCGCGCAAGGAACAGTTGAGGTTCGTGGAGATGTCGTTCAGACCGAGCCACATGAATATGTTCATGAGCAGCCAGCAGCCAGACCTGCCGTTTTCAAACCAGCCCCGCCACCTGAGGAGATCCCAAATACACTCCCGCCCGCTCCTGTTCCACGACATGCTACCGTTCCTAAGCAATTCTCGTTTTCCTTCACACCTCGCGGACAAACGCCGGTGTCCCCAGCTCGCCCTCATCCTCCTTCACCTACGAAATCACCCAGCAAAGCCAGATTTTCTGCAGCTTTCGCCCCTCCTGTTGCTCGCCCCTCGCCAAAAAAGAGGGCCCAAAGCACTGTCAATGACTCGGAATCAGAGGACAGACCCAGTCCCGCCAAAAAACTAGCTGGCCCCGGGAAGCTGACTGCACCACCAAATGAGTTCTCCAAAGATCAACCCATGCAGTCGAGCCGGCTTCCAAGGCTCTCCCCAAGCAAGAAGGCACCATTCCAAGTACATGTAGAGCCGTTTTCTGGCCAAAGTAAACGACCATCTATTGGATTTCGCCGTCCCTCCGGACACTTCGCGCGGAGGAAAAGCATGGGTGGAGCAGCTCCCGCTGCTTCTCCTGCTCCGGCCAAGAAAGCAGCCGCATACATTGGCGTGAAGAGAATTTTTTCTGCAGACGAGAAGCAAGGAGTTGCTAGGCAGATGACGGAGAAAGCGAGTATATTGGGATCGCAGGAGGAGAGTAGAGCTGAGACCACACCTGCATCGCCGCACGGCTCTCCAACCAGAGGGTCTCCTGTTGACGAGATACCAGGAAGGGCTTCCCCATTTGCTGGCCTGCTCGGGGAATCGCCGACGAGAGAATCCCTTACACTTCCTTTAAGCCCTTCACGCAATTCACCTCGACCATTAACACCAGTACGCGCATCCCCTCGGCCACCCAGTCCTGGACAAGAACAACTACCAGAAGACTTTGCAGAGCCTGATTTCGAGGGGATTGGAGTAACTTCAGACCTACCGCCATCAGCCCTTATTTCCGAGGAGATTTCCAACCCCACCGAGCAATGGCGTGGAGATATTGCTGAAGGAGACTTCCCTCCTGAAGATGGCCCACAAATCTCTATAGAGCAATTCTTTGAGATGACCGGAATACGATTTATGGATGAAATTGCTGCTCCCCGTCGCTCTACCGTGCACCCGTCTGCCCTCCGTCCTTCCAGGCGACAGTCCACGGAAAGCGAGATCCCTCTATCTGAATATGTGGTCGCAATGGCGGTCGATGTGCCACAGCTAGAGTTGTACACGCACGTTAGTAAAGACCTCCAACTCTGGATCGAGCGCATCAAAGGCATCTACAAAGAAGCAGAAGACGAGGCTCTCAAGATGACTCCTGAGTTATTCCAAGAATTTGTGTTGGCAGACGAGGAAGGCCAGAATGAGCTTCTCCATCAGCTCAAGCTCATCAAGGTCAACAAGCATGCTCAGGCCAAGTCAGAATGGTACGACTGGAAGATGCAGTGGGTTGAGCAATTGTATGAGAAAGCGAATCAAGGGTTTCGAGATCTTGAGGCGGTATGTTCAGTATCCCTCGCCATTTTATTGCGTTAATATTTTCATTTTCGATGTCAGGATGCCAAGGTTCTCGAAAATATTATCCGTCAAACCCAGGAAGTTGTGCCTGCTCTCAACGAGGAATACGAGAGCCTTCTCCACGAGTTAGAGCAAGAGCAGGCTGACGTCGCTGAACTCGAGAGCTGCGACCAAGATTATCTGAACGAGCTTAAAACTACCATTCAAGAACAAAGGTGAATATCAATTTTAATAGTCCTAAACTAGTTGATTAAGCAATACACTTGCAGTGTTGCGCTGGAAGCCTTCCGAGCAGATGTCGATGAGGGCAAAGCAAAACTGAATCGTCTGCAGGAGAAGCTGGAGGAAATTGAAGCTCAGAAGCTTGAAACCACCAATGCTATCCAGGTGGCTGAGCGACAAGTTCAGGTGCAAAAAAACAGCACGCATGCTGAAGTCTTCAGATTGAAAGGTAGCATATCTATTTTTTCAAATATCGTATACAATGCTGACGTGTTGCCCAGATGAGCTGGAAGCCTTTCAGAGTCTTCACATGCTGCAAGTCACAAAAGTCCTGCCAGAGCTTTTTGAATTCAGATATGCGTCATCTTATGACGTCTCCGTCCCATGCGAGAACTTTTGCCCAGTTGTCAAAGAAGTTTCGATCACACGAGTCCAGAGTGCGAAGCTCAAGTACAAAGATGCATTTCCCGCTCTTAGCCCGTTGATACTAAAGACAGCGAGCTCACTTATTACAAGATCTGATGGAGATCTCAGCATTCGACAGGTAGGAACTTTTCCGAGTATCAGGCACGCTCGTACTGAAATCAACGATTTAGATCGTCGAACGTCTAGGAGACTACTGGTCTGCTTGTTCTCAATTGCTAGCGCAACTTAAGTTGGTCGCAATTAAGTACCCAATCACTGTCACCCACGGAGAAGACGATGATTCCGGGTTCACTACAACTGTAACCGTGATGTTCCCCAGCAAGAAGGCGAAGGCCTTAATATCTTTCATATTTGATACTCGGACGTTATCTTCTTGGCCTATATCGATCCAATCCATGCAATGCGACGTCAAAGTTGCATATGGGCCTGTTCAGTACGTGAATCATCTGTCGAAGGCTATCGATGCTGATTACAGTGTTTAGACGGGATACCCTTCAAGAAGCCATCCTTGGCAGATTAAGAGAGGCGACTGTAGCAGATAATTATGGTTGCCTACTGGATGCGTGCACAGTCGCTTTGGACTGCTACGCATGACCTCGGCTCAGCTAGTTTATGTGACCTCTGCGGCCAGATTATATCACCCATATGGTTATTGTATCTTACAGGACTTACAAAGTGGTTGTCGTGTAGCACTAAAATCTATTATACATACATAATTTGTATCCCTTCCCTTGGTTTTGACCGCAGACCAACCGCAGATAGGCGTTATATAATATCATAAGTGCGTTTTTTCTGAGTAACAGCGAAAAGTAAACAACATTTTAAGGGAAAATTCGTAGTTATGATAGGTAATGTGTACGATGTACCAATACACAGGCATAGATGTTAATGAGACGAATGAGGGGTCATCTATGTAGTACAAATTGATCCGAGGAATAGATGAAGCTCATAAGCATAAATCTGTGACCTAATGTTTAGAATAAAGTTGCTGCCAAGTCAGATTCCGGTGGCACTCACTTCGTTCAAGCAAGCAGACACTGCACCTGCTTCTGGCTTTGATCCAGCATAGCCAGAAATACTTTCAGCGCCTCGCGGCTCGCCTGCAAAAACTCTTGTTCCACCTCCGCCTGCTCTCTAACAGAGCCCCATTCTACTTTAATCTCACGAGCGAGGGAACATACTTCCCATTTTTGCTGCTTCTGATTGAGCAATTCTGCCCACGACGCAGCAGCTTCTTCCTGTCCGCGTGCAAAAGCAGTGTTAGATGCCTGCTCGCTACAAACTTCTGCATGGCGCAACTGGTCTTGCAGGGATGCGGTGAAGGCAGAGCGCTCCTCGTCCAGCCTTTCCCTCGCCTCAACGCTGATGTGAAGCTGTTGCTCCAGGAAGGAGACTTGCTTCGCAAGTTCTTCAGTCTCCTGAACGCGAGAATGTTTCGCAGTGTGCAGCTGCTCCTCCAGCTCCTGCAGGCGAACAAGGCGTTCCTTCGCTATATTCTCAGCGGATGCCACTTGTAAGCGAAGGAGAGTGACTGTGCCCGAGTCCATAGGAGCGGGAAGCTCCGTGGACGTATCAAATACCTGGTTGAAATGGTGCACTGCGGGCGAGGGTGTAACATCCGGTAGTAAAACCTGAGATATCGACCCATAGCCACCCGGCGATGGTAGAGCAGAGAGGCAGGGACTTTCAGGGACTTCAAGTGCAAGAACACTGACGTTCGGTGAAGGGCCTGCTGGTGTGAAGGGCGCCTGAATCTCTGAAAGCATTTTTTCCACCTCTTCTTGTGCAATTATCTGTGATCCATCATTTGCCAATTGTTCCCAGGACATTATCGAGCCGCGATTTGCACCATTGGCTTTGGGAGGGCGGAGGCCAGGTGTACTCTGTGAGGTCGGAGGTTCAGGCGATAGGTAGGAAAGATTCGCTCGTGTAGGAAGGAATTGAGAGGGGCGCGAGGGTGTTTCAAATTCTGACTCGTTGTGTTGAGGTCGAACAGCCCGGATTCTGGGGATCGCAGGTGTGGGTGCCCCGAGAGGAGCGGCAGGGGCGAGGAGAAGCTCCACATCATCAGCTTCAATGGAATCTTCGCTGTCTTCCTCCGCAAGCTGCGACAGCGGCGTGGGAGTTGTACTTCTGCCAAGGGTGGCAGCAGAATGTTGACGAGTGTGATGAGCAAGTGGTGATTCAGGTGCAGGACGACCGGTAGAACGCAGAGGACTTGATGCTTGATTATTTTTTGAGAGTCCAAACCCAAAACCACTCTTGGAGGGTGTCTGGGGTGAACCCTGTGAGCAGACAGAGCTACGAGATGATGAAGACGATGGAGGTCGTGCAATGCTTGACTTGGAACCAGAAGAGGTTGTGGTTGTCTTGATGCTCTTAGCTGGTCGTGCGGACTCTACCTTAGCAGGTGAGGCCTTCTTCGGCGTTGATACTTTGCCGATCTTGGAAGGCGTCGAAGGAGGGGTAAGGTTAGGCAAGTTAACCTTCACCGTAAGTGCTCTGTGAGGAAGAGGGCTGATCGAACTCTTAAGCTTCTTCTCCTCCACGTTGCCTTTGGAAGAGAGGCTGTGGACCTTGTCCTCTTCCTCTGATGAGCTCAGACGCCTGCGAGTGCCGGTACGATCAGGAGAAACAGGTTTCTTGGGTAGAACAGACTCTATAAGAGTGGACTTTGGCCGATATTTCGGCAATGCAGACGATGTGGGTGCAGGAGCAGTCCTTGGGCGCAGCGAAGATGAACGTTTCATGGAAGGACTGACACCAACAGCGTCCAGCACCTTTAGCCCCATGTCGTCACAAGCAGGAACAGGTCTCAGGAGACCTGACTGTCTCCTGGTACCGCGTGTGATGGTCTTGGATGGAGAAGCGTCCTCCTTGGTGTGCCCCACAGTAGGGGACTTTGACTTTGAGGATACAGTGGCGTTAGCTTGAGGGATTGCGCTGGAATTCATGAGTGCAATGGCACTTAGACGTCTTGAAGAGTCCTTGGACTTCTTCAGGGCTTTCTCATTAGGCTTTTCGCGGTCGCGGGACTCCTTGTTGATAACATCCGCTAAAGCTTTTCCTACTGACGTGAAATTGAGTGAGTGTCGAATAGAACTTCGAGTGATTGGTTTAGAAGGCCGTGATGGCTGGGTACTCGTTTCTGGCAACATTAGGGGAATTGGAGCTTCGTTATGATCTGCACTGTGAATGTATGGTATAGACTGATTGAGATGGCTGACGTTCTTTCAACTCGAACCGAACCATTCGGACGCGTGTGGTCTTGTTTGCATCAGTGGGTCCAAATATATGACCCCTGTTCCCTCGATTTAGCACTCTACGTACATCACCACATAAATCTCCCAACTCCCACTCGTTCTTTGTACAAAAACACATACGTCGTCGCCACATTTATTACCGTGTACCAAAAGCCTTCGAAAAAAATACCGTAGGGCTGCACATCCACAACCTGAGCCCTGAGCAGGATATATGGCACCAGGAAGTACCGCGGTTCCAGCAGTGGTGTAGGCAGCAATGTAGGCAATATTAAAACGGGCAGGACCAACGTCTGCAATAGCGATTGATCACAGGCTGATGTATGATGTCCAGGGTTAACGTCATCGATGTATTCTGGAATCTAGAAAACGACCCACCAACACGAATCCACCACGCCCAGGCGCATGCTTGGTACCCCGGGATAAATAAATAAGGTACTGCCGCATGCATCATGAATACTCGACGCCAGATATAGAAGGTGAAATGACGGTTATCAGACAGGAGGAACGGGTGATGAATACTACGTTAGATCCGTGAAAGTTAGGTTGGTTATCAGCCAGTAAAGGGAAGCTCACGTGAAACGCTGGATAGTAATACCCATGAAGATCGATATGATGGCCGTCAGAAGCGTTCTCCTACGGCATATAATCCATATCAGCATCCACGCGCTTACTCATAATTAATTCAGTCACCTTTTACTTCCAAACATGCGCGAAATGACCTCGGTGGCAACCTTTATTGGGCCGCCTTCACCGCAAAGCACTGCCGGCCACCCGATCATTGTTGCAAACGCAACGAAGTAGTACAGCTGTGGTACGTGAAATGAAGGAATGTGATTGGATTTGTCGCCTATACATAACATTGGCGGCTATCTCGATAATTATGGCCGAGAAAAACGCACCAAGCACGATGCCATCATTCCAAATCACAAAACCTCCGAAAAGTGCGAGAACCACCGCATAAGGAGCAAACGCGGGGAGCAACTCAGGTAGGGCTTTTGGGGCACTCATGATCGATCGAATAAAGTCACCTCGAAATCGCGATATGAATCCATCAACACAGGCATAGTAACCCTGGTGTGACTCACCTGGCCCAGCGCCCAAGGCGGGAGGGTCGTGTAGTCCGGCGTGGTCGCGTTTGAATCGCAAACGCATGAGCTGGCTCGCTGCATACGCGTACAGTACCCAAATGACATTGTTTTGACGAAAGAGGCAGCTCGCAATTCCTAGCTAGGGACACCCCTGGAGTTGTGAACACAGATAAATACAAGACAAGCCGGATCACGTACCAAGCCAGCAAGCCAGTGCTTATTCTGCGTCGCAGCGACTACGGTACATAAAACAAAAACGAGGCTTGGAACCTCTGTATAATATAGAAATCCAAAAAACCACGCTATTGGAAAGGTAGACAGAACGAGCGCCTCGATCGATGGTGTTAGTTGTGGTGGAGGACGGCGCCGCTGATGGAACCCCAGCAATCGCGTGAGGACCAGCGGTAGCGCAAAGAGGGTGAGGGTAGTGGTGAGACGTAGTAAATTCAGGTTGCATTTGAACATAAAGACCCGGTGCAGAAATACGCTGAGCAAGTATCTGCAAGATAATTGAGTTGTCGGAGGAACAGTGGGTAGTACTTGTAACGACATACAGTCCCGGTGGTGTGGTAATTTTTGGGTCCCAAGTTGACCATTCACCCCTACAGTAAGCCAATGCCTGCGGTACATGGAAAGGTTCATCCTAGATCATCATCAGAATTTCAGGTGAATTCGGTGAGGCTAGTTGAATTTGATTATAATCACCATGTACGGTTCAGTAACGACGGCATTGAACTCCTTCAAAACAGTTACTGCGACACCGCAGTAGACTACGTATAATATTCTCGTGTCCGAAGACATGCCTTATACAGGGAATGATGTCCAGCAGTGCGTAGAGTGGAGAGAATGCAGAAAGTTACTTTCGGCACGGGTGCAGTCGGTGACAATTACATACCACTGAGCACCTTACGTAGCAGTTTTTCAAGCAAGCTACCACCAACAAGTCATAGTATGGTTTCATATTGCAATTTCATAGATCTAATGCATACAATTAACATAGGTTGCACTCAGGACTGCTAGTTCTCATTCAATGTCATGCCACGATCCATTAAAGACTAGGCAATTCAAGACCTTCCAGAGCAGGAATCGGTCTCTCTGCCTGCGGGGTGATACGTGCACCGTGACGGCGTTCATTCGATTTTCCATAGTCAACGATAGCAGACTGATGAAATATTGTTAACGTTAGTCCAGTAAAGCATGACGTTCATAAGTTAGACTTACATGCGCAGTGACACGGTTGTCCCAGAGTACGACGGTGCCAGGCTGCCATTTCACTCGGGCTTGGAGGTCTGCACTCTTATCCACATGGTCGTAAAGGAACTTCAAAATAGTCTCTGATGCCCCAGGTGTCTATTAGCATCCTGTTGACACATTCCTCACAGTGATCAAACGCACCAGATTCCTCACGCTTCAGGCCAACAATACGCGTCGTGAACTGGCGATTAACATACAATGCTTCCTCTCCAGTGACCGGGTGACGCCGCACAAGGGGGTGGACATGTTCCACTGGTTCACGTCTCACGATACCGCCACGCTTGCCGGAGCGCGAGAATTGAGCCTGCTCGACTCCTGAGTGCACTGCGCTGAGCGTGCGCAGGAAGGCGACAAACGACGGCGAGAGCTTCTTAAGAGTTGATATCTGGGACGTGAACAATGTGTCTCCACCTGTCGTCGGCTGCGAGAGGAGGAAGAACGTTGTGAGCCCAGGAGGCTGCAGCTCGTACGAGACATCGGAGTGCCAGACAGTCGACGTGATGCTGTCCTCTCTTTCAAAGTTGTAGGACGACTTTGCATCCCTGAAACCCCCAGTCAGTAAGCAATATACAGTCACGCTTGCATTACTCACTTGTAGACCAGGTGAACTTGCGGATAATCCTTGGGGTGTCCAGACGTGGGATGAATGTGCAGCCTACATGACATATTAGTCAATAAGCGTTCTAACACCAATGAAAATTCGGCGTGTGGTGCAGCAGGAGCACTTGCCCAATTGAGCGGACAAAGGAGAAGCACGACAAACCTTCCAAAGTGTCGTCCCCATTCTAGGTACGAATCAGGACCTCTATCTATAAACTCGTGCTGTCCCCTGAAAACCATAAGTCCCCTTCTCGCAACCTTGCAAACAATAAGCGACGACGGTCATATCACGGAAATTGACATACTTCGAGCGCAAGTTGGTCTCTTCCCTCGCCATCAAGGGCTGCAAGGTTCACACCATGGACCTCTGTGCCCAGATTAGGCGTCAGTTCCACCACGTTGGTCGCATTCTTAAGAAATGCATGGGGATCTGCATGCTTGAGCGCGCGGAAGCCTGGATCTTCATGTTTAAAGGGGGTGAGCGGTGGGTATTGCTCAGGTGAGAAATGAGGAAGCAAATTAGCGTAGGGGTATGGCTCTGTCTTCTGCTCTTGGTCCCCTCCGCGGAGGTTGAGTGCTGACAGGGTCTGCGAGACTTGGGTAACCGTTTCGACAGCGGACATACTTGCGGCAATGCACTTTAGGCTCGGTGACAAGTGTCAGTGAGGTGAGAACCACGTAGGAGAGTGGAATTTGACTTTGTAACACCAGTCTTAAATTCGCAATCCTGAGCACGAAAGTCGCAAATAACAGCGCGTGACGTCTTTATTTTTGGTGTTAGGAACTAAGGAAGACCTTTCTGCAGATACGTGACCAGGTCACTGGGTGTGCCACTGTGATGAAGGAATTTTGGATATCCGTCGGACTCGTTTGCCAGAGGGTGGGGTGACTTATCTTATCATGTGTCCCGTGAGCGACGCTGTTTGTAATACCTTACCTTTTATGATTGAATGTTAAGGTCCGCTAGACCGCCCATATGGTAATCAAGTAGCGATGCCAGTCGAAGAGTTGATCAAGTTTTTTGTCGAACCATGACCTGGGTCCGTTAAACAGTGCAAACCACTCAACAATCAGAATTGCGCGTGACGAATAATATTTGCATGTCACATGGCACGTGTCGACGTGTTCGTCACAAAGGAAGCGCGTTTGTTTAAGCCACTCAGGTTCAGGCTAATCATGATGAATCACATTAATATCGCTGGTCTCTGTGCTTGACAGAGACCTTTTGTATCAACATGGCTCCAAAGTACCCCAAAATCTTAGGTATGTCCTGTTTCTCATCGGGTCAGGTTCACAGGTGACATGATCACAGGCTATGAGCTCATTCAACAAATCGGTGGAGGGTCCTTCTCGAGCGTGTTCAGAGCCGTCAATATAGAGAACCATCAAGCGGCAGCATGCAAGGTTATATTTATCAAGGAGCAGACTACCGAGAAGGAACGCGTGGCTGTCGAAAAGGAGATGAGAATTCATAGGCTCCTCAAGCACAAACATATACTGGAATTTCTACATGCTTCCGTAGTGGAGCGCAAATATAAAGATCGCTATGTCCCTGGAATATACATGCTACTAGAGCTTGCTGCAGGAGGAGACCTCTTCGATAAAATTGGTGCGCTTCGTTGACTGATCATGTGTCCAATCATTAACCCACAACTTATTAGCGCCGGATGTTGGGATCGGAGAGGATGTGGCACACTATTATTTCGGGCAGCTCCTGGCAGGGATGGTAAGATACCAACACCGACTATCCACATTTGGGGAAGGCAAAACATTTTCGAATCACAGGACTTTATTCATCGCGAAGGAGTTTGCCACCGCGACCTGAAACCGGAAAACATCTTGCTTGATGCAGCTGGTACCCTCAAGATATCAGATTTTGGCCTCGCAGCAGTCTACAAACTCAAGGAAAGCGGCAAGACAAGACAATTGGACGAATTGTGTGGCAGCTTTCCGTACATGGCCCCAGAAGTGTGTCATATTTGCACATTCTCGAATTTCACTCACAATATGATTCCAGGTTCATTACCTAAAACCATACGAGGCAGAGCCCATTGACGTCTGGGGGATTGGTATCATTCTTTTCACACTTCTCGCGGGAAGTCCGTCAGATTCCCAATCATTTTCATCAATTCTTCAAACTGATGTTCCTCTCAGATACCCCTTGGGATCGATCCACAGCACAGTCGTTAGAGTTCCATCAGTATACCACGGGCGAGATATTCAACGAGCCCCCTTGGAATCGTCTAGAAACAGAAGCCCTATGTAAGTGGGATTATGCGCTTTGTATCAATGCGCGCTGATATGCCCACCAGCACTTATCTGTGGCCTCCTAACCATCGAGCCAAAGGACCGTCTCACGCTCGCTGAAGTATTCGCTCATCCTTGGTGCACAAGACCAAGTCAAATAGCAAAACAAGGCGTTGTCGCGCTTGCAGACCATTTGACTGAGTCTTTGAGGGTGAACGGTGATCTAAAATATGCGATGCCAGATATTGCGATCTCTGCGTACGTTCTCGGGATCATCATCATGAGATTAATATTCACTTCCATATGTAGCGAGGCTCGCAAAGATAAAGACGGAGACGAGATCATGCTCTCTGCAACTCATCAATCTCAGTTTACCCAATCACTTCTGTTATTTGTATGTCTCCCAAGGATATACAATTTAATTTCATTTTAATCTGTTGGTTTCCTCAGTCACAAACGCAGTCAGGTCGCAGATATACTCCCAGCCTTACTCGCTTCTATACTTCTCTTGGGCCAGGAATCATGATGCAACTCATAAAGGAATCCTTGACTGCCCTTGATGTCAAACACAGAGACGGACCTACTGGTGAGGATGAACGAGGGGAGATCCTTCGGTTGCGTATAGGCGGGTTTGATAAGCGGAAAATCGCATTCAAAGGCTGGATCGAGCTCGAGAACTTCCGCTACGCTGAAACTGACGGAAGCTTCTGCTTGATGACTCGAGACGTCGTAGGTTTTGTTTCATTTTTGTTTTTGAATGTGAGCTCATGGAGTCAAAGGGAAATCCTATTTCGTGGCGCCAGTTGTGGAAAGAACTAATTTTGTCACCAATCGTGGACCCTCATGTGCTCCGCAAATAACCACATTTGCACGATCACCCTATGATGGCCAACCACTATTATCCTGCCATGGGTGTCGAAGGACAGTGAAGGTGCGTGGTTGCATCACACATACATGCAGTATCCCAGCTTGCTTGCATGTGCGTGGAGGGGTAGCGTATGTCACAAAAAGTCGACATCAGAAGATGCTATTTAGATAACCCAGTCATGCTCTCAGATTAGTTGACCAGCCTGCCCTATATATTGGTTAGACTAAAAGCGAATAGCGCTTCCCCTGGCTCGATGCTGAGCCGTGTATCTTTCAATGAGTCATGAATGGAGTGTATGTACCAATTGATGAGATACTGCAATATGAATTCGGCTACGAACTTCGGAACTTCGGAAGCAATATTTACACCTCTTATTGTCTCGACGAAATTGATCAAGTCCTTTCCGTCACAACAATAACAGGTCTCACAAGACAATTAGGGAGCCGCATCTCCACATAGTGTGAGCTAACGTCACTCGACTGGTTCCTAGCTCTAGCCGCCGCAGGTGTTTCAATGCCTCATGGCTACGAATCCTTCGCGAGTGCAACAACTTTGTCGTTTGACTCTTTGCATGATATCATCAACAAAGAAACGCTAGTGGTTTCTCCAAACTTTTAAACGCAGTGGGTCATTATTTATCAGACGAGTCATGAACAATTGAGTTTTAATATGCCGATCACTACCCGGGCCTTCTCCCAGCTTTTTGTTCTGCAGTGGACCATGTCAAATTAGGCTTATTGTATAGTGCGCTTCCAGGTGGCCCCTACCTTCCAAAATAGATGGAGGCACCACATCCATAGTGGTATGACTGGCAAGTTGTGTACATTCCGTCCGCCCTCAAAAGGCCGTCAGATATTCTCGATTCGTTAGGAATTTATTCTCCCCCCCCCTACTCGCGCCAATTGTTTGCTGAGCCTCCCTTGTGCTCTTTGCCAGTGCTTGCCTTCCTCTCACACACCGCTACCCTTTCCCTGTTCGGTCTCGGCATGGAGACTAAACCTTACAACAGCGCGACGAATGTTGTCGCTCTTCAGAACCTTCGCGCCAGAGGCGTGCCCGATGTTCCTGAGGATGTCGATTTTCTCATGGAGCATCTCAATGACCCTAACTTTGACTACTATGCCGCGCCTTCCTCTCCTACCTCATCCACAACTGAGGTACATGAGCTTGAGCACAAAAAGATAACCATGTCAGAGTACTCTGGCGGTGCCTCGGACTTCGATGTCGAATCCCGAGTTGAGTCCACGCGCTATTCAACAGCTTCAAGAATTACCACACCTTCAACGTTCGAATATGACGAGTGAGTTATATAATGTTTTGCTACTGCTCTGCTGACCGTCATTTGACAGCGAGTCACCTTACCCTGAAGTTCGTGCCGCTGTGGCTAGCATTGATGACCCTACCATGCACGTTAATACGTTCCGCATGTGGGTTATGGGTATCTTTTATACAATCCTTATCTCGGCTCTTAACCAGTTTTTCTCTATGCGCTGTAAGTTGACATTTCTCATCGCTCTTTGTTCCGTTTTCTCAAGTTACTCTCAGATCCTTCCATTATTATCACTGGCATTATTGCTCAGTTGACCGCCCTACCCCTTGGCAAAGGGATGGAGCGAGTTCTCCCCACTACACGCTTCAATACCATGGGGTACACCTGGTCATTTAATCCAGGACCGTTCAACATCAAGGAACACGTACTCATCACTGTCATGGCGAACGTTGTAGTCAGCGGTGCCTATGCCACCGACATTGTCGCGACCCAGAAGGTCTTCTACAATCAGACCCTCTCTACTTCCTACCAGCTCTGCCTTGTTCTTTCAACGCAGCTCATCGGATTCTCTCTGGGCGGCCTGCTTCGCAAATTCCTCGTTTGGCCCAGTAGCATGATTTGGCCCGGTGCACTTGTCAGCTCCGCTCTATTCAACACTCTACACAAGTCATATGGCAAACCTGAGAGTCGCCACATCTCCCGGGAGAAATTCTTTTGTATTGCACTAGGATGCAGTTTCGTATGGTACTGGGTACCTGGATACTTGTGGACTGGACTGAGCATGTTCAACTGGGTCTGCTGGATTGCACCTAACAATGTCGTTGTGAACACGCTCTTTGGCACGTCCACCGGTCTTGGGATGGGCATTCTTACTTTCGACTGGTCCATGATCTCGTACATCGGAAGCCCCTTGGTAACGCCTTGGTGGTCTGAGGCCAACACGGTCGTTGCCCTTGTGGTCTGCTTCTGGATCATTACGCCGATCATCTACTGTATGTTCTCTCCCTCTTCATTTTGTAACGTACTCAGAGTATCTCGCAGTCACCAACACTTGGTTCACCGCATACTTGCCAATTTCGTCTTACATGACCTTCGATAACACTGGATTGCCGTATAACTCTGCTCAAGTGGTTGTCAATGCCTCGTTCGACGTCGCGCAGTACGAGGCATACTCGCCCGTATTCATGACGGCAACCATGGCTATTGCATATGGTGTTGCATTTGCCGCCTTCTCCTCAGTAGTCGTGCACACATTCTGTGAGTTCTTTTGGATATGCGTGTTGCCCCATTCTTACAGTCTTATCGTAGTGTGGTACCGCCGTGACATCGTTCGTCGCTTCAAGAGCAGCCTCAGGGACGAGCGTGATGTTCATTCGCGCTTGATGCAGGCATACCCTGAAGTTCCTCAGTGGTGGTATGTTATCCTGGGCCTCGTGATGCTTCTTCTCCTGTTCGTGACGGTCGAGATTTTCCCCACGGACCTCCCTATCTGGGCTGTTTGCGTTGCTCTCGCTCTCGCTGCACTCCTTGCGATTCCGGTCGGTATGCTCCAAGCAATTACCAATCAGCAGATCGCCTTGAACGTCATGTTTGAGATGATTGGTGCCTATTTGCTGCCTGGCAAACCCGTCGCTGTAATGATCTTCAAAGCTAGCGCATACATGGGTACAAACCAGGCGGTTGGCTTTGCTGGCGACTTGAAGCTTGGTCATTACATGAAAGTACCTCCGCGCCTCATGTTCACAGCACAAGTCCTCGCTGCCTTCCTCAGTTCCATCGTTGTCACCCTCGTGCAGAACTGGATGTTCGCCAACATCGTAGACATTTGCACACCCACACAGCCCCAGTTCTTCTCTTGCCCGTCTACGAGCACGTTCGGAAGTGCGTCACTCCTGTGGGGAAGCATTGGCCCCCACCGTCTCTTTAGTCCTGGCGCCATGTACAGCCCATTGCTCTGGTTCTTTGCCGTCGGTGCCTTACTCCCCATCCCCTTCTACTACCTCGCTCGTCGTTTCCCTCTCTCGTATTGGAGATACATCAACATCCCGGTGTTCTTCGCAGGTATTGGCGCCATGCCTCCTGCCTCTGGCATCAACTTTGCGTCTTGGGCAATTGTCGGCTTCATCTTCCAGTGGTTCATGCGCCGCTACCACTTCAGGTGGTGGATGCGCTACAACTACATCCTCTCCGCTGGCCTCGATGCAGGTGTCGCGGTTGGTCTCATCGTCATCTTCTTCCTTCTTCAGATGCCTAAAGGTGGAATTACCCTCAACTGGTGGGGTAACACCGCCTGGCAGAACACTGCAGATGCATTGGGCACGCCCCTATACGTGATGGCTCCTGGCGAGACATTTGGCCCTTCGACTTGGTCATGAAAATCTTACATCGGAAAGGATGACCTTTGTATCACTACTTGTAAAATTCCCCTACTGCACGATTCACCACGCAAGCTGTTACCCACTTCTTTCATATGATCCGACCACAACACTGTCCTTAACACATGATTACTTTTTGTTGCATCACTTTTCGCATTATATCCTTTGCATTACCATTATTTTTTTCGGGTTCTAGTGACTGCATCAACGTATGTACAGATGACACAATCAAACTATATGTTAAAAACATTGCCTGATTTTGCGCCGACTCTCGTAGTCAAGTCAGACCTCAGATGAATGAAGATGGTCGTTCCTCCCTACTGCTATTATAATAATACCATACCTCGATACAGTCTTCAAAGCTTCACATATTGACCCCACTGCAAATTTCGAGTTGCGATCTAAAATCAACACAACGGCACGGTGAAATACAGCACGAATAATATTGATGAGAACAAGAAAAGTTATACACTTATGCAGGCACGCCCCAGATCCTGACTTCCCTTCCGCTCGTGGCCCAGATCTCCTTGCCCTGCTCTCCAAACACTATATCCGACACATCACCCGCCTCCTCGAAACGTACAAGCTCATCCCATGATTTATGAGCAAAGACACGAATGCCTTCGCTGCCTGCGACTCCCAGGTACTGTGCGCTGTAATCGTATAATACCTTGTTGACCTTGAACCCCTCCCCGAGCGGAATGGTGTGGGCGGTTTTCATCTTCCTCAGGTCCCAAATGGCAACGGAAGAGGAGCTGTCGGGAGCGAGGAGATGGTACCCATTCTCTGAGAATGAGAGAGAACCGACGGTGAAAGGCGAGGCGTCGGGTGGTGTGATGGATGCAGCTATGTTACCAGAGCGGACGTCGCATATTTGGATCTTGGATGAGAGAGTACCCAATGCAAGGAGAGCACCGTCAGGATGGATTGCAAGGGATGTGAAAGCATCTTCCCCGGGCGCTGACCGGTACACCTGGGTAAAGTTGGAGAGTTCATGGAGTGAATATGTCTTGTCAAGGGAAGACAATGCAAGGATGGAGTTCGTAGGATGTACAACGAGGCCAGTGAGTTCTCCCTTGTGCGTCCGAATAGTTGCTTTTGGTATGTACTCGCTAGAGGCGCTATCATGCGCCCATATTTTGGCGATTTTGTCTGCACCAGCAGACAAAATCAAAGTCGATTCACCCTCGTGCTCGCGGAAAGCGACGTGGTTGACTTTCTTCGTGTGACCTTTGAGGGAGGCCAATACCTTGTCTGTACTTCTATCGTACAGCTGGACAATCTTGTCGTTACCACCCGTGAGGAACTGAGACGGGTTGAGATGTGAAACGGCAAGAGAAGTCATGCCAGCAGGAGAGGCCGAGTGCAACGACGGGATAGTGTGTGTTGCAACGAATGTCTTCACTTCTGCGGTGCTCGTATAACCAGCTGGAGCTTTGCGCTTTTTGCGGGTAGCAGATAGATTTTGCTGGGTCTCGTCAATCTGGTCGACGATCTCTTTGGGGAGAGCACCTTCCTGAGCACCATTTTCTTCGGCCATTTCCACGTCTTCAGCCGCACCATTTGCTGGAGTGATTCCTATAGTCGCCTGTACATTAGCCAACGCTCTGAAACAAGGACAGGACGCGTCAGCAAGATGTAAGAAATAGTATACTTGGAAAACACGTACTCTCTGGCAGCGTCACGTTCTCTTATGAGACGGGCTATGACGCGACTGGCCGCATCTTGTGCATATAGAGCATAACTCAGCTCCTGGCGAGTGGAATTGTACTGTTGCTTCAAGGCAAACATCTCCAATACTATGGCGTCCCACTCATTTTGAAGCATGTGCAATAGAGCAGGGGTAGAAGTTGCGGTGGGAGGTCGTGGTGGCGCGCTTTTGGGGTCTGAAAGACATGGATTAGCAAGTGTGAACTGAATTGTTTGGATTGGAACATTCATGAAAAAACGATATATATTGCTGCGAGAAAAGTAACAAAGAAAAACTCACTGGCTTTGACAGTCAACAAGTCAGACTCCTCGAGCTTCTCTCCCGTCAACGGGTCGGTGCCATTGTCGTTGATGTATTTAAGAATCAACCTACGTTCGTAAATATGGCCAGATTTTGAAGAAACGACCGGGTCTTGAGGGGGTTCGCCAGAGATGCTACAGAAAAACATGGCTGCCTATATGAACGACGAAGACGTAGTCCTTAGCCCTTCAGGATCATGAGGTTGGAAATGTTTGTTGATCCTTATTTGCAACATACCAGGATCTCCGGATACCACTAACATGGCGGACAAGAAGCAGCAGCTCGTCCTGTCCATAATCGACTTTTTGAACCAATCCATAGATGATGGCACTATTAAGCAAGATGATAAGGAAGGTCTCGAGGTCGCCAGTACGTTTTGTGTTTTGTTTGTCACTTTTACGTTCTGTGGCTCATTAAGGACGTGTATTTATGTAGTTCAATGCATCGGCGAGGCATTTGGTGTCGATCCATCGGACGACAAGCAGCGGGAACGCCTGAACATTAAGCCAGCCAAGTTACAAACTATATTCGATGTATTCTTGAAAACGCGAGATAAAGTAGTATCTTCGCCAGCATCCACACCCTCTGCCCCTTCAGCAGATGCAAAGGCCAAGGCTGAGAAACTCAAACAAACGGGAAATACGCACATGACAGTTAAGAAGTATGACGAAGCCATTGACGCGTACACCAAAGCCATCGCACTCGACTCCGCCAATCCCGTCTACTACTCTAATAGAGCAGCTGCATATGCTAGCAAAGGCGATCATGCATCTGCAATCCTCGACTCTGAAAAAGCCATCGAAGTTGATCCTAAATTCGTCAAGGCCTACTCTCGTCTAGGGTAAGTATCTACTATCGATTTCCACCTAATTCGACCGCATCTCACCGCTCCGCTAGGCACGCGCAATACACTTTGGGAGACTACAAAGCTGCCGCTGCAGCATTCAAGAAGGGAGTTGAGCTTGACCCTACAAACACCAACCTGAAATCAGGTTTACAAAATGCCTTAGACCGCATTCCTTCTGATGACGATGATGATGACGATGGCCCGCCACCTCTCGTTCCTGAAGGCGACATCCCATTGTCAAATACGCGCGCTGGGCCGGGTGCGGGTGCAGCTGGGCTAGGTGGTATGGCGGACATGTTCCGCAACATGGGAGGAATGGGTGGTGCAGGCGGCATGCCTGATCTCGCTAGCCTCATGAACAACCCCATGATGATGCAAATGGCACAACAGATGATGGCCAATGGCGGAATGGAAAGGCTTATGTCGAATCCAAATGTCGCCAACATGGTAGGCGTCTTTCCTCTCTTGTATGCTCCAAGTAATCATCCTGACCATTCTTTATTAGATGAATCGGATGCAGTCTGGTGGGGCCACGCCCTCTATGGAAGAACTTATGGGAGATCCAGAGCTGAGGAATCTGTGAGTCGATCTTTACGCATCCGTTGCGTAAATTTGAACTTACCTTGCCAAAGCGCCAGCCAATTTGGAGCTGGACGGTGATTTAATGGGAAGAACATGTCTGGGGTTTCGAAATAATGAGCTTACGCTGAATATTTGTACGAATGATTCCCTAGTACTAGTGTGGAATGGATTCATGATGACTTTGAATCGTCACGGTTATCTTCCTGTAGGCAGGCATGGAAGTCACTGCAGACCGAAGTAGATGATCGGGAATCGAATAAAATCGAATAGTAACGGCTCATGTGCTTACCCCGAGTTATGCAGACGGTGCCAAGAAGACTGGCCAGGCGTTGGCATCGAACTGGAGACAAGCAACTCGCGTAATCATGTGCACAAATGTTGTCACTGTCTATAAAACATGACATCTAGCAACTCCGTGTGATCTAGACTCTATGACTGTGTTCTAAACTCTATGATTCTACAATCGTGCATTAGTAGACCAGCCAATTTTATAATAGACATATTCCACGTCTTCACCAAGACCTTGTCCTCGAGTAGTATAATCCCCATGTGCATCACATGTAATAGATTCCTTTGATAGTATGACAAGATCAACATCACCGTTCGGATCGCCATCGCATGCATTGAGGAACACGGACTCAACCGTGCTTGACTCAAATGCGTGTGTTGGACGAAGTGGTATCACGAGATGAAAAGCGGCATGGGATATGGAGCTATCAGAAGGACGCCGCACAAGCCCTTTCAGACAGTTCTTGATCCAGGCCGCATGCTGAGCTTCGTAAACGATGTCCGCACCAAAGACCACATCAAATGGGTATGCAAGATAATCCGGTGGAGCAGCAGAGAATGACGACCAATCGAGAAAGTGAGTGGTAATGGAATGGGTCGAGGTAGTTTGATTGTGCGTGGAGGGGACATTCGCGTTGACGTTTGACCTGAGGTTGGCTAACACAGAAGGGTGGAAGTCGGTCGCAACCACAGAAACCTGGCGATGATTGAAAGACGGTAATGTATCCAGTAATTTCGTAACCACTATGCTAACCAACCCTGTTCCTGCTCCAAGCTCGAGGATGTTGAGCCTGCGTGATTCAGGGCCATCGGGGGGAAAATCCAGTCCAAACCGCTCAGGATCTTCCATGACCATTTCCGCCAAGACACATGCCCCGCCCCATGTCTGCGCTCCCACACTTCCATAGTCATCGTTATCCAGCGGAATGTCCGTCAGCTGAGCTTCCACTCGCCTCTGTCCGTCTATAGAACTAAAAATAAAGTTCCGAGTGATCAGTCCAGCAGCAGCGACACCAGCACAAATGGCGAGTAGCGACGCGGCTTGCTGAACGATCATCTCTGTATGAGCAAAAATAGGCTCTGGTATGCCAAGATCATCCAATGAGACCTCCACAGAATACGACAAGTCTTGCCAGACTTCGAGCCGTGCGATAAGAGCGGTGAGCCACCGAATGGAATATGAGCGCTCGAATGCGTCAGATCGAATAGCTTGGAGTTGGTTGTCATCTTCATGGCGAGGGCATAAATTCTCTCCTCCATTAAATGTAGGCGCCTGCGCACGTTTGCGACGCGAACCACGGACTTCTGGATAGTAAAGTGACTGTAAATAAGTCAAGGCATCGAGAAGCTGGGTAACGGAGAAACTTGCGATCTTGGCGATCGGTGGAAGATATGAGGTTGGTGGACAGAGAACAGACATCGAGAGGCGTTAAAATCAAGGGGCAGGAAGACAATGCTAGCACAAAATCATACTCTATAGGTACTGCAGCTGGTTAAATGACAAGCTCGCGAGTCTCAATAGATTCAAATGTTTGGGAGCATGTCAACAAGACCAAACAGCTTTTTGCTGGTGAACTCATCATATCAAACCCGGGCCCTCAATTGATCATCGATTAGTAGCGAGATGAATAGTAATTCCAATCAATCTTCCACTCTGTCCATATCGCCTATCCCGCCACCTAGCTTTTAAATGTTTCCGTCTATATGTCACAATGGTTACTTCACGATTCCATCCACACTGATCCAAATTCATCAGAAGTGCCAAAGCAGAACGTGCAGATAGCGCTTGACCATGTCGCAAGGATTCAATCACTAGCACGTAACTGCCTAGTAGCACGGCATGTACCATTCTCTACTACCTTCATACCTATACAATGTTTGTTAGACAAAGCGCATACCAAGCGGGACTTTGTTACACTCTCGCAATTGTACATGTTGTCAGCTCGAACTGCGTATAGATACAATTAAGGACGGTGGGATCACCACCAATTATTACATACAGTGATTATAAAGTACGCGGTAAGTATCTGCGATGCAAACGAATGGCGGCCTCATAAGAAAAGGCCTTTAAAAAACCGAGCGATGTGAGGACGAGCGCAAATAAAAGAAAAGCAATTGAAAGCAATAAAGATACACCTGATAATTCAACAAGACGAAAGACAATACCAAACCGATGGACAGGGCAAATATGTCGGGGGTGGGTAGGAATTATGAGACCAGTACAATATCGACGCAATTCTGGTCCATGCAGCCCAAGCATTATGCGGGTACACGTCCGGGAGAGCAGCTCTGCGAGGGAGCGGGAACAAGTAGAGCTTTGTGCGTTTGTGTCTCAGGGGGTAGTGAACCGGCACCATCCTTCCGCATTTTCTCAGCCAATTTGCGACTAAGGGCGGGAGGTACCAGATCCAGCTGGACTGGAAGATCTGTAGGGTGACCCTGACATATTCGGTTAGATCCAAGATATGATATTGCGATAAGTTAACCTTACATGGGTAAGGTGATAACGAAGTCCGCTGAGCTGCTTGTACCGATTCGGGCAGCCTTGATGTGGGCAAGAATATTGCTTTTTAGTCTTATCATCACCTTCGCCAGTAGATGCCTCCGCGGGGGGCACAGTGAGGCCATCGATGTAAGAGGTAACGAAAGTTGACACAATAGCGTGTTGGAAATGAGCCTTTGATCTGGGCCATAGTTAGTATTTTCAGCGATGAGAGCATGTATACGTTCGTACATTTGCAAATGATACTGTAACCCATTAATACTCTACCGAACAATGTCATTAATACAGCTTTCAAAGAACTTCGGAGCCGAAATGACGTACCTTCCAAGATTTTCCGCAACCTTCTAAGCCACATCTGTACGGTCTCTCTCCACCGGAGTCTTCTGGATGCGAACATTTATTGTGGTCCGAAAGACCTCGCGAAGTTATAAAACAAGCAAGAGAACTTGACGCGGCCACCGGCCAGCAGCTCTCGTGACCGCACGCATACGGCTTTATAGAGGGGCTAAAATGACATCGTGTCAGTCAATTGCGTCACCTACATAAGAATATGACCTACTCCTTCGTAGCGGGCAAGTCGGAGGATAGCCTCAGAGGAGCATGAATATCAGCACGCTTCCGAACGAATGACTGCCGTGAGCGTGCAGTCGGACGAGGATTGGGGTCGTCAGGATTCGGTGATGAATTATCCTGAGGAGGGCCACGTTTGGTACCCATGGCCTTGGGGAGCACAGTGGTAGTGCATAGATGCGTGTACGCAGATGAGCTGGCAGATGCTGAACGCTGGGCGGATGGCGCCGGATGGAAGTTAGGTGAGACTGTGGGCGATGGACCTGTATCAGTAACAGGCATGGGCACCTGATGCCCGTTAAGCTTGGATTCATTCGATAGTGAATGAAAATGAGGCTGATAATAGTCTCCACGAACTTCAGGTGCTGTCGTGGTGGACCGCGACATTGAGCTGATGTCTTGGTGCGTAGCTACCACGTGGTCAGAGGGTGGATAGTACTGATTGCAGGGTGTCCGGCGTAATGCACCGTCGATAGGCGAAACGGGGGAACAATTGTCCGATGAGGATGAAGACGGGAAATACTCCCGGGGAACACTGCAAACAGAGGATGAATCGGGCGATGACATGACAAAATGTTGGACATCGTGCTCGAGTTGTTGGCGATGATGAGCCACGTAGTAGCTGTCAGTCGCCTCGTGGGTTAGGCTTAGTGCTGTAGGCACTAATGCGGCGGAAGAACCCTGAGAAGCAGTTGGATAACACGAATCTCGAGAAACTTGTGATGCAGAGACTTCTCCATCACGGATCAATTGATGGTGGCACTCGTTATGACGAGGAACAGGCGAATAATATTCCGACGCACGTTGAGCGGGAACGGGTGTATGAGATAGTACGGGCGTGGGAGCGACGCTTCGCTGAATTTCATCATATTGATGTTGCGTAACGTGGTCCTCATACAAAGGGTGATGTCCAGCGGCATAGTCCGTAGCTCTGGTGGCGTTGACAAGAGATGGATCGATGACTACCCCATAGTCAAAAACTGTGGATGCATTCTCGGCCGGCGGAACGGAAGTAATAGAGTGTGGGGCGGCGTGAGCTTCCCCAGTTTGGTAAGAGTTGCTAGGGGCCGCGGTACTTTTTTCATACCTCGTTGAAAGTGTGTGAGGAGAAGACAAGGCCGAACTTAATGATGAAGACGAGTAATGAAATGGGGGCGGAAGATTGACAACGTGCTGTATCGACTGTGGGTGGGAAACTGAAGGTTCTACACTGCCCATCAATCCCACGTCATTGTGAGACCTAACGTGGCTATGATGCTGTCCAGATGCTGGGGATGGACCTCCGTCAAATTGAGATAGATTTTCACTCCAATACTGCCTGGGATTAGGCATAGGAGGAGGTGGCCAAGGTGTGGGATCAGTGTACGGTGACATAGGACTTGATGGTTGTGAAGACATAGTCAACGACAATTTTGAAACCGCGACACCCTGAGGCTCGGTTAGGTTGTGTCTTTTTCGCTCAAGAAGCCTCCACCTAAGGAAAAGCGGCCGTGAGTTACGTGAGAACTACGTGCGGGAGAAACTGCACCTGTTACGGCAGGCTAATCCGCTGCGCTGTAACTCCTGGCCGACTTGGCCCCATCGTCCTGCCAAACGTGAGTACGCGTCAAAGAGCTTGTCGTCCTCATCCTTGGACCATTCATCACGTCTGAGAGAAGGGTCGAGCGCCTCACGATAGCGTTTTGAGCAAGCGTCGTCCGTACGACCGGGTATATGTCTCGCGATCACAGACCACTTTGTGGAATGAACTTTGAAGAGTTCCAAAAGTAGATGATCTTCCTCTGGCGTCCAAGCAGATTTCTTCACATTCGGTGATAGTGAATGGAGCCATCGCTGTTTTTGAACGTATTGGGAGAACTGAATTGGGATTATGAGATCAACACTGGCCTTCCTGCAGGCTTTATTGGTCCTTTCCGGAACACAATGGGCAACGGCCTTCCAGTTGTCCGACTCTCCATGGATTGCTACAGCGTTGGCGAGAAGACGGTCCTCTTCAGCAGTCCATGGCCGACCGACATTGCGCTCGGTCATGATAAAGCTTAAGTAAGATAATAGGAAGAAGTTAGAAGAAAAATGAGGGGTTTAGTGCTAGGCCTCGAGGAAAGAAGGCTGCATTACACGAATCAATAACCAACAAATGAAAATCTCCAATCACCACGAAATTACATAAAGGTCTCACTTTACTTTTGGAAGTTGTTTACCACGCCTCCATCCTTCATTGACACTAGGTAGCACCAACTACTGTCAGTACTAACGTTCAATCATGTCGGCTGCTTATTCTTCAGACGAGGACACTATACACGATGCATTTGGCCTATCAAAACTTCCTGCTAGTAAAAAACCGCGCACGTTCCAGGAGAAAATCGTGTCTCAGGCCGCGCCTCATGTTCTTGCTGAAGTGAGTCTTCCAAACACTTCACTCGTCCACAATGTCACTCATTGTGCCCTTAGGACCCTCTAAATCAAACTTCGCTGGTAACACGGCCAACGGACACGCAGATGAACGTCAACATTCCCTATAGTGAGATGATGTTGCCGCTCCAGGGCCCCGAGAATCCATTCGGTGATTCAAACCGGTTTATCAATCAGAATGCACTCGCGGGCCATGTGGAAGAACAATCTATGTCAGACCACGCGTTCAAGGCCCAACATTTGACACATTCCATCCTGGGCTACTCAGTCAATCCTTCGATCGATCCAAACGCACCGTCTATTCTTGGTTCAGTCGAAAAGGCTCACGAAAATGGCTTTGCAACAATCGACACCTTACGAGCTACCAACTCTCAGAAAAAGGAATTGAAAAGGAAGAGAAAAAACAAGGGAGATCTTGATGTTGTCGAGGGTGAAGGCGCGTATGTTGGACCTTGGGCTGCATGGGATGGAGAAGAGGAGATTGGATTCTTGGATGGTGTCGAAGACACTGGTGATCAGCCGCAGGAAGAAGAGGAACCTGAGCCGGTAGTTGTGAAGAAGAAAGCGAAACCAAAACCTGGCGCCTATGGCCAAGAAAGCTCCGTCTTCCATGGAAAATCTATGACCGATTACCAAGGCCGAACATATATGCATCCACCTCTGGCGGAAGCGCCTCATATTCTTAGTGAGGCAGGGTCACAAGAAACGTTTATTCCAAAGACGTGCATTCATACTTGGACTGGTCATACGCAAGGCGTATCAGTAATACGACTATTCCCTGAAACTGGCCACCTCCTTCTTAGCGGATCTATGGATACAAAAATAAAGGTACGCCAATTCATCTAATCTATTCGGTCCTAAATCAACTCAAAACCATCAGCTGTGGGATGTTTATACTCACGGAAATTGTCTCAGGACTTTCCATGGGCATGTACAGGCCGTCAAGGACGTCACGTTCTCTAATGATGGGAAGAAGTTCCTGTCGTGTGGATACGACCGCCAGATGAAATTATGGGATACTGAGACCGGCCAGTGTCTGAAGCGGTTCAGTAATGGCAAGACCCCCTACGTTGTGCGATTCCATCCGGATGAAGACAAACAACACATATTCCTCGCTGGTATGTCGGACAAGAAGATTATTCAGGTACGGTCTCCTGCTGTTTGGGGTTAAATTAACCATTGACTCCGATGATATAGTATGATATGAATTCCGGGGAGATAACGCAGGAGTATGACCAACACTTGGGTCCCGTCAATACTATCACATTTGTTGATGAGAACCGACGGTTTATCACGACGTCGGATGATAAGACCATCCGTGCTTGGGATTACGATATCCCAGTGGTGATAAAGTACATTGCAGAACCTCATATGCATTCGATGCCAGCAGTAACGCTTCATCCTTCAAGTACGTTCCTTACACGTTAAGCATTTGATCGGACATGAATTTTTAATGCTGTGTTTACAGAGAAATACTTTGCCGCGCAATCGTTGGACAACCAAATTCTGATCTATAGCACGGATAATTTCCGCCAAAACCGGAAGAAAAGGTTCGCGGGACATTCTGTCGCAGGATATGCATGCCAGGTTGGGTTTTCTCCAGATGGGAAGTGGATAAGCAGTGGAGATGGGGAGGGGAACGTTGTGTTCTGGGACTGGAAGACGGGGCGTATTAAATCGAGGTTACAGGCACACTCGAAGGTTGTGATTGCACATGAGTGGTTACCACACGAATCGGTGAGTTTGCGCTGATTTTGTTTCGGTGCCGATGCTAAGTACTACTCAGTCCAAAGTTGTAACTGCCTCATGGGATGGGCTGATAAAGTTATGGGTACGTGTCAAGTTATGATTTTGATGGACCAATTGTAACGTTTTGAAACAGGACTGAGTATTTTGAACTTGTATGGATAGCCGCAGTATTTTGATATGAGCCATTGTGTTTTGTTCACATGAATTAGAACAAGTACGTGAGATGGGAGGACCCCGGGGCATACCGTTTTAAAACATTAAATGGAATGGATCTTAGATTATTGTTCCTGGCTCGGCGGCCATAGAGAGTCGGTTCCTGATAGTTCCGGAAGAATGTTCACCGCGTGGATCGTCCTCTTTCTCATACCTCACAGTCTTCTCCGCATCACATAAAAAGCAACTAAGCCTGTCACTCCTTAAGCAGGCATATCCTTGGGTCAAAATCATGTTCCCCCCAAAGTCATACATCGCCATCATCCTGGCTTGTCTCCTCAACGTCTCACTAGCAATACCAGTCAGTCTTTCTCTACTTTCTTCATCTGGCGCCGGAACTCATAATTTATGAACAGATCCAAAAACACGCTGCTAGGCATCCTGAACCTGTATGCAACATCCACATACCTTATTTTCATCACTCATCATATTACAGGCTGCTCCAGTTGCAGATCAATTCGGTGGTGGTGGAGGCGGCTCGGGGGCTGACTGGTGAAACTTTTCTCTTTGTAAGTTCATCTACCCGAGCACCTCGACCTCCTACTAAACTTTTCTTACAGCGCACGACACCGGGGCATCTTGTCTGCCCATGAACCCACCGCGTCACATTACCACTTTAGGCGGCATGTCTCCTTCCGACAGAGTCTTTTTGCGTTTTTTACACCAGCGTCCTCATTATAATCTCACACTCCTTTTATACCTAACTTGCATACTTCAATGGTCGAGCGACATCACGCACACCTGCCATGTATTCAAACATGTATTCCACCTGTTCTCCTTTTATGAATCCGCTACCGCTACTACTTGGCTCATTTAGTTTCCTCCATTTTTGATTATTTCTGTCTTGTTTTAACCCGTTTTGCTTTCCGTTACACAACCTACTAGGTGTTGTGTACATACAGACACGACTTTGCACTATCCAATGTTGACTTCTTTGCTTGATCAACCCTCCGTCCAAGCTCCACCTTCGAAATATTGGAAGTCGACAAAAGGTCCATCAGACTTTGCATCAGACTGCGGTAGTACTTATAACACTCTAAAATTATCAACCGAGTTCCTGGTCCACGTGAGGCTTAAGGGCAGGCCTAGTCGCGTCAATCATTCACTTTACGCGTCGACTTTCACTGCACTAAAATCTCAATCATGTCCATGCTCGACGAGCCCATTCCTCAAGATGATCTTATGCGTGACAGAACTCGTATATTCGAGGAATTCCTCGCTTCAGATTCCCCAATTTATAATTACAGAGACGACATCGCCCGCATGCTTCGCACAGATCAAACTCGTCTAATAGTCAATATCGATGATCTCCGCGACTATAACAGAGAGTATGCAGATGGCTTGCTCAAGCAACCTATTGATTTCCTTCCCGCCTTCGACGATGCCCTCGTCGGTGTCGTCACTCAAGTCCATGAAACCGGCAAACACGAACTCGAGGAAAAGAATTATCGCGTCGGTTTCAGTGGCTCCTTTGGTGACCATCATGTCAGCCCACGCACCCTCAAATCAGAACATCTTGGAAAGATGATCTCCTTAGAGGGCATCATCACCCGTTGTTCACTCGTCCGCCCAAAAATGCTCAAATCCGTTCACTACTGCCCCGATACTAAACTCTTTCACTCTCGCGATTACCGCGACGCGACTACGTCAACATCAAATTTGCCACCAACTACCACCGTCACACCTCAGCAGGATGACGATGGCCATCCCCTCCAAATGGAATATGGTCGTTGTGTCTTCCGAGATCACCAGCGAATCAGCATCCAAGAGATGCCCGAACGCGCTCCGGCTGGCCAGCTACCCCGTAGTACAGATATTATCCTTGATGATGACCTGGTAGACAAATGCAAACCTGGTGATCGTGTTCAGCTGGTTGGCTTCTATCGAAGTGTGGGAGGTGGCTCAAGTGGCGCCTTCAAGTTCGTTTTCCTTTTTCCCTTGAAATCTATCACTCATCTTTCGATTACCTGACAGATCCCTAATTCTCGCAAACAACATCAATCTCCTTTCCTCCAAGATTGGAGGCGGTATTGCACAGACGCCGTTGACTGATACTGATATTCGGCAAATCAACCAGCTTTCTAGAAGGCGCGACATCTTCCGCCTTCTTTCACAATCTCTTGCTCCGTCCATTTATGGCCACGATAAAATTAAGGAAGCTATCCTTTTACTTCTGCTGGGTGGTGCAGAAAAGAACCTACCTAATGGTACCCATATCCGTGGTGACATCAACATGCTCATGGTCGGCGACCCGTCGACCGCAAAATCCCAACTACTTCGCTTCGTGTTAGGCACTGCTCCACTCGCTATTGCTACCACCGGACGTGGAAGTTCTGGTGTCGGTTTAACAGCGGCTGTTACCACGGATCGCGATACCGGCGAGCGAAGGCTCGAGGCAGGCGCAATGGTTCTTGCAGATCGCGGTGTTGTTTGCATTGACGAGTTTGACAAGATGTCAGATATCGATCGTGTGGCGATCCACGAAGTCATGGAACAACAGACGGTCACCATCGCGAAAGCTGGTATCCATACCAGTTTAAACGCGCGGTGTAGTGTCGTTGCCGCTGCCAACCCGATTTATGGCCAGGTGCGTCAATCTCCGTGAATTTTTTTTAGATTTTTTTTAGTCTGACTACGTTATCTGCTAGTATGATATTCATAAAGATCCTCATAAGAATATCGCACTGCCTGATTCCCTTCTTTCGCGTTTTGATCTTCTCTTCATTGTCACCGATGATGTTGATGAAGAACGAGACCGCAGAATTGCAGATCACGTACTGCGTATGCACCGTTATATGCCACCCGGAATTGAAGATGGTACTCCTGTACATGACAACCTGTCACAGCCCCTTGCTATTGACGGACCGGGCGGACAATCAGCGGAGGTGGATGGTGGGATAGAGTCCAGCCCCTTCGAGAAATACGATCCCCTGCTCCACGTTGGCTTGACGGCCGCGAAGTCACGAACACGGAGAGGCAAGCAGGTGAAGACCGAGGTGTTGAGCATCGCCTTCGTCAAAAAATATATTCAGTACTCGAAAAGCAAGCCTGCTCCAGTCCTTACGAAAGGCGCGGCTAATCATATTGTGAATGTTTATGCCAACCTTCGCAATGAGGACGAGGGTCAAACTAATAGGAAGAAGGTACTTTTATTTTCCCTGAATCTTGATCCATGTCCTTTTTTGATAAATCATATACAGACAGCTCCTCTAACAGCACGTACACTAGAAACTCTCATCCGTCTATCCACCGCCCACGCCAAGGCACGTCTCTCCATCAAAGTAGAGTCTGAGGATGCTCGTGCCGCAGAGGAGATCATGCGGTACGCACTTTACAAAGAAGTTGCGAAGCGGCAAAAGAAGAAAAAACGCAAGCTTAATCGCGCGGGAGCAGCCGGGCATGACGACGATGACTCTCAAGATAGCTCCGATGAAGATGAAAACGATCAGGGCGAGGATGAACAAGCCGAGGTCCCCGAACGCATGAGTATGCCTCCTCAAGCACCGGCCAGTAAACAGCCTGCGAATAACCAAAGTAGTCAGGACACAATATGGAATGATAGCAGCCAGGATCTCCCGATGGATACATTCCCAACGGCTGTTACAGGACCATCACAGGAGGGCGGTGTGCCTTCAGAAAGGTGAGCGTTTCATTCTCTTCGTACTCTCACGTCCCCAGTTTATCACTGGTGGCCTGACTTGAAGAGTATAATTCTGACTCATTTTTTTCGCATGGGCTTGGTTTGATAGATTACAGCTTTTCCGTGCACGGCTTGCGAACCTATTCTCTACACGCCTCCAAGATGAGGAACAGGTGTTCTTGGCGGAACTTGTGGAAATGGTGAACGAGGGTCTACCCACGGGTGCATTATTTGGGACTGCCGAGGCTGCCGCAGCGTGCCAGGTCATGTCGGACGCAGATGAGCTCATGATTAGCGAAGGGATCGTTTATAAGGTCTAAAACCTCTTGACCGTGGGTTCTGTTCCATGCGGATAGATTGGCCGTAACCCCATCTTTGTCGTTTCGCTTGCTTATCGTCTTATTGTTGTATCACATTCTCTCCTTGCTTGTAATAATAACTCTGAACTCGAAATATCACTAAGAATGATTAGAATGAATCACCGGACCGCTATTATCACCGATGTGTGGTCAGAAGGTCTGAACTGATGATCCAGTCGCCGTTGAAACGCTGTCATGATATTATTGTCACGTCCTCCTAAAGCAACGTGATGGTTCGAAAACTAAATCCCATGTGCTCCCCGCAGTATGAAAGCATATCATCAAACAATTCTCAGCATTCTGCTCTCACACTGCTACACGGGCGCTCGCCCCTGCACGGGTCGGCAATTAAACGTTTACAGATCGTCCCGCAGTCGGAGCACTGTCTTTACCTCTTCCTTCCCTAACCCCCCTGATCCGAGGCTCGCGACGGCATCCAAAGCATCCTCCCAACCATCTCCTTGACCGCCAAGGACTTCCTTCACGGCCCTGTCCACTTCCTGTCTGTCTGCGCCGAGGAGCCTGCCTGCGACTAGTAACCGTGCCCAAGGACCCTCAGCCCTGGCGCGTGAAGTCCTCAAGGCGGCCTGACAAGTTTCGGCCCACAACTCGCTTTCCGCGTGAACAGAACGCGCCTGCTCCCGTGCAAGTCCCGTGCGGAATTGTCCCCGCGTGAGTCCCGGGCGGAAGAGAATTTCGCGCTGAAGAATGTGCTCTGAGATGCGTGTTGCTATCCGTCTATACACGTGCGTTGTCACTGCAGTCGGAAGTGTATTGCGGAGGAAGGAGAGGTGAGCAGACAAGAGAGCAATCGAGGGGAGGAGACTTGGAGCCACGGCGATGCTATCATGTGCATGTTGAGCGTCACTCGCATCCTTGGGACTTTGTGATAGCAGTCACTATAATGGACAGTATCCGAGTTAAAAACGAGCGACTTACGTTGTGATAGCCACGAAATGTGGTTTCAAAGCAGCTTCAGTTTCACCACAAACTTGACTCACAAGCATATCTTCCGCCCTTGACGCGAGCTTCGTGTACTGTGTAATTAGCTCCTCAAAGATAGTGCATTCCGGGGCATCACTCTTGCTGGACTGATGATCTGCAGCATTCGGCAGCGAGGGATGCATTTCCGCTCGAGTACGTAGGGTTGCCCGATGGTTAATTTCTGTCCATAGCTCCAAAAAGAACTGTCCGCAAAAGGCTGTTCAGCTTCAATGAGGACCCAAAACACCAACCACCTCACCTCTTCCTCTCCCCATCGTTGCATTGCAGACTCCACGTATCGCGCGCTGAGCAACGCCTTGCACAACCGTTGGCTGCCCTCAACACCTCCAGTCAACTTGCGCGAGTCTGTCTTTGCTCCTTCAACACCTAGTGCGCCAGGGACAGCTCGCACCAGAGCAGATGAAAATGTCTCGAATGCATCCAGTGAGGAAGATACGCGAGAATAATACTGCTCGAGGATAGGAAGCTGAACATGAATGAGGAAACGCGTGCGATGGGCGAAAGATGGAAGGGGAGAGTAGCGATCTGTTTCACCTTCAATAACAAGCATATCACAGGAAAGTAAATAACGTACCAGTAACTTGTTCAACGAGAGCCTTTACTCGACGAGCTGAGTTCGTAGCCTTCAATTCTGCTATCGAACGGGAGAGCTTGTGTTCATCGGAGTCATTTGAATCATCGTCAACAATATGCCATGCATCCGAAGAGCTTATTATTTCAAGGTACTGGTCCTCAGCGACTGTTAATCAACCAGCTTAGTCTTCCCGACAGACAAACGAATGTAAAAAGGAACTTACACTTTTTCTCGCCTTCTAACCATGCGTCAAACCACTCCTTCTGGCAAAGGATGACAGAACTAACGCCTCCTTTCTCTTCAGTCTTCTTTGCCTCTGCGCTGACTACGAATTCATAACCTAATTCACGCATATTGGAATCGAAAATTAATGCCTGATAAACTGTGTGCGCCAACAGGGCAGGGTAAGAGAGCAAAGTCGGAACAGTGCGCCGTAATTTGCGCTCCAGGATCGGGATAAGGAGAGTGATATAGTTTTGCTGATGTTTTGGTCTGCTGTTAGACTGCAAGGAGCGTGTTTAAAATCATCAGCTTACCCATGCATTAACACGCTGGTATTTTGTGCCTAAAAGCAAACGTTGTATGACGTCGTCCATGAAGGGTCGATGGTCATGAGCCACATTCATTATATGTGAGAGATACCACTCTGGCTGTTACGAGTAATCAATACAGGTGGCTGAAGACGACGAGAACCATACCTTGTCAAGGCGATTTGTCTCTCGTTCAGTTTCAAAATGGTATTTAAAACGAAGGGATATTGCATGCGCGAGTGTTTCTAGTGGGTATAAGCCCTGGAAACCCATTTCAGTTTGATTTGTTGAGCCCTCGATATTCTCGCCGCTGTGTAATTTCAGTACAGCCCATAATGCATAGTTCAGTTTCACTGACATTTCTTGCAGCAATATTAAATCTCTGAACGCAGATTCGAAGGATTTGCGGTCATGCACACTCGCAGTAGGGTAATCAACAGGCATTGGCCATTGAAGTTTTTCCAGCGCGCTAGTCAGTTTGCTTGATGAAAAAAACGGTATTATCAGACTGTTCCAAGCGTAAATCCAGACTTACGCAGAAAATATCCCTTTAATATCTAACCACGTTTTGTCACGAATACGGCGTACAAATGTAACAAGATGTAGAGACTGCTCGGCACTCCCGATATCTTGCACACTGTCGCATGTTCGAACAACATCACTTACGAAGGCACTTAGCCTATCATATTCTGATGTCGATGATTTGGAAAGCGGGGATGGTGTACCGCGTGACTGTGCCACTGCCCCTTCACTGAGAAAGAATTGTTTGTATCCATTGAGTGAAAATGATAGGTGGCGCACACCTCAAAGTCAATGTGCGTTCTATGACAGCTACATAGGCCCGCACACTTTCAAGCTCCTTCAGTATGCGATGCATAGTCTCAATATCCTCAAGGAGAGTGGGACTAGCTTCCGATTTCGACGGAGAAAGAGATGAGACAAGCTCGTGTGATAGGTAAGTCATCTCGTTTTCTATTGACTCTCTGTCCTCCGCAAGCCCGCGAGTAGTGTCAAGGTTAGCAAGTGCTGCCACGCGAGTCTTCGTTATGAGTGAGTCAATCGATTGCTGCGATGCAGAGAGCTAGCTGACAACGAATAAACTACCATGAATTATACAAATCAATCAACCCACCTGACGCTGCAGTTCTGAACTCCGTGCTTTTGTTTGTAACAGGACTTTGTCGATCTCATGGAGGTCATCGATGTGAGCGAAGCTGGAGTTGAGGTACTCTAATGCAAACTGATGCGCAGCAGATACATCAGACGGTTCAAGTAGGCGCTGTATCTTCTCTGAGGCCCGGGACATTGTGATGGTCTGCGCTAAACAGGATCACCACGTTGTAAGGCTGACCACTTGAATTTCAAATTTATTTAAATTATGCCCACGTGGTTATCTAATCTCTAAACTATAACCTTCCCATAAAGATACTGTCGATGGCGTCAAAATGAGTTGAGAAGACGAACTGTATCACTGATCAATACCCCACGCTACCCGAAAAACCTCCTTCTTGAACTCCCATGGCCGAGGTTGACTTTAAGCAAGCAAACGAGAGCTACGCTGCCAACTTTGGCGACAATGGCAAATTAAGCATTCCACCATCCAAGCACCTTGTTGTCGGTAAGTACTTGCCAGCACAAGGCTATGTGAGAGCTTAACTGACTCACCGATAGTGACGTGTATGGATGCTCGCCTTAAGTGAGTTGTAATTGATAAGGGAGCGCATCCACAAACAATATTTTGAACAGCCCTGAGGAGTTCCTCGGCCTGAATATAGGGGAAGCACACATTATTCGGAATGCTGGGGGCCTTGCGTATGTCCCAAAGTCCCGCAACTCCTATGTCCCGCTAAACGAGTTCCTATGATATTCAGCAAAGAATCTCTTCGTTCCATCATCATTTCACAAAGACTTCTCGGAACTAAAGATGTGCTCGTCATTCACCATTCCGATTGTGGAATGCTCACTTTTTCCGATGAGCAACTTCGATCCAAGGTCATCGACGCACATTCTGGAGATACTAAGGTGTCCGAGGCAGTAAACGACCTGCATTTTGGACCCTTCCCTGATTTAGACAGGAGTGTGAAAGATGATGTCGCATTCTTGAAGAATCACCCGCTGGTCTTGAAAGAAGGAAGTATCACAGGGTGGGTGTACGAGGTAGAGACAGGAAAAGTCAGAGAAGTCGTGCGATAAGACGGCGGTACAAAGAATTGTCCGCATAGTGTATGTTTGTAATCTAGCGTTTATGCCTGAAAAACGAGTTTGAGCTCTATCAGCAAATTGAAGTTAGAAGTGGATGAATAGTCACCTCCAGCGTTCATGAGGTTACAAATGGTAACTCCGTGATATATCGCACGACTTCACCCCAGTCTCCAGCCCGGCGCACCGAAAGATGGGTGTTTGCTTGCTCCAATATATCATCCCCTCGCTTCACATCCTCTTCCAGGAATTTTCCTCCTTCTCTTTGCAAACGAACTTCATAAACCATATCGTTGCACTCATCAGAAGCCAGTGATAGTCGCTTATTCCACTCATATGAGCCGAAAAGGAGTACCGGGGGAGGCTTTGTTACTCCATCTAACGGGATATGATAGGCGCAGGCCAACGCGTTTTCCATCGAGTCATCGATCAGTAATTTGGCTCCGATGTCAATGCAGACCTCCGCTTTGCTCAACTGTGTGGCGACCTCATGGTCCTTTCGTGCACTCGTCAGAGCGTCTACGCCATCTGTCTCCCGCTTTCCGACGTTCGCAAACTGGCCAGTGCATATCATGCTATGAAAGCATCCAGGGAACCAACGTTCAACCCAAGCCCAGCTATCAGCGTGGGAATCTTTGCCTCGAGCTGTGACGATGATCAAGCGATAGCCCAGCGCACACAAGGCCTCTACACCCTCGCGTGCACCAGGTACAGGCAGTGCCTGCGCCATCCGACCACTGGCATAGAAGGTTTTGACCTTTGTGCGCGTGGCGTAAGGCGTTCCCCAAAATGGATTCTGGAGGAACGGAAAGATTCGACATGAGCAGCCACTGCATCAGTGAAATACGCTCTACTTGCCTTCCAGTAGTAGTAGTCTGCACAGCGTGACCATGATGTACAGGGAGATTTGAATTCATGACTCACAGTAAAAATCGTTGGTGGTCATTTGAGTACCATAAGTCTCATTGTGCCCTTGACATATTGAACTAGCTTGCACCAAGTGCTCAGATGAGTAGAATGCACGTACATTGTGCTACGACAGCATTGGTACAGCTCAACACATCATCGAGATCAATCGCAATGACAGGCGCAGAGGAGGGGGGTATAGCTTCCTTGAGCTCTGCAATTTGCTCGGCGGTAGTTTCTGCAGTGAGCTCTGGCTCATGCTCTGGGCTGGATGCTCGGTAGGTATCGTTTACGGACATGGCGGTATCGGTGGCTGCTCTTGTGATATCTAGTCGAAGGAGATGAAGCTCGGAAGAGTCAGGGTCATTGTAATTCGCTATCCATCGGCTTGGTTTTTCGGATGCAAATCCAGAGAAGCAGAAACTCAATATAGAATCCTACGATATAAGTTTATCACATGTCACCAATAACATTCAACACGTAGGCGCGCTTGAGGCTGCGCGCACACAGCTTGTCACTAGTACTGTCATTTAAACTGCAGAGCGGTAATCGCCTGCAAATTCAACCCGAGGTGGGATGGCTACCTCGAAGCTTCGCCCGTTGGATCAGCGAGCGAAACAACTCGCGCAGGCGTATGCCGCGCACCGGCCTCTGGTACAACGAGGACTCACGGTTGGCTTCGTTGTGTACGTGCTAACGGCCGCATATCGTAGTCTCGCTGCCCGCCCAATCACAAGGAGGGAGAAGGAGAAGGAGGTGGCAGATCGAAAGGACGGAAAGCCTGCCCGTGTCGCAGTACGCTTCTCTCGCCTTTTTCTAGACTATTCGCTCATATCAATCGGCAAGGTTGATGCCATATTTTATCAAAGACTGGGTATCATCTTGCGTATTGTCATACCAAGCATGCACTCCAAAGAGGCCCTGTTGCTCTTCATGCATTCAAGTCTCCTCATTTTCCGCACTGCCATCTCGTTATATGTTGCCGCTTTAGACGGAAAGTACGTTTTCCAGACAAATCAGCATGTTTTAAGTGTCATATATGATCCTCGCAGAATTGTTGCATCTCTCGTGCGCGGACAGTCTCTCCAATTTCTCTTCAACATAGTACGATGGCTGCTGGTTGCAATTCCGGCTACTTGGACCAATAGCTGGCTTAGCTACGTCCAGAACAAGCTCGCTCTAGCATATCGTACCCGACTGACCAAAGAAGTGCTTGGGATGTACCTTGGCGATGAGGCAGATGGTCCAGAGGGCAAAGTCTATTATAAACTTTGTTAGTTCGCTTACTCTTTCAGTGGAATTTCTCATTGACTCTTGTTATCTAGCTAATCTTGATGACAGAATAAAGAATGCTGACCAGTGAGTGAATTAATGGATCAAATAATGCATTATCGATCTCAGATCTAAACAGGATGATAACTCACGATATACAACGATTCTCCACGCACCTTGCTGTAATTTACGCGAACCTCGCGAAGCCAACCCTTGACGTGATACTTTATAATTACCAATTGTCACAGAATGTAGGGGCAGAGGGTCTTGTCCTTCTCACTGTTCTAGTTCAGACATCTGCTGCGCTACGTAAGTCCCATTTCTATTGAGCGCATATACTTCGCTAATACAAAGGCAGTACGTGCTCTAACTCCTTCCTTCGGGACATACACAGCTCAATCAGCTGCGTTGGCCGGCTCACTTCGACATACACATTCCCGCCTCTCCGAGTTCGCGGAGGAGATTGCCTTCTTTGGTGGCGAAGAGACAGAGAAGCGGTTAATTGAACGCGAATATGCTGAACTTGTCCAACACGAACATAAAGTAATGAATAAAAGATGGTGGTACGGGTGCGCGGAGGAAGGCATCGTCAAGTGGCTGTGGGGCAGCTTTGGGGTATGTACTCGTCAAGTAGTGAGTTGGAATAACATAACATTTATTTTAGCTTGTCGTCTGTGCAATCCCTGTTTTCTTCAAGCTGCCTGGGATATCAAATTTTGACCTAGGTAGCCGCACTGAAAGTGAGCAATAACGGTCATTCCGATATCAAGTCGCTCAACGTTTGACAGGTTTCGTGACAAACCGACGACTACTTCTTTCTTCATCAGGTGAAGTCATGCGATATTTTATATTTCACTGCTGACATACATTCATAGATGCCATAGGTCGTGTGATGTACTCGTACAAAGACCTCGCGGAACTCGCGGGCTATACCTCACGAGTATCCCTTTTGCTTGACACTATGTCAGACATGCGAAAGGGCAAGTTCGAGAAGAGTCTTGTGAGTGGTGCGACTGACGGAGAAAATGGAGAGAGTGCGTGATAAGTTCACCCGTAACGCAAGCACTGAATGTGACACCCTTAGTTTTGCGAAGCCGCGGACAGGTTCTTCTCTCGGACGATATTCAATTTGAGAACGTCCCAATCGTTACGCCGAATGGTGACATCCTTTTGAGAAGTTTAACCTTTCATGTCAAACCTGGGGTGAGTTCATCTGCAACGCGTATGTATGCTATCTTATGCTAAACAAATTTTGAAGGAGCACCTGTTGATTGTTGGTCCAAATGGTATGCATCGCTGCTTTCATGATTATTGTCACATCACTATGGCATGTAGGTTCTGGGAAGTCTTCGCTGTTCCGCATCTTGGGCGGCCTTTGGCCTGTTTACGGTGAGCTTAATGTACTCAGGCGATGTGATAATTTCATCAAGACTCCAGGTGGCATTGTTCGGAAGCCCCTCGCATCAGATTTCATGCTCATACCCCAACGACCCTATCTTTCACTCGGAACTCTTCGTGACCAAGTTATCTATCCGCACTCGCAACAAGATATGGAGGCCCGTGGGTGAATGATATTATGTTTATCAAATGAATTCTAAGGCATGTTTTAGGTGGAGTGACAGACGTGGACCTCCTCGCGGTACTTGAAAGGGTCCAGATGGCAAGCATCGTTGAGCGAGAAGGAGGTTGGGACGTTGCGCACGAGTGGAGAGACGCACTCAGCGGAGGCGACAAACAGAAGATTGCTTGGGCCCGACTCTTCTATCACAAACCTAAGGTAATCACGTACCTCACTGGCACTCTTGTTACTGAACATTAATCGGCTGCAGTATGCCATTCTAGATGAAGCAACCTCACTCGTCCCTCCTGACATGGAGGGCATGATGATGGAACAGGCAACTGCTCTCGGAATTACGCTACTTACTGTATCTCATCGTCCATCACTGTGGAAGTACCACTCGACGATCTTGCAACTGGATGGTCAGGGCGGATATATCTTGTGCGTCTCGTTTTCCACCTCTTACTGTAAATGCACGTTAAGCTATCCTTGTAGTACGCAACTGGATGCAGAGAAACGTTTGGCCATTCAAGAAGAGAAACAGGATCTGGAGACGAAACTACTTGAAGTGTGAGCGCCCTGCTTAGTTCTCAGGTTGAACAATCTTTTCATATCTTGCCTTAGACCGAAGATGAAGTTACGTCTTGCTGAGCTGCAGCTTATCGCGGATGCAAATAGAAGAAGTATGTAGTAATTTTGATTGTAGAGGCATATATTATCATGATGGACCCATCGATAAGTCAGGGCAGGTAGCCTATCTAATCAGCGGGATGGATTAGATAAATGAGAAAGACTCAGAGATTCTGTTCGGGACACGGGATCGGTGCCGAGGTGCCGCAGCGTGCCGGAACCAATCGCAAATTTATCACACTAGTCAAGCCAGTGGAGGTGCACTGCCGAGTGTCCAGTTTCTTCCGCACGACCACCTCTCTCCCTTTCGCGCCGTCATGCACATCTTCTCCCAGTCTTTCAAGTATGAGTCAGTACCTTTCACTCACCGTCGTCCACAATGTGCTCACTATGCAATTTCCAGTCACTCATGGTCTCACGTCGTCATCGGAATGTGGCACAAATACCCAAACCCACATTGTACTCACGTCGTCAACGTTGATGTCCTCGATCGCACGATTGATCCAATAACTGGAATAATACGGACGGAGCGTGTTCTTGGGTGCAAACAAAAAGCGCCTTCATGGATAGTCAAGGTCAGCCGTCCTAATATCCGCACACGACATGGGACTTATTCTTGTATTCGATCGGTTTAGCTCTTTGGCGGTTCAGAAGACGCTTTTGTTCGTGAGATATCCTTCATAGATCCTGCAACGCAAACCGCAACAATCACATCCGTCAACCTCTCGCTGTCGCAATTCGCTACTTGCTATGAACGAATACAGTATAGACCGATGTCCTCCACCCAGACAGCATTTACGCAGACAGCAGAGATACAAGCGCGGATGGCCATGTGGAGGAGTATGACAGACAAGTTTGAGGATTGGTTGGTTCAGCGCTTCGAGCAGAACGCTATTTCAGGTAAAGCTGGATTCTCGGACGTGCTCAGAACAATGTGGGAGGCCAAGGAGAAGCAGACTGCACCATCATAGAGCAGTAGGATATCCGGTCTGTTTTTTTCTTTTTGCTTGCACTTTTAGCATGTTAGATGCGTAACCTCCCTAGACCATATTCAAAACGTCTATTACTCGGACGACTTACGTTTATTTTATAGTACAGAGGCACATGTATTATTTGGATTTTCGCATATATCTACGAGGAGCATCCGGATCCTTGACACTAGGTGAGGGATATCGGTTAGACTTCTTGCTCGTACGCATCTTCCCATCCCACATCAGTGACATGATCGTCGCCTTTCTCACTCTCATCATCCTCTCCTCCCTCACCTTGTTCTTCTCGATGTAGCCGGGGCGCTTGCCGTTGACTTCCAATGCCTCCTCCGTCTTCTTCAAGAACTATCATGCCTTCTCCGTCACCCTTATCATCTATAGTATATAAATTGTCCTTGTCATCGAGGGATGGAGCTTGTGGTCCATCAACGAAGAGGTCCTTGAGCGCATCGTAATTAATCCGTTTACTGTACTTGGGATTTTTCTTGATGAGATTCCGCACTGATTCGGCTGCTGTATTTCCTGACGGCATAGAGTCGTCGCGCGGTTTAATGCTTGTTTTGCGGCGCTGAAGAATACAAAATGTATCAGTATCGAGACATGACGGGAAAAACCAGAAGAAATTTTTCGGCCATGGCATGTGCGAACCTTGCGACTTTTAGGCTGATTGACATCAGCTTGTTCGCCCTTGGCTACGAACATTGCTCAGTTACGGACATGACGTTAAACAAAACCATACCAGCTAATGCTTCCAAATAATCCCGATTTATCTCTACCCAAACGCGTTCCTTGATTTTTACCTCCTCTTCGGTAAGGAGAAATCTGTCAAGCTCGTCTTCATCTAGTCCTAGCAATTCGTCGACTTCGGCAAACTGGGCCTGTCGGCGCTGCTCAGCTTCGTCCAGAGCGTCACGAAGAAGTGAGCCCTGAGTATTCTGTAAGAAACTAGCGACTTCATCAGCGAGAGCCTGATCAACGGTTTCATCGATGGCAGCCGCTGTTTGGGGATCAAGTTCGGGAGATATCATATTTGACGCCGGTCGTAGAGCAGGATCAATATTGGCATACACTTCCTCGGTTTCGTCCGGGTAGAACAGCGGAGCCGGATCAGACGTTCCAGCGAGGATACCCTGATTGAACAGAGCTGGGTCAATTATGGGTATCTGAGGTGGGATCTCCTCTACAGGCGGTGCGAATTCCACCCGTTCCACCTCAGATTCACTACCTCTCCTTTTCCGTTTGCCTTTGCGCTTCTGTTTCCCGGGTTTGTCCCTCGGCCCATCGAGAGCCTCTTCCCGTTCTCTCTCTTCTTTCTCCTTTCCTTTTGTGAAGGCAGGAGGATCCATCTCTTCATCTAGCCACACTGTCCTGAAGTCGGCAAGCGTGAGGGCTCCGCTAGGAGTCTTCTTGAATTCATCTAATCGTTTCTTCAGTGTGGTATCAGCAATCTTGACCACTTGTACAATCTCCTCGACTGAACGCCTGAAGTTATTCATGCGTGCGGCAAGTAGGAGCGCGGCACCACAGATTCCTGCTGGCCGACGGCCCCGAGTGACCCAATCACGGTCAAAACGTTGTACAAGTCGAACGGCATCGGTGGCGACTTTGTGAGTTTCCTCGCCAAACTCGAGCAGCGCCGCGAAGCGGGAAATATAATGAGAAGGGTCGATGAGAGGGAGCTTTAAATTTAAAGTCTGAACGAGTTGCAGGTATATGTGGCCCAGCTCGAAGACATTCACCTGGAAAGAGATGGTCAGAACTAGCATTGACAGACACACAATTCCTTACCTGTAGAAGATCTGAGAAGTCTATGAGCATATAATTACGTGTCTCCTTTTGTCGACAGGCAACATATAGACAGACAGCAGCAACATTATTGCTTTTGCGACCCTTCGTAAACTTGTGTTCAACGGCAAGAGTGTAAAGACGCGTTGCCGCCAAGCAAACAACTTCAGATAGACGGAGGGCGGCAGCAAAGTTCTGAATCTTTCTGCTAGCTAGTGAATCATAAGGTCTGGTCTGTTATGACTATGATCGAAACAACGACTCACCATTCGCAATGGTTTGCTCGCGAGACTCGTTACTTCCCCTGTTCCCGAAGGGACCCGACATGCGAGCATGTGCTGGCAGGGTAAACTGAGGCTTTGTCCGTAGAACATATATGACCAATACTTACTTGAACCCTGACCGACATATGAACCCTGAACCATCGCAGCGCCAGCAGAGGTTTCTCCAAAAGTGACCTCTGAAACTATAGTGTTCTCCTCCACCACTGTTCCGCATTTGACACAAAAGCCGTTACCAGCAGCTGCATCATACTCGATAACGGTCCCTCCACAATCGGTGCACACAGTCTAGTCGGGGATTGATGTCATATGTCAAATTTAGTGATGCGAGAACCTACCATGATGATAGAGAGGGCTCGGATACAATGTTATACGTTATCATGAGCTTGTAAGTGGGCGTTCGGATATCGCTCTTCTTGTTCTACTGCCAATCGAGAGTTGATGGCGTTCTGCTAATAAAAAATGATAATGATAAGGATAGAATATATATGGTTGTGGGTCGTCGAAGGGTCGTGGTAAGCGCTGGAGCGCGGTACCTCCAGCGAGGGCCGGCTGGCGGGTGTTTCACTATTTGCCATCATTTGCATATATAGCTTAGTCAGTAGTAGTGCAGGCGAAGTGTTCAGTCGAGTCCACACCGACGACCGTGTCCACCCTTTGTCTTGGCACGCGCGCCAGTCGGGCGCTCTGATTTCGAGTGCTCCGTCTTCTAATCAACACTATGGCATATGTACTAACTAGACAATTCCATTCCTGCTTCTTCTAGTGTCCAGCGCATTACTTATATGCAAGAGGCAACTGGCTGCATCAAATTGTTGAAGCGTGCTGTCCGTCTGTGACCTGTCATATATGTTGGCCATCAGTGACGTTAATCTTGCATGAGACTCCAAATCCGTTGTGAGTACGCCAGCTATGTAGTAGTAGCCCACTCTGGAGTCTGGACAGCATTCACTTACCTTTTCCAGGATCATATATCAAGTCTTCATCACTTCCTTGTGAAAATTTCAGCTAAACTTATCCCGGTCCCATGTTACTCCTGCCACTACGCCGCGGGTGATGATCAGAGGCGTTTCCTATGCATACTATATTTGTCAAGGTCCTTGTGACATTCATGAGAGCTATCATTGGCGCTTCAAGTCGTGGAGATGCTGTGTGACCAAGGTGTCCTGGCTCTTGGCAGTGTGTCACAAAATGCTTGAAGTACCAGCTGTGAGAATATCGTCGATCGATTCCTCTTTCTGACTTTCATTCTTCTTGATCCCTTGCACCCCGGCAGGTCCGTTGTAGCAGTTCGGTCGACCTCCTCCCTTTGCTCTTGAATTCTTGATTGAATTTTTGCGAATTATTTTGTCCTAGTGACATCGTCGTTCATTTATCCGAGATTTCGGTATGGATTTCTGAGAACCGGGGAACAAAGTATCTGACTTGAAGCAGTTTAGTTCTACAGCTGGTTGTCTATCATGCGCATCAAGCAAGTATGGAACATTATCCCTATCCCATCCAAGATTAAGTTACTGGTAAGTTCTTGCAGTGACTTCACGATCCAAATCATCAGAGGCAACTTGCCACGATATCATTGCAACAATGCTGTCTGTACAACTGAGCTGACTCCCCGAAACAGTGGGATCGGATAGTTCTTTCGCGCACAACCATTTTTTACTTCGTGTTTTCCATCCTTCATTGTGTTCTCCAAATCATCTTTCAAGGGCAGGCTTTTCGAATCAATGTCGGGGCTGCTGAATTCTTGGCTTCGATCACCAAACAAGGAAATACCATCGATTCAAACGCAATATATGTTTTGGGGAGTGACCTTCGTCTTTGCGACAGTATCCCAGCAGACTTCAGCACTAGCTCTTGCCAAGTAGTCTGGGATGGTGCGACAGTAGGGGACAACTCGATGGCTTCCACACATGTAGTTGCATCAACCCTCATGACTTCTTCACATTCAACGGGAACGTCAAGCTCCATGCACTCGACCCTTTTCACGTCCTCAGGGTCGAGAGTGTCCACTAGCCCAACGAGTTCGAGCTATTCTGCGATGTCAAACATCATGACATCTGCAAGTCCAACGACTACCGCAGCTTCGAGCTCGACAACCTTCACGAATCCCGTGCCTTCATCGCATACCACCGCAACTTCGAGTTCGACAGAATCCACGAATTTCGTGTCTTCATCGCATACCACTACCTTATCGGCGATGGCTTCAAGCGCTACTGACAAGGTGCGCATAGAGACTGCTGCTAAAACAGCCAATCATCCCTTCAGGGTAGAAGCCAGCTGACGCACCATTCAACAGCCAAACAGACGCAATCTCGTTGGAGACATCCAAGCCGTCGATGTCAACGGCACCGTACAAGTCATTGTGAATGGATTTGGCTGGAACAATCAAGCAGCTGTTTTAGATCGACAATGCCTTTGGGCTCTGAATTACCCAGTTCAAATGTAAGAAAGCGTTTCGTCATACCGTATCACTGCGTATTTATCGTCGTCGAAGCCTTCAGCAGACCGAACGGGAAGATTTGACCTTCATCGCTTTTCAAATATGGGTTCTCGGAATGTCTATCGTTGCTGTATGCAATTTATCGTTCTTTCTTCATTCATTTGTCACAACGTCTTACTAGGTTCTGAATGAATCCGTTCCTCACACGTGAGTGCTGCACTAACTTGTTTGTCGCGAGAGGTACTCAGAAGACTATAGCATCGCAAGTCTTTTGACGCACTTGCTGGCTACTGGATGGGCAGGTTATCAGATATTCAATACTGCTCAATTTCATGGTGACTTTTCGAGGTTGTCAACGAATGGAGCTTGTGATCCGATCAATCTTTTACCGTCATATTGGAAGACTCGCTTTGGTGCTGAAATCGCAAGCTTGGTGCTGAATGTCGTTGCGCTGCTGGTTTCTGCCTTTCTATCATGGAGACTTGCCAAGGTGACACAGTCTTGATCCTGGTTTGCACCATTCATGTCTTACTTCGATTGCTTCCAGCTCTTTGGTTGGCAGACTTTCAAGCGCGTCGGGGCTTCAATCACTATCAGTCGTGTCTACAAACTTGTGCTCATGCTCTCGATCGTTATCCAAATGTCGCTCTTTTTCATGGTAATCGCCATCTCACTTTGGCTCGACCAACTTTGCAATGGCACCATTGGGCGTCTTGACTCTCCTGGATATAAACCATTGTTGATAATCACTCTCATTGTGAGTGAAAAAAAATACTTGCCGTCAGAACCATTCACTGACTACATCTTTGCGTAGCTTTTGCTTCCGTGGTTGACCACAGTCAGACTCCACTTTGTGATTGCATGTACAGTAGCTTACATTTCTCGCAGGGCTGGTATGGTGTGCGCCGAGAACTCAAAATTCCTATGTTCGTATTTCTAGCGCTCAGTGTCGGATACCTTGCAGGCTGGGCAGCAATGTTCGATTCCACTGCATTCCGGTGGACGTACACAACCTGGACGTTCTTCGGGGTGATGGCCTCTGCCTCCGTCTTCCTGACTCTCGTTGCGTTCATCTTGGGAATCATATGTCGTATAAACTTTGGCAAAGGGCTTATACGTTATCGTGAGTTTGCGCTATTTGTTGCTCTCGCCTGTGAGCTTAAACGGTTGGTGCAGTCAATGCAGAAGAGCCGATCCCAGAAGACTTCGTACCTGTCAACTACGGAGATGACTTAGAGAAGATCGCATTTCCAATGGACGATAGAAAAGTGCCCTCATTCTCCACCACGTTCGGCGCAGGACAAGAAGTTTCTCCCGCTCAGATGCTCGCCCCTCCTATATGGGAGAAGTTCTCCACGCCTGAAGCTTCATTCTCGGCCCAAAGAGCGCCCCCGGTTGCATTGGCAAGGCTGCCATCCTCCGGATCTTACAATACCGCTGAGCGGCACATGTCCAACAATAGCACCCGCAGTTCAACGAGTTCTACTTCGAGCGGACTCGGGAGTGACTCTGTAACTGGACATTCCAAACGCTGGGTCATCGAGTAAATGACACTTGCGATTTGCACAGGCTTCCAGTGTATTCGATTTGTAATTGTAGACTAACTCATACTGGGTGGACGTTTTCATTTTTGCAATTCACACACACATTCACACTGCTTACGCCGAAAGCTACCGTTAAACGCCTCCTAGCACGAAAACTCAGAATTGGTCGTCAACTCTCTTACGGCCGCCTCCCTCACCTCCATCGTCATCTCAACCTCCACAAGAACTGCACAACATTCATAATGATACTATCACATCTGTCAGAGTAATCTCTCATGGTCGCTTCATAAAATGCCGTGCCATCACTGCCATGCACTGGTTCATGGTTAATCAAAATTACTCATGGACTTCACTAATCTTCTCAGACATCGATTCAAAAGATATCCTCTCCCACTGTATTATTTGGCTGGTTGGATTGTTCAACTTTATGCACCGGAGGAGCTAAGGCTTTCTTGTCGATCCCAAAGGGCACTCGGACAAGAGATGTCGAGTCGTCTGCCGGAATTCCACGGTTCTTCATTTGTCTGTCGATGATGCAGAAAATGAGCCCTGTGTAAATATCGCTGTTGTGGTGCCTCCCATTGCGATCTTCTTGTGGAGCACCCGACACTTTGAAGATGTCTACGAACTCCAGGACATCGTTCAACTATTGCGGCCCATTTTAGCATACCCTTGATTGAACAACCTACTACTCAGGTCCCCAGCTCTTCTCATCAGCTCAATTTTCTGCACCTTGCCGTCCATATTTAGAGCGATCATGTGCAAATATCATAAATGATCTGTCTTTTCGGACAGTGATATTGATGCAATTTTTGATAGTGAAACTAGTATCGAAGGTCAGAAAGAACTTGAAAACGCTGCTGGTTCGTGTGTACATGCGGCTGGATAGACAAACATTGGAATGAAGATGTACAAGTATAAGTAAGGCTACATGTATGTCATGTGTGAACTGGAATATTGCAGAACTTAGATGCACCACCAGCATGCACGAGTTACCGTCATTCATAATCATATTCAGCGTTAGGTGTGGGCGTTCCCGTCGACGACAGGGTAGGCGAGGGTAGTTGAATGGCCTCGACTTCTTTCTCCTGGATGATCGCAGCCTGCCTTGCAACTGTAGCCATCTCATAGTGTTCTTCTGTAGGCAGTTCTACAGGCGGACTAGTCACCAACTCAGTCTCTTCATACCCCATGAGCGTCTCGCCGAATTGGAGCATCCAGGGGTGGTCCAGTAGTTCGACAGCTGTCGGCCTTCTCATGGCATCAATGATGAGACACTGCTTGATAAAGTTGATGCCTAGATCGCTTAGCTGCCCGGGTTCTGGTAGGGGTGGATGCTGCGTAGCCACACCGATGTGGAACATGACAGCCCTGTTGCCCCAGTTCCGTCAGGTTGGTCTGTACATCGGAGATGGACAATGGCCATACCATTCATTATCCAAATTGCTCCATGGTTTCTTGCCAGTAGCAAACTCTAGAACCACGCATCCGAGCGACCAGACATCCATTGCCCCGTGACGACCTCTCTTATCATTTTTGATAACTTCCGGGGACATATACATCGGTGTTCCTGTCAGGCTGTTCATGCCTAGGCCTCCACCAAAGGCGCCGGGCTTCGTAGCATTCGCGCCAAAGTCTCCTCTGCGCGAACGTTGCATGGTGCGGTTCTTCACGAGAATTTTGGACGCTCCAAAATCAACATATTTGATGACACCACGGTGATCAAGGAGGATGTCTGTTGAACGTTTAAAATGATGTGCAACCGCAAAATGCTCAGACATACTGTCAGGTTTAATATCTCGATGTACTATTCCTTTCGAATGCAAATATGCAAGCCCCTCCAGCATTTGCATGGTATAGAGCTGTATGATGCTCTCGTCCTCGATTCGCCCATGTTCCAGAAGAGAAGCCAGACTTCCGCCTTGACAGTACTCTTCAAAGATGTACACCTTGTCGCGATGCACTTCGATTCCGTAGTATTCTACGACATTAGGATGATGAAGCATCTCCATGACGCTTAGCTCGTCCCTTATTTGCGAGTAGAGGTTTGGAAGCCCAGAAAGTTCTTGGAATTTGATTTCCTTGACAGCCATGAGGGAACCGGAGTCGAGGTTGACTGCGAGATAAACTGAACCAAATGCCCCAGCCCCAATGAACCTTCTTTGCTGCCAGCGAATGGAGATGTTGGAACTCGAAGACGCGAGGAAAACGAGGGACCGATCTTCGGGTTTCTCGTTGTCAAGAACACGACCCACAACCCTCTGATCTGTGCCAGTCTGCGCCCGACTGCTTTCAAGTGCATGTAACGCCCTTGCTGTCTTTTCCCAAAATAGACGCACGTTAGCATCTGTGTATGAGTACGTGTTCATGTTGAGGAGGTCATCGTTGGCAGGTGATGAAGACCTTGGGAATCCAGGCTCTTCATCGGCAGTTATCGAGGCCTGCTCGCGCAAAAGCCCCTCTTGTCTTTCCTTCTCCTTCCGTGCTTCCAAAGTGGACCGAGCACCGAGAATGTCAAAATGGCTGATGAGGAGCGTCATGCAGCTCGCAACTTTTTGCCGCAGCATTTCGAACTGATCATCTGGCATTTGTAATATATTATTCCGTCGAGTCCGATGTAGCGCGAACTCCAATGCATTCACGGCCCATCGAAAGGTTTTCCGATCTGATGGATCACAGTCATCGCAGATGAACGACACCCAGGAGATGGCGAGACGTATCAGTAGACGGTTGAACTTGCTGAGAGGCGAACGCTCCATGTACTTCTGAGCATGCTGCCCGTGCTCGGAAGCAAACAGATACCAATTCTCCAGGAGCTCCTGGTATCCAACCGCATTGCGTAGTGAATGTCGAACATGGTGCACCGAATCTACTATTGATTCTGCTAACTTGTTGGTCGCGCGAGCTATCTTCCGCAGCTCACGATTGACCGTGGGTAGATGCGCTTGTTGTTCGACGATGCACTGCAGAGGAGTAAGCATCAGTTCTAGAGGCTCATCCTCGTCCACGAAAATCTCCGAGAATTGTTCCTTGGCTAGCACAAGCCGCCGGTCGGGCCCATCTGCAACAAGTCGCAGGCGGTTGTCCTTCATGTCAAGATCCATCCTTGGAAGTTCGAGCATGAACACTAGGCCATTCCACAGGAATTGACTGAGAGGAGATAGGAGTAGAAGATATTCGGCCTCGTCATCATCCTCACTATCCATTAGCTCCAAGTTATCGACCGCGTGGACACCTTCGTCATTCATAGATTCATTGGCATGGAAGGACTCAAAAAGAATGCGGCGTATGGCTTCTGGGCGGTCGCGCAAAGCACTGGATGCAATGATGTAGATTCCTTCTTCTTCAAACGATTGGGTGTAGACCAAAAAATGATCTGTTGCTACGAGAGCTGCGATGACCTGTTCGATAGGGACACCTTCCAAGTTGTACTCTGCTGAATTGCAGAATCTTTGGGTCAAGACCCTACATTTGCCCAATAATATCAGTGCAAATCCCGTCCCTTCACATCAAAGTTCAACGTACCGAGCAAAACGTTGAAGTTTTCGATAGCGCAACCGGACATTGTCCAAGATCTTGCCATACCAGTTGACCTTTTGCTCGTCAGTCATTTGGCCTGCTACATTGTTGACTATAATATCTGCATCGAAGATATTCGCGGATGCTCGACGTTGAGATGCCTTTTTGTCTACATGAGGCAGTCGGACTTGAGTGTCAAAGTAATTTGCAACCCGGACCATGAGCTTGTTTGTCAATGAGCTACAAATATGCCTTCAGTAAGAGGGGGCGCGGCAGGGATACAAACTGACCAGACTTGTTCGGCGACCAGCTGCGGGCCACCAGTAACAGTCATGCTAACATCATTGAAAGTCGCCCACTGAGACTCGATGAAATCCGTCTCTTTAAAGTAAATCCCTTTGACCCCGCTCTTGAGCTTCCAATGTATGAGTCTGAAAAATATAGAGAGCGCTTCGAGTATTGTGGAATCATAGTCATCGCTGATGCATTGAGGCAAATTCCAATTTCCACCTGGATCGGGCGCAAGGAAGGCCTCATATTGCCGCTTGAGTGTGCATGCAAGACCCAGACTTATCTTTACATCTTCTGTGACTTGGTCGATGATCAAGACTTCTGGGTCTTTAAGTTTCTGGACATAGTCCAGTCGAAGGCGAAGACATGCCTGAGCAAGTTTTGTTGGGAAGGAAATGAGCGGAACGAGTTCGTTCTCGAAAGTGGGGAGGTTCATTTCTTGAAAAAGGGAGGATAGGTTGACTTGTGCATCTCTAGCGGTACCGATGAAGGAGTGTACGGTGGTGAGGAAGCCTCTCTCAAATGTTTTCTGGATAGAATCCTCTTTGAGAACTCTCTCTACGAAAGTAGTCCCGTCAGCCACATCCGTAGGCCCGTTAGCGTAAGAATACAGGTTGGCAAGAGGGATGTCCGCGCTCGTCTTGGTCACGTCGAGTGTCTCGCTTTCAGTCCACCGTTGGAGCAGCGCAATATGACGCCTCAAAGACAAGAGCACAGTCGACCAAGTGTTAAGTGTATTGCATCGAGCCTGGAAAGATGGCTCGGATGCAGCGACGTTATCAGCGTGGAAAGCTTTGAGGGTAGGGTAAAGCGAGTGCGCTACGTTCAATCGCAGAAGCACAGCGTTGACACGCTTGAGTGCAGTTATTGCATCGCGTTCGTCGTCTGCAAGCTTGAAATGTTTGATCTCTTCGATGACAGGATCTGCCGTGCGCAATCTCCTCTCCTCGAGACGCTTGCGCTCTTCTTCAACAGAGCGACCGCTGAACTTGGCACGTAGCCCAAGCCATATACTGAGATGAATGTTGTTGTGTTCCTCCGATGAGGACTCGAGGGCCACAGCAATCCGAGTCTTCTCTGATTTGAGAACATCACCGTCCAAGACGGACGCTAGCATAGTCTGCCACTCCAATCGCTGTCTATCCTCAACAGTCGCTGGCTGGATGTGCTCTGATTCAAGCATCAAAGCTGTGACGCGGTCTACACCGTCACCCCCCATGAGTGAGGTGCGCCCCAGGTCTTCATCATCACTATCTCCTGCGTCTACGAGCTGCCCCAAACCTCTCTGAAAGTAGTTGCTGTCTGGATCATGCCGAGGATCATCGTCAAGACCCGGTTCGGACCTGTAGCGCTTCACGAATTGAGTGTAGATATCCGAGTACTTAGCGGTGTGAGACAACGTATTGTGATTGGAATGGGAAGATGTTGATGTTGAGCCCGAAGAGAATGCATGCCTTGGCCTATTCTTCCCTCTGCTGCGTAGAGCTGCACTTGAGGAGGAGTGCATGCTGGCTGATGATGAAGGGTGTCTAGATGCGATTGGAGGCTGGGCCCAGTCTACGTCCTCGGCATCGTTTGAGTCTTGTTCTTGCAGGGCAAGCAACGATGGCATATGCTTCCTCATGACCGGAACTGATGGTCTAAAAGAAAGCCGCTGTGGCAGCAATCTGAGCTAGAAGCGGCCAGAATAGAGACCTACTACTCTATAATATGTTTGTTTGAATATAAATGAAATGAAATTCAATAATGTATATAGCACTCACGTGACCCCTCGAAATCAAAGATTATCGTTGGAAATTGGACGTTCGAGCGTTGTGGAGAACCGTCGCCGTCTTCATAAGTACTGACACAGACACTTTGACCATTGTCAGACATTTCAGCTAAAAATGGGTATCGTCGAGAAGGTGAGCTTCATACCGCTTTCTGGACGATGCTGACCTGGCGTGGCGTTTTTATTTTCTTCAGATCAAAGAGATCGAGGGTGAGCAACATACTAGATCCTCAATGCTAATGGTTGGGTTTAATAAATGCAACGTGATTATGCAGAGGAGATGGCTAGGAGTGAGTGTTTGAGCTGTGTCTGTTGCATCGCACCCTAACGACATGCCCCAGCCCAGAAGAACAAGGTACATATCGAAAAGACAGCACACTAGCTGCGATTGGCAGGCGCTCTGACACGCCCATCCCAAGTAGGCTACAGAATACCACCTGGGTCTTCTGAAAGCAAAGTTAGCTCGGTATCGAGCTCAGCTTCTCGAACCCGCCTCAAAGTCTGGGCCAGCCGGTGTCGGGTTTGACGTGCAGAAATCAGGAGATGCCCGAGTTGCATTGATAGGATTTCCGTCTGTTGGGAAGGTGAGTTGGTTTTAATGCACGAATGTGAATGTTAGCTGAAGGGGAACTTTAGTCCACCCTCCTCAGTAAATGCACTCACACCGCGTCCGAAACAGCAGCATATGAATTCACAACTCTTACTGTCAGCAACTCTCACCTAGCATACCCTACTGATAACTCACACATCTGGAATACTTAGGCGATACCTGGAGTGATCGAGTACCAGGGGGCACGCATACAATTGCTCGATCTTCCTGGAATTGTCGAGGGTGCTAGCCAAGGTTTGTTTTCCATTCTTCCCAGATGTAATATATCATTATTCTGTAGGCCGCGGTCGAGGACGACAAGTTGTTGCTAGTAAGAACCTCGATTTGTTTAAAATCAAAAATAATAAGCATGGCGTAGCGGCGAAGACGGCCGATCTCATTCTCATCATGCTGGATGCAACGAAGTCCGAAGAGCAGCGACGGCTTCTCGAGATCGAACTTGATGCAGTTGGCATCCGCCTTAACAAACGCAAACCTGACGTAGTGTTCAAACGGCGGACAACTGGTGGTGTGAGTAGCTAATTTATGTCTCTTGTCATATTCTTATCAAACTTTCAGATAACCGTACGCTGGAGCTGCAGTCATGTGCCAGTCAAACCTTTAATCAATTATTTAGCTGAATACTACCGTAAAGCTCACCAAGACAGATGAGAAGACTATTCGTACCATTCTGGCAGGATGTACGCGCCCTGGGTTCGACTTCCATTACCTTGCTGACTAGACGCAGATAAACTACACAACTGCGATGTGATGATCCGAGAAGATGTATGTCAATAACTTTATCATTCGGCTATCACTCACGATGCCTTTGGAAGATTACAACTGACGAGTTCATTGATGTTCTCATTGGTATGGCAGCTGTGTGTGCCGAAACAAATTGCTCACTTGGCTCGGAAAACCACAGGAACTCGAAAATATATACCTTGTTTATGTATGTTCTGTTTGCTTGGTATGAAGTGCCGCTTAGATCTGACTTCGGGCAGATGTTTATAACAAGATTGATGCGATTAGTCTAGAGTTGGTCCGTACAAACCGACCAACTTGATGCTAACACCCTGAAGGACCCATATTGATCAGGTAGATAAGCTTGCAAGAACTGAGAATACAGTCGTGATCAGTTGCGAGATGGACCTCAAGTAAGTCCACATAGATCCGTTTTCGAGTCTCACCACCAGTAACTAGTCTGGACTACCTTATCGAGCGAATATGGGAAAGCTTAGAGCTTGTCAAAGTCTACACGAAGAAACGGGGTGCACGGCCCGACTTATCGGATCCTGTGTGTTTGAGAAAAGGTGCTACTATCGAAGTATGTAATTTTACTGTCGTTTCATAGACTTTCGTGACATCGCTATAGGACGTTTGTTTGGGCATTCATAAATCCCTCGTCTCGAACTTCCGCAATGGGCTTGTCTGGTAAGTAACCCGTTTGTCGGCCCACGCATGTACTTAGCTCTCGACAGGGTATATAATGTTGTTTGCACAACGGATTATGGCACTGACTACCTTGCACAGGGCCGTTCATCCAAATTCTCACCCCATGCTCAGAAGGTCAGTTTGAACCATCAGTTGCAAGATGAAGACGTTGTTTCAAGTATGTTTCCTTCTTCGACAGTATCGCTGTTATTGACATTTTGCCCTCCATAGTTTTCACGAAGTAGTAACTGCTCAGTTACGACTGGTTGTGCTTATCAGCATACAGAATTTTGAGATACAAGGACAAATATCTTTGCCGACCTGCCCATAAGTTATCGCTTGCCAAGGTTAAGTTTAACGATGCCGCGGCGGCCCCCGTCCAACATTCGACCGCAGATTGCCCGCATATGCGAGGGCCAATTGCCTGTAATCCAATGATTGGAACTATCGTAGTATAAACGATATCATGTTCACCTACCTTGGGAGGGCTTCGTACTCTGAAATTTGCATGCGTTCGTTGTGCCCGCGGACTTGTACGAGGCACTACCGCTGTAGGAAGATCAATTTGAAGTAACAGACCGGGTTCCTTTCATAATATTAAGGGCGGACACATCGGCTAATAAATTATAAAACTAGTGTTTGAGCTGTTTTGGCTTGCGTTGGTGATGTTCTAGCAGTAAAAATTGGTCACAAACATCTTGCTAACCCCGTTATGAGTGCTTTTCGTCGTTCAGCATTCAGCGCTCAGCACAACTTGGGTCCATATCAAAAGGGCGTATCTTATCAGCGCTAGCCGCGATTACACGTGCCGCCGTAAAGGACGCATTGAAATTGGTGGGTGTCGATAATCGAGATCGACGACGGCTCATCGGAGTAAGTTGAAACTCGGAAATTAGGCTCTTGACGTTGAAAAACGGCGTGTCTCCCTATAGCCCCTCCTTGCAACTCCCCCCCTGCAGTCCTACATTCAATGGGTTCCATCGTCTCTCCTTCTAATGTTCCTCCAGTCGAGCTGTTATTCCTTGGAACGGGCACTTCCTCCTCCATTCCTCACCTGGATTGCCTGACAGCTCCACCAAATAGAAAGCCCTGTTTGACCTGCCTCTCTACGCTGACTCCAGAAGGAAAGAAGAACATCAGACGAAATACATCTGCAGCTCTCCGCATATCAGGCAAGGATGGCAAGACAACGTAGGTCCACGTGGCTTTTCTTCCTGGCCCCAAAATTATGGACTTGAACTAGAACCGTGGTCATCGATGTAGGCAAAAACTTTCAAGCTGCGGCCGTGGAGTGGTTTCCAAAGTATGGGTTGAGGGAGATTGACGCTGTTATCATCACCCACGCACATGCTGATGGTTGGATTTGCTTATTTGGGCTGGACTATGGTGCTGATTGTCTTGATAGCCATGAATGGCTTGGACGATCTCCGAGGTATGGTGGCATAGCATCGCGTGTTCATCATCCATTACTAATGATACTACACCAGGATGGACGCTCGGAGGTGCCATACAAACTCGCATCGATGTCTATGTTTCTCAGTCCACGTTTTGCGAAGTACAAAGATCTTTCCCTTATTTGGTCTCGAGAGAATTCGCATCTGGGGGAGGTGATGTAAGTTTTTTTTTTTTTGTCTACTCGGTTATCGTGTTTCATATATAATGCCCCGGAAAACAGGTACCGGATTTTGAATGGCACATCATAGAAGACAAAGTCCCATTTGAAATCAAGGACACAGGTGTCCAGATTACCCCATTCATAGGTTGGTTGATACTGTGATAGAGGTCTATTTTCGATTGACTGAACTGGATAGTCCATCATGGCAGGTTGTTTACCACGGATCCTCCGCCAGCCTTTGCACCGACACCATGCGCAACTCAGCCGACAACTCCCAACTTGTCTGGAAAGTCATCCCCCGTAAGACCCTTATCAGGCACCTGCCGCAGCAACGCGCCGCCCAAGATTCATCCGTACTTGTGCTTTGGGTTTTTGATTCAGGACACCATCATCTACATTTCTGACGTATCTTTGATACCCGATGATACTTGGGCCCTCTTAGAGTTGGCAAAGAAACCGATGCCAGTGTTGGTGCTCGACTGCTTGCGGCTGAGGTCCCATACATCGCATATGGGTATTCAGGAAGCAGTGGCTACGGTGCGAAGGTTGAATCCGAGCCGAACCTATTTGACTGGGTTCAGCCATGACATCTCTCATGATGAATATGTAACCATTGGCAAGGCCGCGGGGGGAGACGAGCCTAAAGATACGACTCACATGAGCATCATGGAGCGTCGTGGGGCGGAGATGATTCGAGAAGGGAAGCCCGTGTGGATTCGGCCTTCCCATGATGGATTGAGGGTATTTGTGTCTAGTGATGATTCGGTTCTTGATGAGACATACGACTGAAGGGGAATTTTGACGGGTTCTTCCTGATATTTCAATCCCCCTTGATTTCGTCGTGTATCTTTATACATTTAGTTGTACCGCTACCAGTACGTATGCTTTGATTTTTTTCCAGACGGCCGGCCGTAAACGGATTAGGACTCACTTACGTGATGAGCGATATACATACCCTTTCACCCACACATCATCCTGTAGCTGTGCTGTCCGCTCTCTCTCGTTCTGCTTTTTACCGTGACTTGAATTGAAACTAGCGAAAACCGGGATCGTTGACAATGAAGTTCTTTTCTCAATCCTTCTTGTACGAGTGAGTGATTTTTCATCACAACCAAGTTTGCTGGCTCATATGCTCGAAAACCTGCAGCGATCCCTGGTCCATTGTCTCTCTTGCCTTCTTTTTACGCTATCCTAATCCATACGCTGCCCATGTTATTTCGTGTGATGTCATTGACAGGCACCAGACGGAGTCAGGCTCCTTATTGACAACGAGACTCATCTTGAAAAGGGGAGCTTTACCAAGATGGGCTCCTCAAGGCATTATCTCGAGGGCGGAGTCGTGGGTCATCGAGGAGAGCGAAGTCGATCCCTTTGGAAAGTTTGTTCGGTGCAGAACTAAAAACCTTGATCATGTCAAGGTTATGCAAGTCGAGGAAACCCAACTGTTCGAGCAGAACGAAGACGGGTACGTGTCACTTATCTTACATACATGAGTTTCACTAACGGCTGTCTCGAGAAGTCGTACTGTGCAGACAACGGAAGCATACATCACCTCCAGGTTCGGCTGGGGAATGACAAAACGAATCGAGAGCCATGGACTCGCTCGGTTCAAGGCTCACGTTCAAAGAGTTAGCGTGTTTTACTGCTTTTCATCTCTACTATCGTCTGATCTCCATGTAGTCTCGGCAGGGCGTCTCCCTCATCCTTGACTTAATTCGCCAGGCTCGATTGCAGCCCATGGCGTTAGGCTCATATATAACACATCTCCACTCAGAACATTCTTTCGCTTCTACAGATACTCCGACTTCATCCCACAGCTCAGACAATGTTGCTCATGTGCCAGAAGATCATTCTTCGCACACGACTGAAAATACTTGGTTGGGCAAAATATGGGGAAGTAGGTGATCAGTCTGAAGTCTTTTCCTATTTACGCGCTTCCTCCTTGACATAATTTGGCTTTGGTTTTACCTGTTTGCACTCATTGTATCATTAGTGACATCTAGTACCCTCACAAATGTTTTCACGGATATGTACGGGCTGTGTAAGTTGTACGTGTGAGTAACTTGTGTGTGTGAGTTGTGCGGCATGTGAGGCAACAAGTAGGACGAACTGTTTTTCACATCGGCGGCAATGATATCAGTACTGTACTACCATTCCAGCTCACCGCGCGCCTAAATAATTGACCTTCTTTGTCTGTCGTCATTTGCCCTCTCGAGTCCAAATTCGCGTTCGGTGATACTGTCACTTGTAACCAATGTACTTTCCTACTTCGGCGGCAAGGCAGCTGTTGACTGTTCCTGCTCTACCTGATGTCTCCCCCGAACCTGTACTCTGTTTCGAAGCTAGCCCGCGCAAGTCACTCTTCTGTTTGCTCACAAAGAGTTCTTTGACCGTTTGGCGCGTCCGAGTATGTAGGTTTCAATGTCATCACATTCTACGACTCAGCGGTATCCATGTCTTGTAGCCTTCTGCTCCGCTGGCCCACATCTCGAGGTCAGAAACTTCTCTCATAGAACATGGTGATAATACGGCGGTGACTTGGTCACCAGACGGGAGTAGGATTGTCATTCAGGTCTGCCCTTATTTCTAACTGAGCGGTCAACTATCCGTCAGATATTGATCTCGTGGACATAGACTACGATGTCGTATTTGATCCTGGTCACCGTTGATTATGTTCCAGATGCGTCGGTGTACCAGCCATCACACATGGGTGCGAGTGTGCAGCGCAACTTCCTCCCAGGTCCAGGAGAGGGCATACCACTGCAGTTACTAAGCCTAGCACTTGAAGGTGTGATATGTGCCGAGGGGCAGGTTCTCAGGTCAGCTCGGACAATTCATAGTGGTGCATTCGACTGAGTGTTTCTTCAGCGTTTCCCCACGCAAAAACTACATCATCTTTTCAACTAGTTCTCCACCTGCTGTACAACGTATACCTTGGCCAGTATACGACGAATCAGAAAATGAAGAGACGGCGCGCAGGTCGCTTTTGGGTCATGACACTTGGATTTTGAGTGACTATGAGTTGCCATGGCTGTTAGACCCTGATGGTAGGTCCTTGGTTTCCTGGCGTTTTGACGTTACTTACTAGAGCCGAAGTTACGGTTACAAAGATTCTTCACTCGATATCGGGGGTGGAAACTTGGATCACCTCTGACGGGAGAGCATATTTTGTCCGTCTTCAAGAAAGTAGGCAGTCTGAAGACGTTTCAGAACTTGACGAGGAAGAGACCGACAAAGTAGGTTGCCGTGTTCTATTACTATCCAATACCTTAACATAGCTTCTGCGTCAGAGTTCAACACCGATCCAAGCTAATGGTATATCCAGACCATCAACTGACAGTTCTGGCTCGCAACCGCACTACCATTGGGAAGGCACGTGTATCCATAACTTTGAAGTGCCGCGTTGGGTGCAAAAGCAGCGCAGTACCGATGACAGCAGTGGACGGTCGTCATCAACCTACATTGAACCTCGCCGGGCGGTGGCAATAGCTGTCAACGCCAGGTTTTCATTCATTGCGGTCGGCACTCACAGGTTTGCCATATCCCTCTTTTTCGATTCTTCCAACTAATCCCTTAGATTAGCGGCTCCATCGAATTTACAAGTTTTCCGACTCAGGATGGGCCTACACCCATTCCAAAAGTTGTCGAAGTACCAAACCCGTATGACCGTTTGAGCGGTTCTGTGACTGCGATGGAATGGAGTTCGGATGGATATGTGCTAGCTGTAGGGTGGACACATGGCTGGGCAATATTTAGCGTCGGCGGACGATGTCTTGCATCTGGCTTTGGCGTTGAAGATCATATTGATGGTGACAGGTGGGCTCGTGACTTGACGAGATGTCTGGGCACTCACATTTGCCACAGGTTCCAAGATACCTTCATGCACGCGGTCGAGAACCTTGTCAGTTTGATCCGCTATCCACTTTGGAGGACTCTGATTTTAAATTTCGACAGTTCTGGGCACCAGGAAACTTCGAACTAGTTGTCCTAACTCCCTCGGGAATAAGTGAGTTTGTTCTACCTGCGATACCACAGTCTCACGCAATATATCATAGAACCAGACGGCCAGGTTTTCGTTCTTCCATTTGCCAAAAGCGCAACGACATGTCAACATTCTCCAGTGAGCTCACATTACTAGTCGAGGATACAAGGTTGATCATACAGTGAGCAGGATAATACTCGTTACGCATTTCTGCAAATGGATGATCGAGCGCTTGTGTACCGAGGCGCTGAGCAGCCTGACATGAGCGTCATCAACCCAGAGTCAGATGTGTGGCAGCACATCAAAGTCAGTATCCCAACAATTACATACGTATCATTAAACTCAGCTATGGCAGATACCTCAATCCTACCTGGCAACAAATTGGCCTATAAAATATTCGGCACTCAGCAGTGATGGGCGACTGATTGCCATTGCTGGACGGCGAGGTCTGGTACATTACAGCTCGACTTCAGGCAGATGGAAAATATTCTCGAACATCGCCCAAGAGCAGGCGTTTACAGTGAAAGGAGGACTTCTGTGGTTCCACCATGTCCTGATTGTTGCGGTAGAAATTTCCAAGTCGTATCAGGTTCGCGCACGTGCTCGCTCCCATGTGAGATTTAACTCACTGTACCTTATCAGATACGGCTCTACTCCAGAGACATGGAACTCAGCAATCAAAATGTGCTCCACCGCGAAGTCCTAATGTCGCCAGTAATCATTTTGTCGTTGGTCGACAATTCACTACTGGTTTATACTTCGGACAATATGCTCAACCACTATTTGATTGTACCAACTGCTGATACAATCAAACTACATCTGTGCGGAAGTATCACATTTGACGGAATCATTGCTTCGCCTAGCGCGGTGAGGGCATTGAGCTGGATGATCCCAAATGCTCAGAAACGTACGTTCATGGGCTTCCAAAGCACTAATTACTCATCTCTCGCATTCAGGGCTTGGCGACCCTGTGGATGACCTCGCAGTCGCCACTGTATTAATGGTGGTCGGTGGTCAGTTGGTGTTATTGCGTCCTAGAAAGGTGCGCTATGATGAGACATCGACACAGTAAATTATTAACTTCCCCATCGAGTCTGGTACCCAGGAGGTGAATTACGACATGCAAATCTTCGCAGAACGCATCGAATTCTGTTGGATACATCTCCGTGGTATTGGTGCGCTCGAGAATTCACTCTGGGGTTACGATGGACAGAACATGCGAGTTTGGCTGAATGCACTTGCCATCGAGTCGTCCGGGTCTGCCGATGAACCCTCAAACGTTAAGGAAAGTGTGAGCATTCCATTAGACTTCTACCCTTTGTGTGCGTGTATATTCTTCGTGTCGTTGGGGTCTGGATGCTGATTGACAAGCAGCTGTTCTCATGGACAAGGGAATCATCATCGGCGCAGAGCACGAGGCCGCAACGAGAATGAACCTTTCATTTGTAATGTTTAGACATGCCACGAGTGTAGGTCTCTCCTCTTACCACTTGTGTATATACTTAACCTGTTTTAAGTCCCATCTTTTTCTGCACCATGTGCTCCGTTATCACCTGGAATCCGGGCAAGTGAAGGAGGCAGTGGCGCTTGCCAAACACTATCAGAACCTGGTCTTCTTTGCACATGCATTGGAAATACTGCTACATACAGTCGTGGAGTCTGAGTCTTTCGTAGGCTCGGAAGATCCTTCGACAAGCGCGTCACCTGAGTCTGGTACACTCTCCGCAGTGATAGAGTTTCTTGATCACTTCGATGCCTCTTTGGATGTCGTTGTCGGATGTGCTCGGAAAACTGAAATGACCAGATGGAAGCGTCTCTTTAGCATTGTTGGAAATCCACATGCACTCTTTGAGGTGAGACACAGTCAAATTTCGTGGAACGGAAGCCCACTGACTTATCGCAATAGACGTGTTTAGCGTCCAAACGGTTGAAAACAGCAGGTTCATATTTGTTGGTGCTGCATAATCTTGAGCAGCTCGATGAAAATAATAAAGATGCTGTCCGCTTGCTGAACTGTGCTGTGAAAGCGCAGGACTGGCAACTTTGTCGAGAGCTCTTACGCTTCTTGCACTCGATCGATGACACTGGAAAGGCGCTCAGGCATGCCTTGTCGGAGACATCTCTGGTAGTCCAGAAAGGTGATGCGGCACCTTAGGTTGTGATTTCCAGTAGTAGGTATGTGTACTAGAAGTTTGCAGGGATGGCAATCTACACATCGCATATGCTACCCTCCGCGATTGTCTTAGGCGCCGACATCACTTCTCCAGTAGTCCTAGTGCTAATCTAGAATGCATACGGTAAAAGTTTACACCTATATTAATATCGCTAGGCAGTGGCGGCGGCCTTATAACTTTTAGGGCGTAATGGCATTTCAAGCGATAAGGCTGCTTCAAGGCTGCCGGAACTCAGTACTCAGTACTCGATCTCAGGCTTAAGCTAGTGTCTAAACTTTCTGGCTCCGTTCGATGGCGAGAAGGGTACTTTTTCGCTCTATGACGTCCCTAACCCATACTTTGCAGGGATCGTCTGCCATGTCCACAGATGTTGTGTCGATCTCTTACCAAACACTTGTATCTTCACCCTCGTCCTTAGAGACATCCATCGGTGAGTCTTGTATAACATCGTATGTCGCTATACCAATGCCGATCCTTTCTCTTGCAAGAGGAGGCGTTTGGATCGCATCCTCAGGCTCTCGGGATTATACTGGTGAAAGATCTTCCGCCTGTCTACCCTATCTACAGGGAAAGATTACTCAAGCTTGCACACAAATTTGCTCATCTGGACGAGGATGTAAGGAATAAATATGTGGACCCTGGGAGCCTATACAGGTAAGTCAAGCTACACCTGCCAGCGGGTAGCAAGGTTTTGACCCCGACCTGAAGTTACGGGTGGTCGCACGGGAAAGTCAGTGTTACGAAGGCTGACAGATGTTAATCAATAACTGGACTGACTGATGCTGCCCCTCAGGAAATCATGAATGGACGACCAGGTACGAATGATCATGTATACCGCCTATTGGCTGGACCCCTGCTTACCCTGGAACTAGACACGTTGAAAGGGTCTTACTACGCCAACCCCGTGGTAGATGTTCCCAACGTCGAACCCGCTGTGAAAGCTGCGTATCCACCAATCTACGGCGATAATATTTGCATGTATTGTTCTCTTTACTACGGTATATTGAACACTAAATGTTACCAAGGGCCGGACAAGAACGAAATCAGTGTAGAAGGTTTTGAAGAAGCCTTCAAGAATCTGGGAAGATTTGTTTTCGACGTTGGGCGTCAACTCGCGGGCGCCTGCCAGCCCTTTGGTCAGTATATGTAACAAAGCATCGCTGCAAGCGACTACTGATGAGGATCTCAGTCTCCAAATATTTGACAGACGTGTCTTTATCCGTTCCAGAACTGATCAGCACACAAACCGCTAAAGCTCGCCTTCTGCACTACTTTCCCCCTTCAGGAGATAGCCCTACCACTGAGGATGAACCCATCGATAGCTGGTGCGGCTTTCATAAAGATCATTCACTCCTGACAGGTTTGTGTTCGGTAAGTACATGCTCGAGTGCATAGATATTATGTATGAATTTTTGAATGCCGTGCTTTAGGCTATATTCCTTCGTGAAGAAGCAGGAAAGGAACCTACTGCTACTCCTTCACCTTCTCCGACGTCCGGCTTGTATATCAAAACTCGAGGAGGAGATCTTACAAAGGTTTCGATTCCTCCAGACTGCCTTGCCTTTCAAACAGGCGAGACCCTGGAGCTAGTCACTGCTGGAAAGTTACGAGCAACACCTCATTGCGTGCGGGTCGGGCAAACAGGAGTTGGAGCAAAGATATCACGAGAGACGTTTGCTCTCTTCATGCAGCCTGATACCCATCAACGTATCTCTGAAAGCGATACCTTCGGGTCATTCAGCAAGAAGGTGCTCGAGGAACACTACGAAGCGAGGGTAATCTAATACATGTATTACATCTAAGTATCGCAAGATATCTAACAGCCCAAGTGATCGAAAAATGTGCATTGTACAATGTCATGAATGAAGCGGGTGTCACAGTAAACTATATAAATCACAGTCAAGTTATGGTTATAGCGCTGTGGATTGGCGATGAGGGGTAAGTGCATCTGGTAGCACAGACATGACAGCAGCCGCAAGACTGCTACGTTTGAACGTTGAGGACCGGTCAAGCTTGCCATCGCTCACTCTGCCTGAACCAGAGGGGCGCCTGTCGTCGCCATCAGAGATTACGCTCCAGTCTTCGCTGACTCGGCGTGAATCGACTGAAGCCCGAGAACCAGAGCCAGAACGTTCCAGAGTAGATTGCGCATTCTGCTCATCGCGGGCAGCGCCTTCGACATCATGAACAGCCTCCGACTCATGGGGGGTTCGCTTGATCAATGAGCGAGCATAGTCAAGATCACGGTAGATGGCCTCGATTGCGGTTGCAACACCGTTTTCCTATATCCGATATAGGTTGTAAACGCCAGCAAGTCGAAATGAAAACGACTTACAATGCGTATCTGTTCTCCAACTAGCCTCGCTCTCTCAATTTGTTTGATATCTGTAGTCGCGGAGACAAGCGCCTCAGTCAAGCTCTCTACGGTCAACTTGCGGACACCCGTTCCTATGCCAAGGGCTTCAACACGATCAGCGGAGAAAAACTGATCTCCAAAGAAAGGTTTGATGATGGTTGGTATGCCAGCTATAGAAGATGCATCAGACCGGTAGCAAAGCGTTATAGCGTACGAACCTCTTAGACTTGCACCGGTAGTTCCAGCACCACCGTGATGGCATGCAGCGTCAATGCGCTGGAACAACCAATCATGAGGGATGGAATTAATCGAATAAATCTGTTTGGGTAATGGTTCCTCGGGTTCAGATGCATCAGAAGACTTCGTTTGCAATCGATCGGACCAGCCCTTGGAGAGAATTGCGTATACGCCACTCCGCAAAACAGCCCCTACCACGCATTGCGTCATTGCCACCGGGTCTGAAACAACGATGCTGCCAAAGCCAATATAGACAACCTTCTTTCCAGCTTCATGAGCCGAATCGATAAAAGGTAGGAGATCGGGTGGTGGAGTCCATTTTTTGGCGCCCACTTCTGCATCGTCGAGGAACCAATATCCTAATGATAAAATTGAGACAAACAGATGACATGCTAGATGAACTCGAGCATACCAGTGATGCGGATCCACTCAGGCCAGTCCAAAGGAGGAGGCACAAGCGTAGGACTGAAATTGTAGAGGAAAGGTATCTTGTGAATCTGCATACGATCAAGGCTAGTATTGCCTATATGCAGAGTATTACGTCGCCAACGATTTACTTGCCCCGAGATAGCACGCCAGAATACTTGGTCGAACATAACGTAAGTCTGGCATCGTTATCGTCAAGTCCAAGTGATGAATGAATCCTGTTTCAACGCACCATATAGTTATACCCGCCACCCATCTGGAAGAATTATCATGAGTTCCAGCCTAGTGCAGTTGACATGTCTCAAACCTTGTGTTCTGGAACGGCGAAGGCATGTGGGTATGCCCTAGTACGTGTCCAAGTCATCGTGAAAGCTCTAAAGTAAGGTATCTTAAGGGCCTCTGCAATGTGAATCCCGGCCATGGCGCTGGGACTTTCAATCAGAATGTCTGTGCCCTGACACGCTTCCCATGCAGTCTTCAGAAGGTCATCGATCCACCCGCGGAACTGGAAGGATGTAAGATTGGTGAATGCTCATACGGCATAAACACACCTTTGACAAGCCTTCCTTGAGGAATGCCACTGTAAATGTGCCATTCTCAACACAAATGCGCATAAGTTCTGCAGGATCTCCACCGACATAGCCGAACTCGATTCCATACTGCCAGGTGTGTTAACGATGTACCACTCAAAGAAGTAGGCGACTAACAGCTTCTATCCATTCACGGAATTCACCATGTGTTGCAATTTTGACTCGATGGCCATCTTCCATGAGGCCTTTTGCCAGAGCTATGTAAGGTTGTACATCTCCTCTCGAGCCGATCGTCAGGAAAGTGAAATGTAAGGATTCCTTGGGCTTGAAGGTCAGGAATGTCGACGAGGCGGAGGTGAACATGACTGCCGGGAGTGATTCGGACATGCTTTCGGGTGGAGGGGTTGGATCTGAATCTGAGGAATTGCCAGGCTCGAACTCCTCCAAGATGAGTGCATCCTTTTTCCCCTGGCTGAGAACTGAGACATCTCCTGCACTCGTACGTTTCCTGACCTCTTCCATTTGCCGATCCAGAATGCCGACAAATGCTTTCCGGCGGTCATCGAAGCCAAATTCAAAGAAGAGTTCCTCATGGCCTTTAATAACGACTGTGAGACCATAGTGGCCGAACCGAGTACCCTTGGTCTTCTCGACGCTCAGGATATCTCGAATAGGCAGAATCATCTAGGAAAATGTATTGTGAGGGGTAGACCGGCGGATTCAAGTATTGCATACCCGAGTCTTGGAAGAAAGAGGACCAGTTGACTTGAAACAGAAATAATTAGTCGAAACATACAGCCGGCCAGGTAATGGTAGAAGACGGAATAGATATCCAGTAAAATCTGAAGGATGCTTAATAGCAAAACATGAAATGAAAGGGATACGCATACAGCCCAACAAGATCTCCTTCTCGTCAAATGCAAATGCACTCCTGAATTTCTCAGTAGCTTCCGGATCGACGGCAGCTTCTGGTGTCTCAAGAACACTGTATCCAAGGTCACCTTGGGTAATTCCCGAGCTTTGCCGGGTTGTTGATTCTGGGACAGAATATACTTCATGTATGCCGTCCCCAATAGGAGAGGCATGAAGCGAAGACGCATTCGAGGTAGAGGTGCTGAGACGGCTACGCGGGACCTTCAGCCATGAGGGTACTCCCACGTTCCATGGAGCGCTTGATGGGAAGGACTTCGCAGATGGACTAGAAGCTAGATCACTCACAGACGTGGAAGGAGGATAAGTGTGGTCCGTGGGAGTAGCGATTGTAGATGCTCTAGAAAGAGCGTGAAGCGCTTTGCTTGATTCTGGAGAAGATATCGGATCAGGTGAAGTTGTGATGGGCACCAGTGAGGAACCTGATCTCTTAATTATGTGAGTGTAGTCATCAGGCACTTCGGTGGGTTCGGGAGCCCCCGGAACATTGTTCATGCGCCCCAAAGACGCGGGAAGCGAGTCCTGGAATGGCCGTAAAAGAGACGATAATCTAAAAGAGGAGCCAAAACGCGTGTCCGGTGTTGGGAGGCTCTTAGCACGATCCATACCTTGAGTAGCGGATGGCTGTGGGTGGCGGGTAGCAGTAGTGTCCAAGAGAGCCAGGGGCGACCTGGTGACCAACGAACGATGTGAACGCACAGCATCGCGAATATGTTCCAACGCGACCGGCAAGTCCTGGAAGTAGGCGAAGAAATACGATTCAACTGTATAATGCTCCTGGTCCTTGTCGAAAACTTTGACCTCGATGGTCTCGCTGAAGTCTATCGCTGATGACTTCTCGACATCAATGACAGACGAGTAAGGGATTGCGATCTACAAAAGATTGCATGTTAATACACACACTAGTGAATATTATTAACCTGCCTTAACAGTATCACCCATATTTTGTGCCTTGAAGATAACTTTCCTTATGGCCTTTACCCATTCCTCTCGACTAGGGACTGAGTCGGCTGACATGAGAACATTCTTCTGGTTGGTTCGGAGACGTATCTCCTTCTCTCCGGATGGATCACAAGATATCGCATAACGAAGATCCACTATACCATTTATGAAATAGGGGTCCTAATGAGGTATAAGATAGCGATGTCTCGTAATTTGTTTCACCCACCGAGGATGACTGATACCACGAGAGGGCATCATTCTTAAGCACGAACCAGTGCTTTGTCCACCGCTTAGTACGGTTGGCCTTCTTGCTGAGTGTTCCTGATTTGAGTATTTGATCCTACAGAGACCATAAAACCACACCCGAAGTATTTGTGTAGATTTCTTACCTCTCGGCTGGGCATGTGCGCAAAGAAGCATAAATGAGAGTTCGTGAGGTACATATATCCCTGTAATACTATGCGTGGCGTTATAATCACACGCTAATAAGTGAAACAAGTGGCCTTACAGACAGAACGAAGCAACCAGCAAGGCATTTCTGTGATTAGTTAGTTGAATATTGTGAATAACACCAACGACTGAGACACTCACCGGCTAGAACTTCATCGATGGCATTCAACTCAAATATCTCCTTCAATTTCTCAGCTAGGCGCGCCCTCCGGTCGACTTTGACAGTCGTGATACTCCCTGCATGGCTAGAAGCCCTACGTCTCATGTGCACCCCAGGTCGGAAAGCCATCGGCAGCTCTGACGTAGCATGTTCTGGCTTCGGTACATGCTCGGGGCGCGGGGTAGCAGCTTCAAAGTCTTCGGCATCAGCATCCTCTTCGGAGAGACAAATTCCATCCAAATCTCCGTCGGATGATTCATGTCCTTCCTCTGGCGATGGCAACACAGTGCGTGATGATAAGGATGCTTCCGTTCTTCTCGAACGTGCAACAGGACGGTAAATAGCGTGAATAGAAGAAGCCATAGGCACTGCTGGAACGAAGTGTCAGAAAAGAAGTCGATGCGGGGAGATCACAAACCTCCAGAGTCTTCATCGCTATCATCATCTCCATGTGGCGTTATGACGTTAGTAAGATCCTCGTCATGATCAGAGACATCTGCCCATGGAATAGCTTGTAGAGCTTGAATCAGCGTTTGAGTTCCAGCACGCATCTGAAACACGTGATTTGTCAATTGAATTACGCGTCACAGGAGATGGTCGTACAGAGCCTGTTCCTCGGAATGCCTGTAATGTGGGCCTATTACAGAGTGGAGAGGGTGAAGGAGGTCTGATAAAAGGTGAATCATCTTGTACAGCATCTGACAAGAGGGCTTCTGTGTCGATGTTTCCATTGGAAGGTACCTGTTTGGGTATCAGCGAGGTACTAGGCGCAACGGCCACTGGGCAGCGTCTGTCAATGTCTTTACAAGGATAGGGAATACCGACTATTACCTTCAGATTGATCCGACGGCTCTTTGGCCTTGCCTTTGCGACTCAGACTAAACATACGCCTGTGCTCTCCGCTGGATTTAGGCGAACTCGGTGATTGAGCTCTACCACCTATACTCTTGCTAAAATCCTTGGTTCTGAGTGCCAGACGTTTTGCGCGACTTTGTGGAGATGACGAAGAGTCCTCATCTTGTTCAACGTGGTCTAGCAAACGGGGATCTTGGGACAGGTTTTCATTTTCCTGAGGACTTGGTGCTGCTGTATTACGAGCATGGGGCTTCCATGGGGACAATTTGGACATGCTGGCTCTGCTCGAGGCTAGTATCTAGAGTGAAGTGGTTCACGCCGAGCGCCAGACTTGGCGGTTATTCCCTATTTGGATAAGCAGCTGGCAAAGTGCTGAATTGTTCGTGGGAAAATAGAATGGAGAACTTCAAGATATTAAAGTCGCGTGTATTCAGTGCTGCATAAACCTGCTTCATGCTGCGCCGTGAAGTTCTACGTCCCGTTATACCTTGTTTTATTCATCTCTAGAAGCTTATCGTCGTTGGAACATTGAAAAATGAGAGGAGAATACTGCGTTGGAGGTGCATCCTTTCTTTCGTGAGCATATTTCCTTCCGCTTCCGCTTCCGACTTACCTTGCCGACAGGTTCGTTGCACTGCTGCTGTTGATCTTTGTCCATGTAACTATGTCTTTTCGTCGTCCATTGGCTTTCTAATCTTATCATTTCTGCCAGGTTGGGCAAATAAACACCTCACTTGTTCCACATGGAATTGCAATGGTGATTGATTCGCGGTCATAACTGTGGGTCCAAAACCTTTCTGATCACACCGTTCAGGCAAAAGTCGACACTTCAGGGTTCGGGTTAGTGCATTGAATAAGTCATTTGACCAATATGCTAATAGGGTCACAGCAAGGCACTTAGTGAAGCCATCCTTGATCCGGATCAAGGCCTATACACCACCAATTATACCTCACCGCTCGGCCAGCGGAATGGGCTGAGACAAATCTACGAGTTCGGCCTTTATTCCTATTGTGCATACGTTAACAGCTCTGCCGGAACATGCACCAATCGCACCATTGCCGACAACTTTGAGCCTTACGTTGCACTGACATCCGATATGTTCACCAACTACTCGCAATATTCTGACACGATGTTTGCCAACACAACGTTCATCAACTCATCCTACCTGGCATACAATTCTCGCGTTGCATATTACTTTATCCTGCTCGGGACTATATTTGCAACCATCGCATTGTTCACGTAAGGTCCACCCTCGATTCTGATGTGCACCACACTCAATGCCTGCCTACAGCGGTGTAGCAAGAAGAGCCATGCTGTTCTTTATTTCAACGGCTTCATCGATAATAGCTGCGCTGTTCATTCTCATCGGCGCTGCCATCTGGACATCGATCGTTAAAAAATGCGAAGGCGTCAATACCTGGGAAATCTCCCAACTTGATGGTGGCATTATATCAGGGATCATTGTGTCGTATGGGAGTGGAATATACCTTGCGTGGGCTGCCTTTGCCTGTCTGGCCGCAGCTACAGTGCCATACATGGTTAGGTATGGTTTTATTGTTCAATCATTTCGTTCAAAATGGCATAACTCATTGCTCAACCAGCTGTTGCACATTCCGGGGATGAGTATTTGGTGCTGGCCATCATTTGCAGACTTTGGTCGTGGATTTTTATGATAAACGATAACCTAACACGATCAGCGATGTGACTCGTTAGTGGGGACATTTAGACTATACGACTGTGTATTATGATTCAATTTATGGTGAAATGAAAGTACCGAAGTTGTTCATGCTCCTTTAGATGCCTCGAGTTAGGATCGTCCACAATAAAAAAAAATAATAGCCCACCGCGAGGGTCGAACTCGCAGCCTTCAGATCGCCTAGTCATAAGAGTCTGACGCTCTATCCGATTGAGCTAGGCGGGCGATGCTATCGTGAGCAAAGTTATCGAATTGAGCAGCGCATGGGCCATGCCGACGGGAGACAACAATACCTCCTAGGATGCGGGGATCACAGTCATAACGGATTTGGAACACGCGCCGACAGCAACGGACTAGTCAGGGGCAACCTAAGCTGTGCGTTCCCATCCTAGGCGACCCATAACAACGGACACTCTCCCGCAAGGTCGTGATACCTTCGGGACTTTTCGTGAGCCCTTTCGACATACCTTTTTGCCTCCTAAAGTTTTAGAGACGCAAGTTTCCGCTGCTTCTATGAAGGAAGCGAGATTTTACATGGATCGTTTGCATTTTCTGCACGGAGATCTTTTTTGTCAAGATGCGGGCGCAACCCAAGCGCACACACTAGCTAAGAGCGCTGACGGTTACGCTCCGACGGGATAATTGTTTTGTCACTTTCCAATAGAATTTTCTTAAATAAGCTGTGAAGGGTGAGAATGAGGCTGATGTAATGAATGGTTATAAGCCGTCGTGCTTGCGTGGTCCGCAGCAGAATCCGATTTCTAGCCCCTCCCTTGACTCGATTGAACTCAGAGTCTACAGCTTCTCAAAACAAAATATTTGCGCAGTATCAGATTCTCCAATGGCAGGAGACTCTCAACCCGACGATTTCTATTCTTCCTTCGAGCCCTATGGTTCTGAATTCACAAAGCAAGGTGGTGGCCTTGACTTTGCTTCATTTCACTCGCCTTCAGACATCCTCGCACCCCACCCCGATCTATTCGAATTAGAACTGGATTCAAGCCTTGCGGCTTTCAACGAAGTCCAGCTGCAGCTCCTCACCGTAGACTCCAACGACGCTTACTCCTTTTTGAGATCCGATACTCCAACGTGTGGTCCTCCTTCCACGATCACCGTTTCCTCCGAGTCTGCATACGACACTCTTTCCACTCACTCAGAGTCCCTCTATAACTACCCGGATTCTCCTTCCTTTTCTGCCAATTGCTCCTTTCCTTTAGACCTAGAGATGGATTTCCAGCGTGTTCGTGTCAGCGGTAGCGCTTGCTCCGACTATGGTATTAATTCCGCTGCGCAGTCCAACAATAATTCTCTTCCCATGACTGTCGACCCCAGCACTTTTGGGGCCTTGCCCCTTAGCCCCCGCAGTCCTTCTCTGACTGCGCCCACTGTAGACAATTCCTATAAGCGCACAAGCTTCTCAGACTACGGTGGTGCACCTCGCATTCCTGCGGTACCGAAGTCCTCCACCGCAGAATATTTCCTCAGCTATATTTCCAACACTGACCCCGCTGTCGCGCCATCCAACATGTCGCAATTATCCGCATCATCCTCCCCCCCACCTCTTGCGAGGTCACTCAGAGGTGTCGACGATCATTCCAAAGATGATCCTCGTAAGAGATACCAATGCCCTTCATGCCCCCGAGGTTGGTACCATATGTGCTGTCCTGGCTTATCGCTGATCGCTTTTGTCCTCCAGCATTTGCACGGGCTTACAACTTGAAGACGCACATGGCAACCCATGACCCAAACCGTCTCAAACCCCATGTGTGTCCTCACCGTTCCTGCGGGCGGTCTTTCAGCCGCAAACATGATCTTGGCCGTCACTTGGTCAGCATTCATCGTGATGAGTCCGTAGCTTCCACGCCGTCTGCGGCAGTGAAGTCTATAGGCGTCGACAGCGGTCACAGGAGTTGGTGTGACAGCTGTGGCAAAGGAACAGTCGGTGCCTCGGCCCAGTGCTTGTGTGCCGACATCAAATAGTTGCAGATCCCGTTGCCTTGTTTAACACTATGCGTATGTGATGCTTTGAAATGCGTTTTCAAGTATTGACCCATGTGCTGTTCACAGTATGGGCGAGTATATTTCGCCACTCGCTTCGTCGTAGTCGATGGTCGATTCGTCCACTGCGCGCTTCTGAAGACGTATCATTCCGCTATCTACGCTATTTCCGTTCCCGACGTGTTGCGTATCGTACCGTTCAGCCATAGTTGCTGAACCCAGTGACGAACGTGATCTCGGGCTGCCTCCCTCATTTATGCCTACCTTCGTCCATGATGGGCTGGTAATATCTATGTCGTCCGGATACTTTATTTGTGTTAACTCTTATACGATGATGTTTTGACTCTGTAACCTAAACAAACGATCTTCCTTTCTAAAACCACTTCCTTATGTCTTGGAAGACGCGTTGGCGTTGTATTTATGTACCCAGTGCAGGAATACCATTTATGCATTGTAAGCGTGTCAGAATCACTCGCCCATAATCTCATATATTCACCAGTGCTGGACGGTCGCCATCATGGGGTTCAGTTGGCAAAATATTCGCCGAACGGATGAATATGAATTGCTGCTAGCTATTTTGGCCGCCATCTGCAATAGTGCAACTCGATGGCCCACTGACGACAGGAGCATTGACCACAAAGTACCATTAAATGCCAGTCGCGCAAGAAATATTGCGGCGGGGGTAAACCCGCGACGCGGTCACGTGAACCGATCGTTTTTTCGTCACTGGTGATCTCATCGAAGTTTGGATTGCAAAAAGTCTTGTCCGTGTCGGCGGGATCGCCTCAGGCAAGCCTCAGGAGTATAAAAGACGAGATGGAGTCCCGCCTCCTCTCTTTTCATCACCCGCCATGTCGTATATCAAACAATCAGCCGAGAAAGCTGTCAGTGCAATGACTCCCACCCGTAAGGTCGTGGATTTGCAGCGAGACACAGTACAGGGAGTGCAAGACAAGCAGGCTCTGACGACGGATCATGGTGTCAAGGTGTCTGACACGGACAATTGGTGAGCATGGGTTATGCATCGAGTAGGCAGTGCTGATCTTTAATTTCTCGTCAGGCTCAAGATCATCGGCTCCGAGAACGACTCGGAGTTAAAGAAGAACGGTCCTTCGCTCCTTGAGGATCAAATTGGGCGAGAGAAGATACACCGCTTTGACCACGAACGGATCCCAGAGCGTGTAGTCCATGCCCGCGGTACCGGTGCTCATGGCTATTTCAGAGTAACTAACAATCGTGCTTCGAAATACACATCCGCCCCTGTCCTGACGGATTCCTCGAGGACGACTCCTGTCTTCGTCCGTTTCAGCACTGTTCAGGGTTCGCGTGGCAGCGCTGTGCGTATATGCTTCTTTTTTCGCGCATATAATCGGTTAAATTCTCCCGTCGCGTGTAGGACACCGTTCGCGATGTCAGAGGGTTTGCGGTCAAGTTCTATACTGAAGAAGGCAACTGGGACATCGTCGGAAATGACATTCCCGTTTTCTTCATTCAGGACGCCATTAAATTCCCTGACTTCGTTCACGCTGTGAAGCCTGAGCCTCACAATGATGTGCCTCAAGGCCAGAGTGCCCATAACAACTTTTGGGACTTTGTGGGCCTGCAACCCGAGTGTTTGTCAAATTATTTGTTCCTGGATGTTTGTTAACGCCCTATTTTGCAGCTGCACATATGGTGATGTGGGTCATGTCTGATCGCGGCGTTCCACGGTCCTTCCGCATGATGCAAGGATTCGGGGTGAACACCTTCACGCTGCTGAATGCAGCAGGTGAACGCCACTTTGTCAAGTTCCACTTCATCCCTGAGTTGGGGGTCCACAGCCTGCTTTGGGACGAAGCCCTTAAGATCAACGGTCAAGATCCCGATTTTCACCGCAAGGACTTAAGCGAGGCCATCGAGAGCGGTGCATTCCCAAAGTGGAAGTTCGCCATTCAGACAATCCCTCAGTCCCGAGAGCACGAATTTGATTTTGACATTTTGGACGCTACCAAGTTCTGGCCGCAGGAATCTGTACCTCTTGAGGAGATCGGTGAACTAGTTCTTAACCGCGTTGTCGACGAGTTCTTCCCAGAGACCGAGCAAGTCGCATTTTGCACCAGCCATGTGGTTCCAGGAATAGGATTCAGCGACGATCCTCTTCTGCAAGGTCGAAATTTCTCGTACTTTGATACCCAGATCTCTCGTTTGGGTCTCAACTGGGAGGAGGTGAGTTGTTTTGTTTTCTGTTGCCGAAACTCGCACTCATTGCTACGACTACAGCTTCCCATTAATAGACCTATATGTCCTGTTTTCAGCCATAATCGTGACGGGAAGAGCAGGCATCGTATCGTTAAGAGCGAAATCAACTATTGGCCGAACCGAAAGAATATTGGACATCCAGTTTCCGGGGAGCAAGGCGGATACGTCGAGTCAGTCAACCTCTTGCCTTTTCGCCTTCTCAGTCTCACAGAGTCATAGATATGCAGAGAGCCTCAAGGGCATCAAGCAAAGGGCGCGCGGGTCAAAGTTTCAGGAGCATTTCAACCAGGCTCAACTTTTCTTTAACTCACTAGCCCCGTATGAAAAGGCCCACCTCGTCAGCGCCATCGGCTTCGAACTTAGTCATTGCGATGACCCGGTCGTTTACGAATCCTATATCGACGTCCTGAATAACATTGATTTCGACCTGGCAAAGGCGGTCGCCGTAAAGGTGAATGGCAAGGTGCCGACCAAGCCCGGTCGTCCCAATGATGGGAAGAGGAGCAAGGGTCTTTCGCAGCTCGACTTCTTGCCCAAGGAACCTACCATCGCCTCAAGGCGCATTGCCATCCTGATCTCGGACGGGTTTAACGCTGTTGAGATGCAAGCTGTGCGGACCGCTCTCACGAGCGTAAAGGCTGTTTGCTACCTTATTGGTCCTCGTCGTAATCACATTCGCCCGATGGCCGGTCAGGATTTCGGTCCAGGAGTATTCGCCGATCACCATTTCGACAGCCAGCGTTCAACGTTGTTTGATGCTATCTATATCCCTTCCGGCGAGGAGCATGTAAAGACCCTCGCAAAGAATGGTCGCGTGGTTCACTGGGTAAGGGAAGCATTTGGTCACTGCAAGGCTATCGCTGCCGTCGGTGAAGGTGTGTTTTACCAAAAGCTGATAAGTTGTAAACATGGTCGTTGACACTTGAGACGTCTCAGGCGTTGATTTCCTTCGTGACGTTGTCCGACTCCCTGAAGTTGATCTATTCGCCCCTTCGCGCGGTCAAGGCAGCGATGAAGTAGTCACATCTTACGGCGTCGTGACTACAGGGAATTATAGCATCTCCTCGGCCGTCACGGACGTGCTCAACATTGTGCCGGACACGAGAGGCTTTGCTTCTAACTTCGCATTTCAAATTAGCCAGCACAGGTGTTATGAGCGAGAGTTGGATGGGTTGACTGAGCAGGTTGCGTTCTGAGATTTGATGGGCTATGGACAGGTTTCTTATCGGTTGGCTGGGGGTTGTATGATTGTATCACGTACGTAATGGCACCTGTCAATGCATGCCAAGAAGTGTATTATTTCCGCATGGTGCTGTTCTCAAGGGAGGGATCGTGAGCACAATTATACAGGTTCTGACATACAACAATGGCTAAGAATGTACTCTACAAAAGTATTCAACACAACCACAACAAATGCGGTTCGAATAAATGCGTCTTCACGATCCCGTTTGTCCCATTGCAAGCATGACAATAGCATATACGTTAGCAATCAATACCACCACCCAGATGGCACATGCCAAGACCGTAACGATATATCCATTACTGAAATCGACAACGCCATATTCCTGTGTTCCGCATGCCTGTGTTGACGGATGCTTGATCGAACCATCATGATTCTCAAGGTTTCGTTCGACAACATCAATGTCGGTAGTCACAGGTAAGGGCCGCTGGTGGGTAGACATTGCGTCAGAAACAAGTGATACCGTATGTGTGGAGGGTATTGGCAGGGTATCAATGACTTTTTCCTGGATCACTTTCGGCGTTTTAACAGTCATCACCATTTTTGACGAGGTGAGGTAGATAAGGGGGAATGCGACGAAGGGGAGGACAACGGACAGGACGACTTGTGATCCAATGAGGAGAGCGTTAATCCCTGCCCCCCCAGATGAAATAGCCACGATCATAGAGGGTATTAGACTGATCAGGCGTGTTAGAAGACGGCGGACAAATGGCTGTGAAAAACAGGTGTTAAGGCGAAGATGAAGCTATCGAAATGAATGGTGCATACAGAGACATTCCACATTATGAACCCTTCGGAGACAATTTGGCCTGCAAGCGTTGCCGTAACACTGGCAGTTTGGCCTGCACAGACGAGGGCGAGTGCAAAGATTAAGGCTGCGGCTATTTAATAATGAGTCCAGTACTATTGCAAGATGAGCATTTCCGCTTACCTGCCCCAAGCCTTTGTAGCATCAATGTATGCATGGTGACCAGTCCGATTGAGTTGTTGTTGTCGGGTGAGTAGAACATAGTAGCGGCCAAAATCAATATCCTGGACCATCTCCATTAGATGATGAAAGCTACAGTGGAGGAGGGACGTACGCCGAGTTGATTGGCACCGCAAGTCCCAATAGACTGAATATGACATCGACAGTTCCATAGCCAAGATGGGCACGAATAAATTCTATTGAGTTATTTTGACGAAATTCGTGTCGGGAGGTATAGTCTTTCCCATCATCACGTTCTGATCGTGAAAAGTATAAAATACTTCTCCAAAGCCGCTTAAGTCTTGGCAAAAATGGCGGCTGCCTTGCGTCTGCAGGTGTCGGAAGTGGCTGGGGAGGTTGTGAAACACGATCCTGGGTTGCAAGATTCGAGCCCAGAAATAATGAATGGGGCATGACCGTGGCACCGATGATTCCAATCGCTATACTGTTTTGTTGGTCATTTGGGCTACTGTCAAGTGTGGGTCATACCTGTATAGACTGCATTAGGCTGTGTCTGAAGAAGACCCTCAGATGGAATGAAGCCCAAAAACACTTGTGGCCAGTTTGGGTGAACCTTGACTAGTAGTAAGATGAAACATACGAAAACAATTGCAACCTAAGATTTGAATCAGCAAGCGGTTGCTATTCTATTAGTATCTGCACAAACCAAAATTATGATTACAAGCTCAAAGAATCGCACTGGACGTCCTGTTCGTGAGGGGTCGCCTATGATGAGGAAGATGAAAACGTCGAAACCGGTGAGGAGGACGGTAGACCACAGGGGGAGCTTTGGAAAAAGCAAGCTAAGACCAATTGCTGAACCAAGTAATTCTGCAAGGTCCGTGCTGATGATAGCTATTTCGCACAGTGCATAGAGAGGATACAGCACAAGTCGCCGGACCAACAGTGGGTGGGTTGGATGGTCATGAAGAAGTAGTCTACAGTGATGAGCCAAATCTAGTAACGTTGTATAAGAAGGCACAGCGGTGGCGAGATGGAAAATAATTCACCCAGACCAGTTACGCAGCCGAGTCTAGCTGCCAACACCTGTGGTAGCATGAGCAGATGACATTAGATATATATTGACAACTTGCCTGAAAAAGAATTGCAATGATTCCTGCGAGAAAAATGACGAATAGCATGGGCCGATAGCCAAAGCTAGCACCTGCTTGAATATCGACGCTCCAATTACCGCTTGATGAAAATCAGATACACATATGCATCACGAGCAATAGAACGGCGTACGGATCGAAATAACCCACTGCGCATATGATACCGATGCCTACATGTTTTTTGAAGTGATGTAGCACAGTCTTGAACGCAGAATTGACAGCGGACATCTGAGCATGTTCGGATTGTAAAGTCTGTGCAGAGGAATCATCATGTGAGGGTGGTGAACTTGAATGCATCCCAGAGCTTGCCTGGGAGATGGCTGGGAGAAGACGGCTGGTATGCCATTATCGTAACACAACTTGAATTTAAAGGACCAAATGGCCCATGTCGGACTTCCCGCAGCGTTTAGAACGTTGTTCTAAATCTAAATCCCCGCCGTCAAACGTCGTGGTTTACAAGTCCGCATATCAACAAGTTCTAAAGTGATATCTAGAAGCCTTCAAGTTGGGGCTAAATTCTAATCATGATAGCCCCCTCAGTTCCGTCTCTTCTAGTGTAGTCTTTCAAGCTCCGTGAATCCCTCGCTCACACACAATGGTCTGAGGTTTTGAAAACATTTCTAGATTGCGACGAGACGACAATACTTTTAAGGTAGGTTCACTGCGGAAAAGTCTTGTGTGAGTCGACTTCTCTCTTTATCAGATTCGACCCTTAGTTTCGGCTTACCGTGGACCCTGGCCGCCGAATTTATTTCTCACGCTCCTGCTCATCAACGTTATTGAACAAACGCGTCCCTGGTCAAGAACTTCCTCCCTATCCACACTCAGCGCTTACAGCTTTGTGATGGACTTCAACGATCTTCATCCCTCAGACGACTACAGTCACAAGTTTTACATCTGGCACGAATGGATCCAGGTATTCAGTTTCAACGCCACAAAGGCGTCAGTATAGTACTTCCCATGCTCACGAGTGAACACACCAGGCCAACGGTCCTCTCACTTCCGAGAATGCGTTTGATTACTTTGCTAGATCAATGTTCTATGACAAGCAGAGCAACAATCAGGTCTTGCGTATGCAGACCATGCACACTGGCGTCCCCATATTGAACGAATCAGAGGAACTCAAGTAAGTTCCATTGAGATTCTGAGTTCCCTTTGCGTATCTTGTCGCGTAATTTCTAGACGTTTCACTGGCATCGAGTTTGCCCTCGTGCATGCGCAGCCTCCTTCGTTGTTTATTATTCATAAAAGAGAGCGGTTATCCCCAGAGGAAGGTACGTTGGACATTGCCCTGGCAGTGGCTACCCAATTTGAGCATGGAGCTAGTTCGCCCTCTTGCTGCTTATTTTATCATGAACAACCGGATCTACCGGTCCCCAGACGTCTACGATGTTCTCTCCAACCGTTTGGTACATTCCCACTCCTACGTTATATCCATTTTGGCTTATGCTCTTGAAGCTTACTTCCCTATACGCTTTGCAATCCTCTTTAGATATACTGCGCATCAACCGACCTGACTACACCCCTCGCACGGGATTTATCTGGCCAATCACAGAGCAGGCAATGTCTGATGATACTAGCAAGAAATGGGGTGCAGAAGATTCCGCGACTGCAGGTGAAGCAGAGATTTCTGCATCACAGTCGGAAAGTCAGAAACCCACTTCAACAGCCAGCGGACCAAAAAGGCAACAAAATAACGTGTTGATGTATAACGCGATGAGGACTACTGCGTTTCACTCAAAAAATTCCTTTTCTTCTACTTCTGTCAGAGATGGGGAGAGCGTTCCCCCCGAGTCCCTGGGAGTGCGCTCCTCGGCTACACCTGCACCTGCGGTGACCAGAGCGGCAACCCCAGCAAGCGGTCCCACACCCCAAGACACACTTCCACCAAAGGGTGTGCCCGGTGCGGGTAAGAAGAAAAAAAAGCGTAAGTGTTGATCGAAATAGGTGTTGTTGCTCGCGCGTTTATAAGTGGATTTCATGTGGTAAAATAGGTACTTTGTTGGCTCCCGGAGCTACTTAATAGCCTCAAACCAGTCGCAGTCTCGTGCCACATCTTCACGCAGGCGACTGGCTTCGGTCGTGGCCAATGACATCGAATATCATCCTCTCTGCGAGCCTGCGGATTTCATCACCACCTGGCGTCATGTTGCGCCATCGTACCATGGAAATTTTACTGTTGAGGCAAGAATAGGACAGAGTAGGCCCTGGATCTGCAATCGGCATTGTAGTTGAATTGGGGGTTGTGAAGACCTACTATCTTTATCTAACACCGTCTACACGTGAAACTTGTTCCCAGTAGCTTATCGAGTGGCGACACCTGCCAGCCTATCAGTCAGCCATCCTAGTGGAGTCTGCAGAGATCCGCTTCGCGGACCCCCGGCTCCACTGCCTAGAGATAAAGGATTTGCCGATGCAAATGAGTTCCTTCTGGCCTTCGAAGCTTGCTTCACTACCAAGGATTCGTTAATATCACCCTTATACATGACCATTCCAAATATGAACGCCAAGTTTGAAAAGGCATAATTGGACCATTGTGACGGCTGAGGATGAGCAGGAATAAATATACGGACCTGAGTTGCTGATTTCATCTCCATTGGTCTCCAAGACAAGACCACCTTGTATGATTTCTGCAAGAATGTGGTGCGCCTGCGCATCCGCAATCATCAGTCGTTGGAGGGCATTCGTATAAAGCTCGTGTGACTTACTTCGTCAAAATGAAACACTAGGTCCAGTTCACAGACATTCTCAAAGTGCCGGTCGAGCCCTTCCACAAAAACCTAGAATAGTTCGTCACAACGTGGGCATGATTAGTACGGAAGCGATGTTCACCTGTATCAAGTCCAGTATGCCCAGTTCGCTTTCTGCACCGTCGACGACAAAAACAAAGTACAGCGTGGCGTAGTTTCGGTAGACAACGCGCCATCTTTCATCCGAACCGTCTTTGGGACCAAGAAACGCCTCGAGCTCTGGTGCATCTAGAAAGTTGCAGAGTCCCGCCGGCCGGATGGATATGAGCGAGAATATCTTTTGTATCAATGTCTGAGAAGATTGGTGGAGGGGCGTGTAAAACTTGGTCAGCCTTGGAATCCCGGATGTGTTGACTGCAAAGCGGAGCATGTCAGGGCAGAACGACACGACTAGAGATCTCTCTAACAGATGAGCACGGCATGGATCATGGTGACTGTTGCGTGGTCCTTAACTGCTCGAAGTACAGTAGAAAAGCAGCGATACAACAGTCCACGCCAACTTCCGGTTAATGGTTCAATCTATGGTTTGACTATGGTTCTAGATAAGATAATATTAGATGCAACAATAACCGGCACGTGCACGGGTACTTCACTGCGAACCAGTATAGCTACATACACACTACCCTAGTGATTCACACAAAAAACATCGAATAGGCAGGCACTCATTTCTTGTAGCCGCTCTGCCGCCGTTACAACTGCTGTCAAGACACCATTGACACAAGACACCGTTGACATTTCCATAGATTTCCCTATGTCCCGCGTGTAGGTGGCGCAACAATTCATGAATCATCCCTCGGAAATGTCCACCCTGGCTGCAAGCGACCCGCAAGGTTTCCGACAGGTCCAGAAAGACCCGCTTGGCTCTTGAAACTTTCCAAGAAATTCTTGATAAGATTGTAGTCCATTGGCACCTCCTCTTCGCCAAGGTCAAGTTCCTCCATATCTCCGCCTCCGTTTTCGAGCATAGCTCTGAGCTCAGCCTCCATTTGAGCTTCGATGTCGTCCTCACCGTCTTCATCCATTGATTTCGATTTCGAATCGCCTTTGCCAGGAGTTTCAGGGTCGACTACGACCTTCCCCTTCCCTTTTTTCTTCTTCAGGGCTGTCTGGCGAGACTGGTTCAGTTCGGCATCCATAGCTTGCATGACAGCTTCAAAGGAATCCAGATTCGGATTCACATTCGGCCTCGGGCCAGGGACAGGTTGCCGTCCCTGTGCTGGCAGCGCGGAAGAATCAGGTTTATTGTTCGCTGATCTCGTTGAGGTAGATGTTGTGTTCTCCGTCGTGATGCTAGCGGGAACAAAGGCTGTAAAGATGCTCATTAACAAATCTTCCGCATATCAATTAGCAATTACCTCCTCGTCCTTTCCTATCTTGAATAATGTCTCCCCATTGTTGGTCAGATATTCCCAAAGCTTGCCTTGAAAACTCCAGGAACTCTGCCTCTTCCTCGTCCATGTCAACTTCAACATCGCCCACGACCTGCGGGCGGTCCTCCTCTGACTCGATATCTTCCTCATCTCCACCAGCGAGTGGATCAGAGCTAGATGATTCGTCATCGGAATCTACACCCTCATACTTGTCGCGCGGCAGAATGGGTGGTCGTATAGACCGAGTGCGAGCTGGCGACGTAATTTCTAAAGCAGGTTCGGAGGCCGAAAATTGCGATATAGCTGGATCTGTCTCCTCGACTGTTTCAGTCTCAATAGTAACTTTGGAAACACGCTGAGTGTTAAATGAAGCAGGCATCTGTCCATACTCGGCCTCTGAAAGGGCAGGCACAAGCTTCGCCATCGCTTCTTGGCGTGCAGCTTCGTCGGCTACTGGTTCATCTTCATCGTCCGAGAATTTCTCATCACTAAAATTCTCATCATCTTCTTCGTCTGCATCATCCGTATCGTCCTCGTCGTCTGAGAAAGCCTCACTAGAAACAGAAGAATTAGTCTCTGAAAGGCTCCAGTGTTTAGATTCTTACTCTTCAAACCTAGCACCCTCTACATCGCCCTCTCCTTCGACAAACTTCTGCACCTTGGCTGCAAAGTCCTGCAGTTTGTTTGTTTGCTCCTCGGTTACCATTTTCTCTACATTAACACTTGTGGAATCGACATTCATTCCTTGAGACTGTGATTGGGAACGCGTCCGCTCCAGCATGTCATCAAAGTTGGCTGCATCCACGTTCATCCAGTCGTCCGAGTCTTCAATTTCATCAGGCAATTCAGTGAGGTATTCCGGGGCGGTAGACAACGCTGAATTGAACAGCGCTGCGAATGAATCACGAGTGGCGTCGCTAGGAAGACATCAGCATCAGGGCCAAAAGTGAGATTAAATAACCTACTCCTCTCGCCGAACCTGAATGAACATATCAGCAGCTTTATTCTCCAGTTCATTCCAAAGCTGCGAGTCTTCGACCTCACTCCGGAAGTAGCCGCTTGAGACCAGATTCGTGATATATGCTTTATAGTCGGGTGATCGGCGAAGTGCTTCTTTGCGTGCTGCCGCCTAAGGCAATGCGGTTTATATGACGACAGAGGACTAAGTTAGGAATACATACCGATGACTTGAGCACCTCACTGGTCTTACTTGCGATGTCAGTACGACTCTTCGACTCTTGGTAGATCATTTCGAAACCGCAAGCCTGTCAGTGTCTATGTCAACAGACATATTCCAGAGTGGTGAATGTCTTGACTTGCCAACTTCATACCTGTGTCTCTCCAACGCCAGACGTCGCTGCCCTCGCGCTCCTTGAAATGACCGAATATTTTTGGAGGGAAGAATTTTTGTCCAACAAGTTGGGCATATGCTGGTTTTGTCAACTTGACAGTAGTAAGCACAGCAGAGTGAGGAGGAAACCGTGTCATGCGATGAGCGGCCTGCAGAATAATTGTCAGAAAAATGTCGCGGAGAGTCAAATATACTGACTCGTAGTTGAACGGCATCGCGCGTGTAGAATGTTTCGACAGGCTTTTGTATCAGTGAAGGATCGACGGATAAAGCGCGAGCAATGTCGAGCGGAAGGTACGCTTTCGTAGTATGCACGTGGCTTTTGGCTGTCGCAGGATAACTTTCCCGAACATCATGAATGGCTCGTCACGTATAACCAAAAGATATGCATACCCCGAAATACGCTGCCACACCGTATTCTCAACTGTACGGGGTGCACGCGTTTCGACAGTTGCATCGCGGACCAGCTTTATTGCGTCATCGATGGCCAAATATTCTTCAAGGCCATCGCCAACAATGTCGCCTTCGTCATCACTGTCTTTAGACCCGGGGAATCTGCGTCTTCGTTTTGGTTTACTTGGAGCAGATGTGTGTTGGAGAGGTATGAGGTGCAAGATTCCACTGTATATCCAGACCTACAATGTAAGAGCACCAAGGACAACTCAGTAAACAATCTTACCATCTAAAGCACGGGAAGAGGGCGTACCCTATTCTCGGAGTTGGACGGTTTGACCCACGAAGGTAGGACTTCGGCTGCCTCGATGAGGAGAAACTCTCCGTCAGAGTCCATGACGCTAATGCGCGCTGTCAGCCCTGAGATAAATCGTGCCGAGATAAAAATCTGACCTGATAGCAAAATCCCACTTCTTGGTGATCTCCCGTAGGATCCAGACAACGCACCATTCGTCATCGACAGAGTCCCCGACGCGCATACGCCCTTCAAGCATCCACTTGTCATCCCTAGCTGCAGCGGAATCGACGTCCTTCACGACTTTAACCTCGAAAGAGTCTCTGTGCCAAAGAAATTGTGGCAAAATCTCAGAGACGTATGTTTGTACGCATGCTGCGAGTGTCGTTGCAGATGACTTGTCTGCTAGTGCTGGAGGAGGATACAGGGTATACTGAATGGTGTCCTCTGATATCGAAGGTGGGCGGTTGAAGATGTCCATCGCAATAGCAGACTTTTGAATCCCTTGTTTAAGATCGCCGTTTATTTTATGGAACCACTGACTAGGGGAGACTCATGCTAAAGATCGTCGGGACTGTATTTGTCAGCGAAAGTAGCCACCCCGACTCATTTCCTTTCTTGGTTCACCGAACTTCAAGTTCCGAAGAGCACCAATGGCGTCGACTACAGCCTTCAAGGACAGAAATCTCATCGCTGTCATAGGAGATGAGGTACGCTTGTTTCTACTAGTTAACATTGCTCAGAACCAGATTTGCGTCGGTAGGACTCGATAACGGGACTGCTTCTTGCAGGCATCGGCCACATCAACGAGCATCAGAGGAAGAACTTCCTCGTCGTAGACTCTAGTAAGGTCTTTGGCGTGTTTAACGTCATTTCATGCTTATGGATGAGTTCAGAAACACAAATATCAACAATCGAAGCTGCGTTCCAGGAATTCACCCAACGGAAGGACACCGCAATCGTCCTCATCAACCAGCATGTGAGCTCAAACCTCCCGTCGATCGCATCTTTCACCTGAATTTTACGTGTACTATTAGATAGCAGAGAAGATACGACCGACGGTAGACCGCTATCAAGAAGCATTCCCTACATTGCTCGAGATACCCTCCAAGGACCATCCATATGGTGAGTACCAAACATGCCTACAGTCTCCTTGTACCTTGTACTAACATGTAAGTGCAGACCCTTCGAAAGATTCGGTATTGAAGCGCGTTCAGAAGCTTTTCGGCGAGTAGAGAGCGTATGTCTTGCTACATTATTCCCATTGCTAGGGGTTAAATGTCCCTATGTACCATGTAATACAGATGTGCACGGCAAGCAGAGTCTACTTTGCCTAAATAATGCATTATCATTTCCCCTACCTTCGAATTGTAAGGTTGCAGCAGTTTATGCCGAAGTGAATCGCATGATTGGCTCATTCTCCCGGACACCTGGTGCTCGTTCAACGAATACCCTCACTGGATTCCGGGCTTCCGAGTCTAAAAATGAAGCGTTGGCATTAGTAGATAGGGACCAAAAAAGTGGCATACTCGGTATATCAATCAGGAGGTACCGGAAGACGAAGTAGCCATCGTCATTCTGTGATTCATGTGAGGATTCGAGAAATAATCTTTGGACTATGACATACCCGGACAAGATCGGCATGCACCTCTCCTTCTGTCCACAAAACGCCTGAGTCTGCTGCACCCTCAGATACGTTTCTTCGTCCCTTCAAGCCTGAGAACAGCCCAGCAAAGCTCCATATGCCTTTCTCTTGTTCTCTTTCATTATCCTGGTTGTCATTAGTTGACAGTTGCGGGTGAGGTGCAGGTGATGGAGCGATATCGCCGCTCAAATATCTAAATGCACGTTTTGCGGATTGCCCAATCGACTCCAGTTTGTCCTTCGCGAGCGCCATGGTTTCATCTAGAGTGAGGGAGCTGAGAGACTCAATGTATGAAGGGCCCGCTTCTTCATCTGCTTGCTGAGCTGATTTAGCGGAGGACGACCCTTGTACATAGAAGTTAAGGAGCATGTGCTCTCGCCCTGAAGAATCTACTGCGACCTGAGACGAAACGTGCCTATGCCTGTGTCTCGGTCGTGTGGAGGACGGCGGATTATTGTGGAATATAAGAGGCGCTCGCAGATATTTTGCAACCTGCATATAGCGAAATCGATATTATTTTGAACTCGGACTCGTAAAAATTTCTGATGACATACCCGAGCAGACGCATTGATACGGTCACAGGCATCGTTAAAAAGGACGGTAGGCGAGTTTCTTGAGAATAACTCTGATGTAAGGGCATATATGAGCACGGCAGAAAGCCCAGCACCCAGAAGAATCACAGCAAGGTTTGAAGTGCGCTGCGTTGTTCGAATCACTGTGTAAATAGACAGGATCAATCACAGTCCGTCGTAATGGATAAATAAGAAAAGTGGGAATTCATGCGCACCCTTTCCACCGGTACTAAGTTCGGACCACTGTTTCACTTTCTTTCCCTTGAGAGAGCCTTGAGATATTCCAAGTGTAAATGGTCCCACTGAGTCCTCTCGGTTCTGACGCGACCCACGCTGTTTCTGGTCAAGTGCGGATGAAAGTAATGAAGATGCAGCGTCTTGGTGAGTCACAAATGGCCTGCTAGATAATCCTAATGCATGGATTTTGTGATGGTGACCATGTGAAAATAAGAAGATGTAGGTCGATGGCCGCGAACGAGTACAAAGAGTATTGACCTGACGTGCGAGCCTCGCCATGGAGGTCATGGTAAAGTTAACGTTCTTGACTGCATCCGAAAGCGCATTACCCAAAAATGGTCACCACCTAATTTTGCCCGGCTAGCTCGAATTCTTGTGCACGTCCTACTACATGCGTGCGGCATGCCCATACCTGCCAGTGTCTGCTTTACCCGTATGTTTCTCACAAGTGTCCGGGATCCCAAAGGAATGACATTGGGCAGAAGAAAGAAGGTATCATTCATACAGAAGCTCAGAACCCCATTACAAGACAAATACAACGCTCTAAATTTATTATTACTCCGTCAGTAACTTATGATCGCTCTCCACGCAGGCGCCTAGCAAGTGCGAGGTCTTTAGGTTGGATGGTGACACGCTTAGCGTGAATAGCGGCGAGATTGGTATCTTCGAACAACGAGACAAGGTAAGCCTCAGCGGCTTCCTGGAGTGCCATGACGGCAGAGGATTGGAAACGGAGATCGGTCTGGATGACTCTGTTAACATATGAATAATAAAGAAAGGAGGTGCTAACCTTGAAATCCTGTGCGATCTCACGCACAAGACGTTGGAATGGAAGCTTGCGGATGAGGAGCTCCGTAGACTTCTGGTAACGACGGATTTCACGGAGTGCGACGGTACCAGGGCGGAAGCGATGAGGCTTCTTGACACCTCCAGCGGGGACCTGTCAAGGGATCGAACTAGTCAGTCTGGCATAGCGGAAAGTGTGACAGGGTCGACTAACAGCGGCGGTCTTGCGAGCTGCCTTCGATGCGAGCTGCTTACGAGGGGCTTTGCCTGTTTGACACAGTAAGGATGAGGTTTGGAGGATGAATACGAGAAAACATTCTTACCTCCAGTTGACTTGCGGGCGGTCTGCTTGGTACGGGCCATTGGACTTAAGGTAAGTGAGATTGAAAGTTAGTGAAGATGGATGTTGTCTGCAAGCCACGAACTGAAGGCGATCCCTTCTTATATATCTACGGTCCGTTTCGGCACGTGTACCTGGGATCAATCAACAATGATCGTTATATTTAGCCACAAGCGCGTCGCGCATACCCACGTGATTTCTGTGGACTTGTGCCTGTGTAGGACCAGAATGAGAGCACAACGGCATTGACACAAAAGATCACGAACTACACACATCTCCCGCTCAGAAGTGACAGCGATGGTGTCTATGACATTGGATACCACGCGTATTGAATGCATCGCTGAGTAAATTTTGAAATGGAACGCAAAGTCAGTCCTTCTCAAGAAATCACAATATTACTTGTTCAACCCCTTATAAGCTTTCAGTCCTTCATAAGCCAATACTTCAAATTTTCACGCCCCACATGCCATCGCACACTTTTGCAGCAAATGTGTGGCCGCCTTCTTTCGTAGACCATCGTCAGGCTCATTCGTGAGGTGCTTTCTAGCTCAGCTGACTCCTTCTATCGCCGAGTTACCATCTTTTTGGTAAGGCATCTGGCTGATCACATCAGTTTCCATCATCAACGTAGCTCCTGGCATGTGTTTCAAAATATGACACTGACCTGCGGCGTGCTCATGTTGGGCTTACTATCACATAGTATTGCGAGGTGTAGTCGGAAATGTCCCTGAAAATTCAGAACTGTTCATGGGAAGAGCTTGCCTATGCGATGAGCTCGCAGAAAGGGCAAGTAGGAATAACCTGGACTAGGCTGCCTAGTATGTCAGCTACGAGTCACCCCTAAATGCTAATAACACTCTCAAATTTTCGTACCGAATGCCAGTGAACGCACAAAGTCATCAGGCCCGAGCTTATTACTCGCTGGGATCCGGAAAAGCTCACATGTAAGCGCCTCCAAAAAGTCACATGTGGGTAAGTTGAGAGAAAGCATGATAGGACCGACGTCCTTTACGCTTGTAGAAATCATCTTGCCAGCAAGCTGGATAACCACGAGGCCGATCAGTACTGGTACAGCAAGCTGTATGATACATGATGTAGCTTGGGACGTTTAACGACACTTGATGCCCCATTTTGTCTGTTCGACGATCGTAGCACGAAACTTTGCAATTGACCATGAACCCGAGCATTTCAACTGGGAACACTGGGCTCGTCAAATACATTTGTTTTGTCGGCGGACATGCTGAGGAGTTGCGCTCCTCCTACGTCATGTTTCTCGATGCGAGGTTCGCGATTTGAATGCAGAACTAGTACTGATCATTGAACGAAGAATTAAAAATCGCATTGGGAAGCACAGCAGCTTAGTCAGCAGCTTCACAATTCAATAGATGTAAACACTCGGTATCACCACGATATTTTTGTTCTGAGACATCCGTTATCCGTCGCATCCGAGAATGCCGCCGCACCTACATAATGGCGGGCTCTTTCACGCCTGCCACTCATATATTCTATCGAAAGCTTCATCGACAGCTTCATCCAAATCACCATGCATTCCACTGCAAGTCTCTGCTCATCAAGGTACGGCCATCGTTGGGGATTCACGAACTGGTATGTTTAACTTTCAGAACATACGTATGATTTTTTCATGGCTCCCGCAGCAATTTCAATGATAACTTAAACTCCCTCGACATCTTCGGAAACCACAAATTGGATTTCCTGCAGAACATCCGTGAAATACGCCAAGAGAATGAAGGCGGAAGCATGTTCCCCAACCTTTCCTGGCTGTCTCATAATCCTGATCCTAGTTCGATAAATCTTGTGGCCCCTTTTGCCCACGATGCTCCCGAAAAGACTGGCCAACACCACGTTCGTGCTCCTCGGATAGACGTGGATGGCATATCATACAGCAATGCCACCACTGGGAAGAATGGGTCCCTGGCTGCGCTCATTCCTGATTTCAGAGCCCGTCAAAAGGACAAGACGCCGTCTGCTGTACCTGGGCAAGCAAAGGTTTCTTTGATCCAGACTATTGCTCGCTTGGAAAGGGAGGTGCCACCGCCCACAGGGCATGTATGTTTAGTCTTCACAGATATTCGGAATTCGACCCAGTTATGGGACAAGAACCCTGCTATGTCGACGGCGATACATCTGCACAATAATTTGCTTCTACAGCACCTTCTATATTGCGGCGGATACATTGTCAAGACAGAAGGCGACGCATTCATATGTGCCTTTCCAACAACCCTTGCCGCAGTATGGTGGAGCATTACTGCCCAGGTTCAACTTCTTCATGTACCCTGGCCTCAAGAAATACTGGATTGCGAAGAAGGCAAAGAGGTCTACGATGAACAAGGAAACCTTATTGCACGCGGCCTTTCCGTCCGTATGGGCATTCACTCTGGAACCCCAGCGTGCGAAGTAGATCCTATCACTGGCCGCATGGATTATTTCGGGTCCATGGTTAACCGATGCGCCCGTATCAGTGCTAGTGCGTTGGGTGGACAAATCATGTGCAGCGCCGACGTTGTCCGTGAATTCAATGCGAGTTTGTTTACTTGCGATCCGGCCTCGAAACCTCAGCCAGCCCGGGCTCTCGAGGAAATTCGGCAACTGCAGGCAGTTTTTGTCCCTGTTGGTGAAATCAAATTGAAGGGACTGGAGGTTCCAGAAATGGCCACTCTCGTCTACCCTGCCGCGCTTCTAGGACGCCAGCGCTTAGTTGCATCTGGGTTGAGCACGCCCCCGTCATCATCCAACCCCGGGTCACCAGCAGATCCTTATGCCCACATCAGCACTGCACAAGCAAGCTGTGACCGAACTCCATCCAATGATGCATGTCTAGGGAGATGAGCTTTACGTCTTCTTCATACCTACTAGACCTGTCCCTTTGTATAGCGTTTTGATTATCATATTTGTGCCTTTCTACCAGGAACAGGATTGTTTATTGTCAAGTGCCGTGTTACTCAATTTCACCCCTCGGTAGAAGAGTTGTGATGCAAAAAAATTAACACCCTCGAGCTCAAGTGCTGAGGGCGTCGCGCTCCTCCTACTTCAAGTTCATCGTGCTCGATGCGAGACTCGTGAGTCGAAAGCAGAACTGGTTGGAAACTATAGATGGTGTCGCAACTTGCATCGCGCAGCCCTGGACGTTAACCGCTGACTCCGAGAAAAAGGATCTCAGTGCTCACTCAGGCCCAGCCTCACAGTCGTGAAACGCCACCGTCTATCGAACGGACGTAAAAAATTGAACCTAACCTTACGCGACCCTTAAATTTCCCATTAGCCGACTTGAACGACTGACCTCGTCATTACTAGTGACGCGCTCTACCAACTGAGCTAAACGGGATGCATTTCCGGGCTCATGGCAAAGGTCATTATTGTCACCATTGTATTTGGTCGAAGGCATAGCCTGGTAATAAACTAGAGCTTGTCAATGCTACTTCCCAAACGTTTTCACACGCTCTGTAACAGCTTTCTTCAACTGTGCAAGAAGTTGTCAACCAGATCATAAAATATCGTGAGGAAGAAACTTACTGGAGGGCTAATTCCGTTACCTTCGAAATATGCTAGGACAAATTCCTCTGCTACCCAATCATTTTCCACTGAACCCATATCTTGAAGTACCAGAGTACGTGGGCGAGACGGGTTGCGCAATGGCGCTAGGAGCACTATGTCAAAAGGTTTACCCTTTGACATTGATGTATTCGGGAATAGCGATTTTAATGTCCTCAAGGAGGACTGGGCTGCAGGTTCCTCTGCTGGGGTAATTGTAGCACGTGTATGTGCGAGCTGCATGCGCGCAGTGAGAGCACGCATAAAGCCATCGCGGAGATGTGAGTAAGATGTGCCGCGAGTAGGTACTAAGCAGGGTGAAGTTCAAAGCAATGACGGCATGTGCCCAGTACAGTAAAGACTTGCCTATTCGAATGGCGCAGGCGGTATTGCGGACAATGTGGTCGATTTTTTCCTCGGGAGTTGCAGTCATGGGAATCTATCGAATGTCAATCAGGAGTCAGGATACAAGAGGGAGGAAGAGCAGTGTCACATTCAGGTTTGGATTGGCAAGGTCGGCATAAAAGCCAACAGAGTACACCTTTATGCCAAGGAATGACACGGTTCTTACCCCAACGCCAATGAGTGAGAACTGAGGCAAAGGGAACTTTGATGGTACAAGAAGGGTCTTAGGGAAAGCAATCGATGTCGCGGGATCAACTATGAAGTTTTGAGCTCTTGTACTAACCCAGTCAGGCCACGAAACATACTCTCGAATTTGGAGTCGGGCAGAGATGGGTCGGCATCGAGATGGATGGTTGTGCTCTGTACCGCATATGCAGCTGAAAATATGGAAACAGCAGCGCCCAATAGTAACGGTTTCGCGAATGACCTAGACTGCTTGGAAGTTCGTATTATACATGGACGAGTCCATGATGAGTTGAAAATCGCCAGCGGTCGTAGAAATTGAGACATATGAAGGCACCTGCTGTAAGAGAAGAACGTCGGGAGAGCCACGTGGGAGTATTATTATCTGCATAAGTATCACGCGTTAGGCGTTTACGGAGTAATATTGCTGTTGGGGACGACGCAATCCTCCTAAACAAGTCAAATCCGCAGATAGACGACGCGTCAGCTGGAAATTCATTCTAATATAAAAACACGTACGTTCTCAATCAATCCCATTTCTTTCAGCACTTCCATCCTTCAGATATCGCCCCACCGCGGGAACTGACCTCATATCATCCTCCCATAATTGTTTCCCATCATAATCAGCGTCCTCCTTCATGTCATTTAGTATCAGTGATCTCATTGCCGAGTTTGCAGAAGAGAGTGGTTTTTCCATTTCAATGGATGAAGAAGATACTACGTCCGTGGACGTCCTCGAGTCACCTTCCGATGACATTGCCGCGGAATTCGTCACTGATCGCTCTGCATATGAGAAGCAAAAGGCTACTCTTCAGACTTATCTTGATTCCCTCCCTTACGAGTGCGAGTCCATTGATGCCATGCAAGCCAAGCTCGAGTACATAGTTGGCAAGTTAATAGTCTGCGCTAAATCCAAGAATTGGTTGGTCCTCACCACCTGGGATGCAATCCTGCAATGGTATGTTATTGTCCTACACAATACCATATTACTCACCCCGATTTCAGCTGGCTGCAGATGCGCTACCCCATGACGACATCCACCCGCGCCGCATTGGTCCGCTTCTATTACGAATTATGCCTTCTGCCTGGCATAGAAGTGCGGGTCATCCGTAGCTGGGCAGATATGTTGTACCGCCTCTTAGGATCCAAGACCGTAAAGCGCAAACTTGAGGCCACTGACCTCCAACTCCCCTGGAAACCCCTATGGGATCTATTGTACAAAGAGCTATTCCCCAAAGGCCGCCTCGCAGAATTTCAGTGAGTGTACCGCAACCATGTCCATCTACTAGTGTTTAATGCAAGGTGGGCAGGGGAAATCGTAACTTGAACAATATATTATTATATGTCGCGGAGAGCTGTAAGCGCTACTTCCCAGCGACTGATATCCCCGATATGCTCGAGACGTTCTTGCCTATCCTCACTCCCGATGTAAGTCATAGATCTCTTGGAATTGATGAATATCCCATCAGATTAATGCCACTCAGACTACATTGACGATGATACCCGTTCTGACTTCGTTTCTTCCACCGACACACACACATATCTACCTTCCCGTGATATTCAGAATTTGGGAAGCTTTCAATTCGCACGTTATGGACGATAGATTTCTCGAATTTGCTGGAATCCTCGCGGAGGAACATGTCGCTGGTAAGGAAGGACTCGCGGGAGAGGAAGGAGGTACCGCATGGAAAGATGTCGGTATTTGGACACAAGAAGAGTGGCTGATGCTTGTTAGCAAAGGAATAGAGTCACTATGTAGGGTTTTTGAGTACACTTGATCAACATCTGCTAACTTCTTGTTACAACAGATGTTCCTGTGGGCAATTCGAGCGTGAGCCATCTCTTTCTCTATCTTCCAACAGTGATATTGAACTTAATTATAGCAGAATATCGCTGCTACAGCTGTTCAGGCAGATGCTTCCGCGGCACGTCAAGGTTCCAAAGTCAAGAAAACAATCAGTAGGATCAGTCAGTATCTTCAGATCTTCTGCGCCACACGAGCAATCCTAATTTCTGCAGGTTGCTTGGCTAAACTTTTTGTATACTCAATGGCCTTCGATGGCCCAATACGCGGAGATTCCGCATCCACTCCCGGGTCTCCCAATAGCCAACCGATGGGATACTTGGCCGGTTCGAAGGCGCTTGACTCGTTAGACAAATTGATCACAAGCACAGAATCCTACTTTCATCCATCGAACTCCGGTCATTGGACGTTCACGGTACGTTATGTACTGAAATGGGTGGACATCTGCTCATATTCCCCCTAGCTCACGAATTTGTTGCAACGTCTTACCGTCGAGTTTGCCGACAGATGGCTTGAAGAACAGCAGCCTTCGTGCAAAACCCCCGTGGTACGTGTGACACCAGGGCTCATTACAGTAAACTCACGTGCACAATGTAGGCACATCGTCTCACCCCTTCTCTTCGCCGAGCGTTCGTCGATGTTTTACGCACGCCTGCGCTCCTCGCCATGTTTTCCAAGGATTCCTTTTCTATCAGCATGGCACAAGGTGCACTGCGCACCATGGCATTGCTTGAGCCAACACTCATCATGCCTGAGCTCCTCGAGCGTGCCTACGGTGGTTTGGAAGTGGTGAATGAGACCCACCGCACTACCGCAGTGTTGAAGATGCTGTCCGGCATCTCACTTCCGCTTGTTTCAGAAATTATATGGAGGCCGGGACAAAAGCACCTACTTCCTCTTCTCGAACTTTGCCTTCCTGGCATTGATCTGGTAAGATACTTTACATTCTCATAGTGTATGCTTGTTACTCATCGCGCGACGTTTAGAATGACCCAAATAAGACTATCTGTGCTACTTTATTCATTGTCAGCGCCATGCAGCATGTGAAGGTTGGAGATCTCTCCATGCACCATTCCGGTTTCGCGTTGTCTGGGGATGCACCAGGCGAAGAATTCATGGAGGTTGATACCGATGACACCCGCATCCCTGAAGGTGTTGAAATGAGCCCATTCGTTTCTTTGGGCAGGCAAGAAGAGAGGACTCTTGTCCGCGAGAGTACCGCAGGCTTCGCAGGTGTGGTTCGTTCTCTTTGAATGAAGAAAGGTTACTCACTCCCCACTAGATTGGGTGACATCGCTCTTTCGCAGAGTTCTAGCTTTATACGAGAATCTCCCTGAAGAAGGTGGGAAGAAGAAGACTACCGGCGGAAAGACGGAGGAGACTGTATTGAAATCGATCAAGAGCATGCTTGACGTGGTCACCTTGCACCTCTCAGACCAACTATTTGATCTCGTTTTGAATCTCGTTTTCGACTACGCCGCGATAAATGCGAAGTCTAATGCCATCCGAGCATTCGGCCAACTCGTAGCATGCCTGGCACGCGCACAACCTCAGAAAACTTTGGATAAGTTTTTGCCTTCGTGTATCTCACGCATACAAGAAGAACTCAAGTACGGAGCTTCGAGCGTTAGGACAACATCAGCACACGATCTTGTTCCATCTGACACAACGCTGCATTGGAGTGAGTGGCTTCAATTATTCTTTGTCGGACATCTAAGCAATTGTCTTAACAGATATGTCGATATTGCGCGGGTGTCTTGCATACGGCGCACATGCTGTAAGTGGGATCTCATTCCTTAGCAATTTTGAGTTCCCGAATGCGTGATCAATTATAGCTCCTCAAGCATAAGGAAGACATCATTAACCTTTTATCGCTACTTTTGAACAAGACGAAGAATGAGCGTGGGTACACGGGCACTGCCGCGATCGTCACTAGAGTGATGCATGCGCTATCTGGTGTCTATCCCTCTGACAACCGCTTTGTGAATGAAGACGTATGGAATCAATCTGGTCGGTCACGTCGACACCACTATACTTACGCAACTGATGGTTATTCAGAGTTTGGCAAGTCCCACAACACTCAATGGGGCCGATTGTACGAAGCGAAGGATGTGAAGGTGGAATGGCACGGTGAGTGCAATATCATTACACTTAACGCAACTGCTGACCATGTGATATCAAGTCCCAAGCGCCGAGGAAGTGCAATTCATTCTAGACATTTTGGATCGCGTAGCAACTCCTGCGCTTGATAAGATAGAGGCCTTGGCGCGGTCTACTCAGCATTGGGATGAAGTCGTTAGGAATGACTTCTGCAGGCAAGTTGCAAAACTACGAAATTAGTACTCCATTAAACATAATTCTCACAGATACCTCTTGTTCGTGAGGTCTGTCTGGAGCGGCCTACCGTCATTCCTGAAAGAAGGACCCAAAGACGTAGTACACCCATGCATTAATTCAGACACAGAACTGGAAGGACTTATTGTTGATCACCTTGACGTCGAAGCTGGATTTATTCTCACCGACCCTCGCGATCCTCGTTACCAACAAGCCTTGCAGCACCGCGTCCGTTTTGGCAATGTCGTGCATTTGGCCGCTGTCGCCTTGCGCCAAATCCAAGGAGGTGAAGATCATTTGGATGCTGTCGTCGCCGTCGTGAAGGCCATCGATACTTACTTTTTGGATTACGGGATGAGCCGGCAAGACTTTATCACATTGCAAAAGAATTTTGCACAATCGAGAGAGTGAGTTGTCTAAACGCATTTTTTTTCCTTATCTGACGTAAACCAGGGTAAACCGAGTGTCGGCAAGGCAAAAAGAGAATTCGCGAGTTACGTGGGTAAAAAGAGCACAAGTCTACCACTGTGGCCGGCTCTATATCCACGCTTTGTATCGCCGAAGGTCGTCCCTGGATGACACGTTACTGAAGGAAGACCTTGCGGAGCTCTGTTTGTCACCATACACACGAGTGCGACGGTGAGTTCCATGATGGCACTATTCGTTCTTGTCATGACCTATTTTTCAGCCTCGCTCAGAGTGTGCTGCACAGCACATGTGGTGTGAGTGCAAATATATTCTATTTTGACCACATTGTGACTTCGGTTCAGTCCTATGTCCGTGCAACAAGATACATTATGCCAACTATTTTCAACGCGCTGTCGAAGGGCAATGATCCTGATAGGATCAAGGGCGCCTTGTACGTTCTCGGTAACAAAGGCACTGGTACGTAGTTCTACTGCGTTTTTCAGGATGATCTGATTCGAAGTCCGCAAAAGCCGCGCTGAACATGTCTGGTATGTCTCAACGGTAGTAAGTATGATTGATTCTAATCCCGCGTAGAGCCGCCGCTGCGAAGGCAATACCTGGTTGCTTTACTAGAATGCCAGCACGAAGAGAAAGTGAGTACAAGTCGCAACATGCGGCTATGAAACCCCTTTAATTTCATAATAGCCCTCTATACAGAAGCTTGTCACCACTTTCTCCACGGAGTGTTTGATACACCTCAGTGAAGAAGTCATAAGGACTTCTTCATACACAGCCCCTACTCCTGGGGTTGAAGCCTCTATTCGCACTCTTGAAGAAGAGTTCTCGCCTGCTGTCGTTGATGGAAAGCTGACAAAGGCGGCAGTAGAATGTGCTGCTGAGCATACAAAACGATGTTTGGAGGAGACCGACAAAACTGTGTGTATCACGCTGTCGATGCGTATTTTGATATTGATATTTTGTGATAGGTTCGCTCTATACTCGAGATTGCCTCTCGGCCTACGACGCATGTACGTTATTCCTCATTGTCGTCCAACTAATCTAAGAAAGGCTTTAGTGGAGATATGTACACATGGCCATGAAGTTTTTGATGGGCTTCCTTAGGCGCGACGCAGTGGCTCCTCCGGAGTTGGCCCGCTTCTTCATGGAACAGACACTTAGCCCGCAACCAGGAATAAGGGCTAGTGCTGAGCAGTACGTGGTTTTATTCAAGTATGCACCACATCGATTCATTTACTTATTTGTCTCTTCACAGGGCAATCGTGAAGACTGCCGTTCTCATGAAGATACGAGCGTACGCCAAAACTGACGCTGAGCTCTGGCTCTGCAAATGGCAGAGTCCCTTTGCGAGGACTATTCCCCTCAACAACCCGCCTGCTTTCCTTGCGCAACTTGACCAACCCGTCCATGAAGTCGAGTAAGTCGAGTCATTTGTCGTCCAGAGTTTGTTGTTCATGCGCTCCTTAGCGGCTTTTACGTTGACCTGCTAGACACTGGCTTTTTGGCTTGGTCAAAGACCATCAAATGCTACCCTGTGAATCTAACTGACTCAGTGCCATGGGACTTAGCGTCAAGGCAGTGCTTACAAGCCATGAGCAGCTTTATTGGAGAAGGATATTTTGCTCAGCTTGCAACATTGTGGAGCCAAGAGTCCAGCAAAGCCTCTGGTTCACCGCATCTTCACGCAGAGAATGTCAATTTTATGATTACTCTAGGTCCTCATCGTTTCACTTTTTCATCCGTGAACTCGTTGCTGACCCTGCTGCAGCAAAATTGTTCAACGGCGAACACATGCATCTAATTCTTCGAATTGTCGAACCATTGATGATCGATGCGGATAAGTTCAAGCAGGCGGCGGCGGCCGAGATATTGACCGGACTGTTGCGCGGTATTCTTCCTGCTCTATACTGTTGTATCCATATCTGATGTGCTTCATCACAGGATCCAAACACTGGCCCAGGAAAACACGAGAAGAACTGTGGTCTTGGCTCACCCCACGCTTTGACGTGATTCTTGCTCAGGCGAAGCCAGATACTATTTCGTACTGGACCTCGTTCCTTGAGGTATATTATTCTGTAGTTGTACCGAGAAACGTTACTCATTGACTGCCGAAAAGCATACCCTACTGAACCTTGACCCACGTCGCTTCCAGCCTTTGGTCGATTGGATATTATCCCTTCATCTTGACTTCCAGGGCGACTCTGCGTTTTCCAGCAAGTTTCTTTCCCGTCATTAGCCCTGTTTTGCTCATTGTCTTGCAGTGACGAAGGCTCTCAATGTTATCGTTGTGTTCATTGATTCTGTCGGTGTCCGGTTCAATAGCGTATCTGAGAAATATGCATCGACTTTCTTCAATAACGCGGACTCCAACTATGCAGAGGTATTTGCTTGATACGGAAATGCCATACCTGTGTCTCATATCTTTTGATACAGATAAGGACTTCGATAGCCAATGCCCTGTGTTTGATAGCCAAGTATCAATGGAGACCAGCATACCCCTCTGTGGATGCCCTCCTCGTGGCGTGCGCAGAGAGTCCAGATCCACTCCGCATCAGGTATTTCCCCTCGAGGAGTTCTTCTGATATAGCATTTAGTTGTCATTCCTTTTCAGACAAGGATTTTTCTCTTATCATATACAATCGATCATCGATAATCTGCCTAAATGGAAGGGCGAACGATTCCCTCCACCTAGAGTTTCACAGTCCCGAGTGGGTAATATCATATTTACCGGAATTCTCTTTCTTACATTCATCTTCAGTATGACAAAGTCGGCTTGACCAGTAGGCTTCGCAATTCTTTTCATCTGAAGTTCTAACTGAGACCTGACAGTGCTGCTCTGGCTATGGATATCTCTTCATAGTCCTGAAGCTTGTCTCGTTCGTCCTCATGCCATGGCTCTGCTGTTTGTGATCCGTTCAATTTACTGCATTATTTTGCTAAAATATCTTTAGACCTGAACTCTTGAGCATGTCAGAATTGAGCGACAATGCGGAACTTCAAAAGTACAGCAGCGCCGTGCTTCGTGTTTTTTCCTCGGCCCACCTGCCGTCTTCGCTTACACACATCGTCCTGGAGAACCTGGTTTCGGCTATTCAGTCATCTGAGGTATATTCATTTTACCTAAATAAAGAATTTACCTGGAATTTTTCTAGTCATGGCGAATTCGATTGCATGCATTGCCTGCCCTGGTCGTTTTCTTCTATCGGAACCTCTTGACGATTTCATCTAACGGCGTACTCAAAGTCATGGATGTATTACTCGATTGTTTATCAGATGAGAATGTCGAAGTTCGAGAAATGTCGTCCAAGACCCTGTCTGGAGTTGTAAGATGTTCACAGCGGCAGAATATAATTCCATTGAAGGTGTGTGACGATAGCCTCCGTAAATTTCCACTAATTAAGCTCCATTTAATTCAGAATCGCTTCATATCATTGGCGCGCAGCATAAAGCTCCCCTCGCGTACACACCATGACTATGGAGAGTCACTTAGGAAGCTACATTCCGCTATCCTTGGCCTATGTGCCCTTATTGAGAGTTTCCCGTACTCTGTCGAACCCTGGATGCCGTCCCTCACAGAAGGTCAGTGGATGTTGTGAACTTTCTTGTTTGAAACTCATGTCCGCTCGCTATAACTCTCTTACTAATTTTGATCATCTTCGTCAATACAGTCCTGGCGAGACACGCAACAGATCCGCCGCCGATCTCGACGACGATTCGTCACTGTGCTTCCGAGTTTAAGAAAGTAAGGTCCCTTCCTAATGTACGTTGATTTGACCTGACGAATATCATTCTATCCAGACTCACCAGGTAAATTGCTTCCGAAATCATGAGAAATTTTGTCGCACCTTACCATCGATTGTACAGGATACCTGGCACAAGGATCAGCTAGCCTTTGACGAAGATCAATTACAGAGCCTCTCTACAATGCTTGTTGGTACTTCATATTGTGGGTGAATTGTGACTGTTATGGGAGCTGTGGCTGATCAACGGCCATATCAACAGACGCCTAGATAATGTTTCATAGATTGGCATCGATCCGCGCCTCCGTCAGGACTCAGCATCAGCAGGACGTTCGTATTACATCGCCGTATCGACTATGTATAAATTAGGGCACATGCTTGATGTTCGTTTTTAAGTATATCAGGTCTTCTTCAAAGAATGTGTGCTATCGATGATTACATAATTCCGCCGATGACTGACTTTGTGTCCTCTACTCCCGCCTGGATGCTCCTGCCGAACAGCTTTGTATGCCATTAGATGTAGGTTTCAACTCAATTGAAAAAAAGAAGAAGTTCCAAGGCTCGTTGGCCCGCAATTCATCGGCTCGGAACCACATGATGGGTATATGTAACTCTTGGAGACGGCCCATCAGCGCGTGTGTTGCGCGTGTTCCGGTCATTTGAATTGGTGCCTTGAAAAATATGTCAAGTCGGCTGACGATGTAATCGATGACCGAGCCCGTATTATAATCATTTGGTCTGACGAGAGTCAGGTCCTCGTGTTTTGTTCATATGGCATTGCAACCCCTAAAAGTTTGTCTTCAAACTTAAAATTGCAGAATATGCGACGGGTAAATCATGTGGTCATAAGAAGGAGTAGAGAAAGAGCTTCCCGTAAGTTCTAGATATTAGCGGCATTATCTTCATATCGCGGTAAAGTCATCTCTAAGCCAGGTCATCATCGATGTCAACTGATTTGAAGCGATAAGTCGATAATGGTTCATATACTGCGCGCTTCGTGCGTAAGTCTTCTGAGGCGTCACGGTGATTATCTAGCCGGATTATGGCACCATCAGCCAGGTTCCGAGGCACGGTAGTGATTCATCGTTGCGAGTTCTTGTGACTCGTGCCCCAGACATTGGAGCTGATACGCGAGGAGCTATCTGGACTGTGGGGTAGATTTATGCACGTTCGAGTCTTAGGTTAGCCCCTAGTGCTATGAGCAATGAACACTACGCCTGCCTTTTCGGTGCTAAAACTTCCGAAATCCAATCAAACTTGATTGTTCCGTGGCCGCAAGGTATCCAAGCCTTTCTTTCTGATTGAAGTTCCCCGGTTTTTGCGTCAAAATGGGTCTATGGAATATATTAGAGCAATTAAAGTGGAATTAATGGAACACAAATAGCACGATATCGACTCACGTGAAGTGGCATGGATGACTCTGGCTCGGACGCCGACACAAGAAATGGAAATATAAGCCCAATTCAAAGACGATAAGAACACCAATGAATAGAGGTGATGCTGTAGATGGGTGCAAAGAGGCAAAGCGTGGCGATCACGGACGGTGCTTGCTTGCTTCGCATGATTGTTCGGGGGGTGCCAAAGGCGGTCCTTGGGATTATTTCACAGAGCGGCGTCGGAACCATGGAGGTGCTGCGGCTACATAGCATCATGGCACGCTCGTGGGACGGCATCAACACGTGTTGGGCAGTGTCACTTTGGGATTAGTACCCTGGAGTATTTTGCGATGAATGTTCGATTTTTAACAGAAGTTCCGAGCAATGGAATTACTTCAAAAGAGCCTTGTCGTCGTAGCAAACGATCTGCAGGTTGATGTATTGATTTTCGGGTCATCAATTGCGATGCACGTGTACCCAGAGTTAAATTTGAAATTGGAGTCAACGGAAGTAGCTTGCAAAGACACGTTATATGATGCCCTCAAGGGAACACGAGCTAGTTGAGGAATGATTGAGCGCCTCATGAGGAGCAGCGAGGAGCATAGTGGAATGGGTTGGGTTGGGTTGAAGGGCTTCAAGGTGTATGTAGCCAGTCCCGTACGGCGTTGTCAAGTTTAAGCCGATAGTTACGACATCAGCCATGTAAACCAGTGCGAGCGAAGTGAATTACATAGGCTAGGCCCTTGCTCTAGTGTTCGGTTCCACCTTTTTCGTTTTGACCACGACCATCCACGATTCAGGTTGTTGTCCTCTACAAAGAATCATAGCTATTTACTGAACCTTTGTTTTCACAGTATCTAATAGTTCTCATTTTTGAGACAAGGGAGCGCCCAGTCACATCATCTCCAATCCTCATTGCACAGGGCTCATTATAATTATTGGCAATCGCCGCCGCAAGAAGGGCACGTTGCGATCAAAACCCCTTCGCAAGGTCAGTCAGGGCTCCTCCCCTTTGCCTCATTTCATTACCATAACCTCCAAGAAGATCTAAAACCCTCGACCTCCACCCACTTTGCCACTTCAAACACTTGACCTGGGTCCTGATCTTCAACACGCGACCCCGGTCCTCACGACCTCCTCACGCCTCGTTTTAGTTCATCTCACTTTTTATACCTATCTTGTGCTTTCTCTCTAGATCTTTACTGCTTGTCTTCTTGCATTCTATCCAGCAAAACGTTGACGGCGGTCTCTATCTATCAACTCACTTAGCAAATCGTGCTCTCAACATCGCATCACCTATATCCTATACATCATCGCATCTTTGATTATTCTCTCATACCGCACGCACGACAAATTTTTATCCAGCAATCATCGGTCGCTCATCAGCTTGTTAATTAACTGGTGGGTCAATTTCTTTGCAGCGTGTTCTTGCTTCGCTGACAATTCCCATTATTTAAATCAGATTTAAATGCAAAAGGTGGTCACCGCTACTACTGCACCCACACACAATTTGTACTTTGCACGCGAATCAGGTTCAAGAAAACCCATCCCAGCTCGAGCACAATCAACGGGCACAACTGGTTGGTCCCAAAGTCCCCTTGAACACCACAACTTGAACCCAGACTTCACAACCGAGGTAAGCCATGCTCCATCTCTCTCCAAGACAGCCTTCTAACGTATTCCCGTAGACTTGGAACGTTTCATCTGCGCAAGACTCGCCACCGTCTCTTTCATCCTACATCCCCTCGATTCAAAAACCTTCAGCAATGCCTGTTCGTACGAACATCGTAGACATGTCAAAAGCCGAAAACCCTGGCCATCCGTCTGAGCGTGTCCCAAACAACGCTCAACGATGGCGGCTCAATGCTTCGGGACAGCTTATCGATCCAGACGCATCGCTCGACTGGGATCTTGCCCAGGATATTGCCAGGCTGAAACTTGGCGCTGTAGGCGACCTTGGGGACGACATACAGGGCCGACTGGGGACTTCTCCTCAGTCCAAGCTAGGCGCTGTGAATGTAGCGCCATTCAACGATGCAAGTCCGCTGGAAACGGCTTCTGACGTTAGTCTTGACTCCTCCCCGAATACCTCTGATCATCAAATTTCACCGTCCCATTCTCGCGTTTCGTCCACTGACACACTGGAATCCCACGAATCTGCCATTTCTTCGGCCAGTCATACCATGCGTGGGCAGCCCCAACTGAAGATAGCAACGAGCAATGAGGGGAAGGAGCGCCCTCACTCCTTCAGTGGTGGACTATCGACTGCTGATTTGCGTCGCTTAAAGCAGGCAGGGGAGGAACATGTACATTCCGTGCCTGCTCACCCTTGGCCGTCTGCTGCTTACCGGGATCGCGTTGGTGGCGGAGACAAGTCTTTTCCGTCTGAGCAGCCCCAGTACCCATCGCTGACCAACGCATCATTTGGTCGCGGGCAACAGCAATTTGACTACCGTTCCGCACAAGGTAATGGGGAGTTGCAGGGCGAATATGGCCCTCAGCGCAGCTATTTCCCCCAGCCTTCTGCCCCCAGTGCCGCCGCGCCACAGCACTTCCTCCAAGGTCGCCCGGCAAATGGGGTTCAATCTACCTATCGCCAGCCTCAGCGAGGTTACCCCCCACAGCCGTTGGTCCCAAGCCCAACGGGACTTGCTTATGGTCCAGCACATGTTCCTCACCTGTCGCTTGGTAACGCTCAACAACTATATGACATGGTTCTCCCTACAGGAGACAGTCATCACCCGGCCGTTACTCGAGTGCAGCAACAACACAACGTTTTTCGTGGTGCTCATCAGCACTCTGCCTCGGACCCTTCCGCTCTGCGAGATGCTGCTACATTGGCGCTTCTCAGCAACCAAGCAGTTTTCGCACAGGCGGCTCACGGAATGTATCCCCCCATCCACCCTGGCCTCTACAATCAATTCTACGGTACTCCGGAATCATACCCCTCTGATCTGGCTGTCGCAGCTATGGCTAGCCGTCTGCAAACCCATTTCGCTAGTCCGTATGGAGCGTTGCCAGCTCAAGGCATGGGCGTAGATCACTCAAATGCAGGATCTGAGAGCCCTTTGCAAAACAACGGTGGACCGAGTGCTAACAACCGCAAGCTCGGCTTGTACAAGACCGAGTTATGCAGGTCATGGGAAGAGAAGGGTTCATGTCGGTACGGAGCGAAATGCCAGTTTGCCCATGGGGAAGATGAACTTCGGAATGTTGCCCGTCACCCCAAGGTAAGCACTCATCGTTGCCTGCAATACTGAGTATTGAAATCATGGCATCTCAGTACAAAACAGAAATCTGCAGGGTAAATTTCATTCTTGGTTGGGGTTTTGTTTTCTAATGATGGCAAACAGACATTCTGGGTGTCAGGTGCATGTCCATACGGGAAACGTTGTTGCTTCATCCATACCGAGCTGCCGGTCTCGGGCATCGCACCGGGAGCCGAAGGTGTTCCTCCGCCTTCGGCCACCGCAAGCAATCGTGAGCGCTCGAATAGCGACCCCAACGAATCATCGATATCCCTTCTTCAGCGCATCCAGCGTAAGGGTGACGCAACGCCAGTGGATGCATCTCCGCCTTCGGGTAACTTCTTTAATTCACGACCTCCTACAGGCTCGCTTCGTGTCGACACGTCTGCTCTCAATAATATTACGAAGCAGAACAAGTCGGCATACCCTACTTTTGCCAGCAATGCCTTGATGCTCTCAAGCTCCGAACAGACACCTGTGAAGTCTCCAGTTGTCCCTTTGACAGCGGGTCCTGATTTAGGGCGGCACAACAACGCACGCATGGATATCGTAGGATACAGCCAGGTGAGTATGTTGTGGCTGTGTGGAACCTATTTTGACACGAGAACATTTGTTAGCAACGTCTTAACAGGACGAGCGCCGCGACACCCAACGCCAGACACTCTTTCAATGGAACGGATGTAGATCTAGATTTCTCCTCGCCGTCCACACCTTCTGCTGCAACTCCCACAACGTCTTTTGCACTGTCGCAAGCCGATAGGGTTTCGAACAATAATGCTGTTCCACGTGCGCACGTTAGATCTGGGAGTGCTGGAAACTGGGGCAGTGTTACTCGTAGTAGCAACCTAGCTGGTGTGCCCTCATACCCACAGGCGTCTGGAGCCGGGGAATCTAATTCTCCGTGGGCATCAGGTGACCTCACTAGGCTTGGAGAAAACTGGATGTGATGCATCGGGTTGTGGTGTTCGAGAACTTCGCCGCTTGGTCGGACGCTCTTTTGTGATATCGATGTTTGTTTCCATCCCGTAGTCACAGTGGAGATTACGAGACATTTTCCTCATCTTCTACCTTACTTTGTACAAAAGGCTTTTGTATACCTCATCTTACGTCTTGTTTTCATGTGCCCCTTGTCACGCTTCTGATGATGATATTTTTCATGACTATCTCCGTGCGAACGTACGGTACACCCTCTCCATCTCCTCTGCTCATCAAATCTCCCTTTGGCTTCTCTTGCAGCGCATCGTGATTGTCGATTGGTGAACTCTCTTGTCGTCTTACGTGTTGAGCTAGAAGTCATCTTGTGCATGAACTAGAAGTCACCTTGTCCACCAAATGGCAAAGACAAGCTCGAAGGCATTTACACATCGATGATAGTCCATCAGCTAATGCGATCAGGCCGCATAGTACCTAACAAACATTCGAACCTTCCAACTCAGAACTTTGTAGTCAATACAAATTCACCAAGCTTCCACTTTTCCTTTTTACTTCACCAGTCCTTGGTCTTCGATACGAAGAACTCGTGACGACGTCAGCAGCTTCTCATCTTGACTTCTCTCGACCGATTCACGGTATTCAGGTGTCTCGTGACTGTCAGGCACTCTGCAAGTCTATGGGCGCGACTTCCAGAGACCACCTCAAAGGTGCATTGCATCGACGTCGGTGGCCCAAAATTTAATCCAATGATGGTCACACAGAAATTGATAAATCTCGTTGTCATTCAAGACTATCTATGTGAGTTTCCTTCATGCTTTGGATTACCGTTGTTGGGCCCCTCAGGGATATCTAGGAGTCATGCGCTCTTATTCCTATTTGCGTGCTTCCGAGTGGGCTCCGACGCAACTATTTCTGACCTTCAACATTGTCAGACGCATTGGGTCCTGCACACCAACAATTCCCTCACTTCTTGGCTGCCCCCTTGCAATTGTATACCCGTCTGCTCGGCGCCGGATCTCAATGACCGGTTGTCCCCCCTATTGATCTATCTACGGGAGACTGTCCTACCACCTTACCAGCATGAGGACGTGAGGACAGGGTCACAGGACAGATAATATCATTCTATTCTGGATTTGTTGACACGCTCTTGATGTTTCAGACAAATGACAGCCATGAACTGATCAGTATTACATCTTTCAACAATCCCATTTGGCCTACACGGATATACTCGTCTCGAAATTTCAGCATCCCACTGTGGATAACTTGAACTTTGATGAGTTCGTGAGCCAAGTGAATGGCATGGGTCTATCGTCATACCGCGAGACGACCCGAGCCAGCGATTGAGCATGATAACTAAAATTACATAGAAGATCTCCAAACACAAAACATCAAACCTTGAACATGATTTCCACCGCGATATCGTAAACGCGGCAAAGCAAATAATGCTGACGCTCACATCGTGTTTTCAAGCCTGGTTCCACAAGATCAGACCATTTTTGAGTGAATAGAAGAAAGCCCCCTCGAATTAAGGTTGACGTTGAATCTCAGAACCCACATCAAATCTACCTCGCCAAAATACACAACAAATTACTGTCAGGGGCTCAGCATCCAGAGCGCTCTTAAAAATAAATAATCCGAGGGCCTGCAGGGGTCCTTGAATGGGCCTCGAGGAGCGTGCGTAAACATCGCAGTTCTTCTATACGAGCGTTTAAACAAATGATTAGCGCTCAGCAAGGCAGGCGCAACGTGTAAAATGTCTTGAGTTGCAGGTGGTATGATAGTTGGGATAGACAGGTGCTCTATTGAACACCAAGTTCGGATAGCTCTCTGATGAATCCTTCCATGCGACATGTCGCGTAAGCTAAGTAGTCAAACTCTGGTTCTAATTCTCCTCTTTCCAGACTGTCCTGTGCCTGTACGATACCCCACACAGTCCACATCCCGTGTGAGGCAGGACTCCAGACACGCACTTGACGTTCCAACTGGGAAACTTCTGAGTGCAACATCGGGACCGAGAAAGTGCATGTGTCAATGGAGCGCGAGTGTGCTAGATACGCCCGATAAAAATTTTGACGTTCTTCCATTGTCGGATATCGACTCGGATCCAGAAGATGGGGTGTTGATGACTGATAGTCAGCAGTCCACTCGTGGAAGTGATTAGCAATGTCGAACGCAACTGGATTGGGCGCTGCGTATTCAAAATCAACCACGACAATCTACATCATAAGTTTGGTAAGATCCTGCGCCCCGGAATAATTTTCGCTTACCTGGTGGTGCTCGGGAGCATCCTGACGAAGAGGGCTAGTCAACCTCAGTATGTTGCCATACTGCGTATCATTGTGCGCAAAAACACGTCGGCTTGCCCCCTCTACCTTTTCGACGTGAGAAAGCCAGCGTAAGTAACGCACCCAAAGTTCATAGAAGCGGTCGATGTTAAGTGTTCGATGAGTGGCCTCAGATACACTATGGTGACCCAAAACCTCTCGTGCGGTTGGCATCCAAGCTTTAACGTTTTTCTTGACCCCGATCTCCCAACTCTTCCCCTCAAGACTACTGACGGTGAGTGGACCCTCTACAACACTAATGTCCACAGAATGGAGTTCAGCCATGCGCGAAGCTATCCATTGGCTGGTCTTCCTGTCACGCAGGTCTGATGGAACTAGCGTGACAGACTCGAAGTACTCTTCAATACGACCGTTTGTAAATGTACCATATACACGAGGGCCAAAATGGCATCGAGATGAGAGAATGTGAAGCATGCGCAGCTCGTGAGAGCGCGATATGAGAGAGCCGGATGATGGACCATAGATGCGCAATAAGAGCGTGGGAACGAGTGCAACAGTAGGGCAAGAGACAAAAAAGATGGCATTGGTGAGAGCACCAGAGACCTTGCGGATGGAGAGTAACTCGGGGGTCACCTGTGTCTTGTGCCAACCAGGAACCCGAAGAGCCACCAAAATAGCAAGAAGGTCTCTTGCGAAGTCGGAAGACTTGTAAGATCTATGAGAAGACGGAGTGTAAGCTCAAAATGTAAATTTCAAGTTGGATAATAAACTGTGCCAAAAGGATCAAGCAGAAAGAAGACAGTTGATATACCTGGCATATAATTTGGCCTTAGCGTTTGTTAAACCGTCGACAAAGTCGACTTCAATAGTGACCTTGGGTTGAGATAAGGATACACTCGAAGATTTCGAAGGATTGAGCACTAAACTGCGCAAGGACGAGGATGATGACATGAGTGGAGAAGGAGAAACAGCAGCGACGTCTGCAATCATGCCACACATAATGTTTGACCGCTTGTCTAGGTCGACGAGGAAAACGTTACTAATAAGGAGGACTCAGTGGTCAGCGAGCGGGCACACGACCATTAATTGTGTTTCTGGTCGGACCCCGAGCGGAGATTAACTAGCACATTTATTTAATTATGAAAATTTGCAATACCCCACAACTTATTAGTTTAACAAGTTGATCACAGGTTGATCATTAGCTACACTGCACTGGCAGGCGACTTCAATGGCTACCTTCAATGCTCCGAGTGTCAGTCATGTCAATTTTGTTTAGCGAAAGTGACAAGAATGCATTTGTGATGCCTGCAAGGCAAGGCTCCTACAATTCAAGGCATCAATTCGAACGTCCGGTATTTAATCTTCGAGTTCAACCAGTGCTACTCACTTCTAAATCGACTTTCTATCAACAGTCGCGGGGACATCCTCTGCAAACAAATCCGCGGGGAAGGTCTAGTCCAGGCCCATCATGATGTCGCTGAGTTACACGAACGTATATCATGCGCAACACCCCTATACTAATCGCATTTTGCACGGCCTTGGGGCCACGCGTTTAGATAACTCGAAACAAATGTTGCACCAATGTCTTGGTTTTGCATCACACATGCGGCCTGGTTGTATGGCGGGAAAAATCATGGACGTACGAAATATTTACATTGCTTTCTCGCCTGCCCGCTTAAGTCGGTCACCGCTCAGTTTCCCGAGGATATGGACGACCCTGGAGGCTGTGGGCATCAATAACGCTTTTTTTGTGTGATTCGGCTTTCAATCTAAGGTTGGCTGATTATGCTTTATTTGTTGAAGCAAGAGGCTCATCGTCTGATTTCTTTAGTGAACGAGTTAACATGTATGCCGTCATTCCGCGGGTTAATACTGTCGAGGAAGCGGTTCATTATTCAGCTCATCGACATGAAATCAAATCAACTAACACTATATCACTGCGTCGGCAACAGTCTGAAACGCACTGACGCTATTTCTCTTTCACATCAAGAGACGACCCTGCATTGCTTGCGCGAACAAGGCCTATTTGCTCTGGGAGCCAACGTTCGTATCAACACCCTATCGTTAAGCTCTGGCCATACGAATACGGTTTGGCAATCCGAAACTCCGTTCTGAAGTCTATGAATTACGCCCCAACCTATTCTGTGTCGTAACTATTGTTGAGGCCCGTTAATTAGGACTGCGGAAGTTCCACAAAAGAACGGTGCCACTGGCGCGCATCCCTGTGGCCGCGGGTTTACGCGCAGTCAACGTATCGCAGTTAGACGTTGAGGAACATGCGTCAGTCTTGTAGTAAACCACGAGGTACACTGATGTCTTCCGCGCGACCACTATAACTTGTCTATATCTTGTTGTAGACGAGAGAAGTTGCCGAAGTAATCGTTCAGAGTCCGGACGTTCTCGCAGTTCTTGCAGTTTTTGTGTACTTCATTTCCAAGCTGTAGGATGTATTATCTTCAAGCTCAGGCCTTGGGCTTCCCGTCTGAATTCTTTTTTCAGATCTCCCGTGCCATCTATAACCAATACGGGGTAGTAGTAAATTGTGTGCATGCCGCGTGTTCATTTGCTACACGGTGTACACACTCTGCATTAAATGGTTACATATGAGCCTATCTGCGGCATCATAGGCTTGCATGTCATAAAATATTCAAAATCATGCTTCTGATATACTAGGTCACATCAGAAATGTGTAAACACTCGGTAAAGCTGCCAGATGTGGATGTTAATGAGATGTGCGCTGCCGAGCGCTGAGTGGCATCCTTACGCATGTGTGCAAGGAATATTGTTTTACATCGAATGTCCTAATCCATTGAGAATAACAGAACCACCGTCTATCGTGTCTATCTATGTACAATAAGAATAGGGATTTTGGTCCTCTAAACTTCATTAGGCGGCTGCGGTGAGCCGATACATGACTCTTGGTGTAAAGCCTTTTCCTGGATGGTGTCGTGATTGTTCGCAGTTTCTACCGAAAAGCACTTCACAAACAGCGAGATCTAGTTATGAAGATTAATGAAGTTATAGTATCACTTAGAGAAGGTCACATACTGCCATAGCTAGACCTAGCAGGGGGGCGGAAACAATCCAGATGCTCTATGATATCATTAGTTGAGAATGAGTGGAGCCGCACAGAAGCCTACCTGAATGGCCAGGGCCACAGCACCCAATACCTCATTTCTCAATGAGAGCGGCTCGATAAGACTCAGTAATCTCCAATTGATGGAAGACGATCCCTGAATTTGGTAACCGATAGGTAAGGCGTGAGATAACCGTCTATCAAAGACCATCCCAGCAACCGCCTTGACGATGTAAGTTAATGACGCACAAACGAGGCGGATGAACTTACTAGGCCAATGGTAGCTCCTGTAAATCTTACCAGGAAAAATGCACTTGTCCCTGTCGCGAGCTCCGAAGGATGCAATGCCTTTACAAAGACCTGATAAGGGGCGTGGAAGAGGAACCCGATTCCAATACCGGCGATAAGGGGGAAACAAATTTGCGCGAAGTGCGAGGGGGCATCCTTGAGTGTTATCAAGAGACCTGTTACACAACCTCAGTAATCGCCCTTAGTACATGTATATCTGAACTCACTGAAACCTAATGTAGAGATTAGCAGTCCAACGACGATTATCCATTTTTGTCCGCTGGTGTCGTGTTTACGCTTCTGGCAGAATTCAATAAACCAGGCGGCTGGCACCGAAGCCAGTGATGATCCAAGTGAATATGGCAGCATCTGTATACCAGCTTGCAGTGGGGTCATACCATTCACTGCCTATGCGAATCACGAAGTCAGAATCAAATGTGCCGACAAGGCATGAGACAACCTTACTTGGAAGTAGAGTGCAAGATAAAATGTGCCTGAAGTGAATGCGAAGTTGTGAAGGAATGTGACAATTAGAATGATCACTACATGATTCATATGAGATGTCAAAAGCCTTCCACGCCAAGCAACCTTCTTACCAACAGTGAGACTTTTGAATGCGGCAGGCGGGAATAATGCCTCGCGTGTGGTGTGCACTTCATAGAAGCCACCACACGCTAGTATCACAGGGCCAAGAGTGACCAGCAAGAGCGTTGATGGTGATGTCCCTGCATGATAGTGAGTAGAATGTATGCGTTAAATATCGATAGACCTACATCCATTGCTCATAGCGAAGCTGAAACCGATAACCAAAAAGCAGGTGCCCAGCATGAAGAGGATACTATATGATATGATATGAGCATGGCACAAGAAAGTAAAACCATGTCGCACAGTCCGATAAAATCAAACTTTTCAGTGAAGTTTTTCCACGACGCGTGCTTAGCATGCCCCAGCGTGACATCTCGCAATGACACTGAAAGCAGCAAGAATGCGAAAAGGCATACGGGCAAATTCATGTAGACTAGTAATTCAGAATTTGAGATTAGAGCATAGAAAGGGGACGAATGACATACAGGCCCATCTCCAGTTGATTGTCGTGGAGAAGCCAGCTGCGGGAGTGAAATGAGATTTGGATCTAAGATTCGTTACAGCACTTACTGCTGAATAATCCTCCGAGTATTGGGCCCGCGACCGCAGAACAGCTCCAAGTAATACTGAGAGCCTGAGACCACTTTGCTCTATTTTGTGGTTCGACGATTTCTGATGTGATTACCCAAACGGAACTGACAATACCACCGCCACCGAGGCCGGCCAATCCGCGGAAGATTATCAGGGACATAATACTCTGGAATATAAAGATCAGGAGATCAAATACATGATAATACAAAGTCAAACAACCTTTGCAGCCCCGCACAGCAAGGATCCGAGGGCGAAAATCATCATGCTGACATACAAAACGTTCTAGTAATATAGCGAGAAGTCAATCCACTCGGTCTACTTCAAGTTTGAAAAGAACACACCTTTCGTCCTACCAAATCGGATAGTCTTCCGTACAGGGGTTGACCAGCTGTTTGTGTCAGCATATACGCAACCCCAACCCAAGTATATTGGCTCTGGGAGGCCCCGAGTTCGCTAACGATGGTCGGTAAAGATGTTGATACAATGGTCTGTGTGTTGGCTTAATGCCTAACATTTGAATTTAGAAAAGGAATACGCACAGAATCTGTTGTAGCAAGAAAAAGTGTCATTGCGGCCCTGAGGTTCGATCACATACCAATAAGCTAACAGTAATTCGAGCAGCGTGAAGCATTACCCGATATGTACGCAAAGCAGTCGGGATACCGAATGTTTCGGGGGTTTCTGAATCTCGTCACGAGAATCAAGAGAGGCACAATCGCTGATATGTGCTTTGTCCGATGATGCAGACGCATCATCCGAACAAGATGAGCTTGAAGGAAGATGAGTAGGCATAGGATGAGCTGTGTTGTCTAAAGACATATGGAACTTGCAATAAGAGAGAGAGTACAGTAAGAAAAGGCTGCTCGAGGCTTAACGTTCTCCTCATCTTCGCTGCCATTTTATACAAGGACCCTTTGGTTTGGTGGTGGCTTCGATGAGATCTGGGATAACCAGACTTCGAAAAAAGAGCTTCTTTGGCCTTGGAACTATCCTCTTGTGACCCTTTGACTTGCGGTCCGCAAACAGAGCGGTCAATGTGCGCTGGCATTAGGCTTTACCGATGATGATATTAAAATTGACCGCATTGTGAAGCCTTTGTAGTAAGAGTCCAGCCCGCAACAAAGAAGAGAAGGGGTCTTTGACAGCATGCATTACTGCAGTCGATAGGGTTGAATTTGGCAAAAGATGAACATCATTGCCCGGTGTGGGGGAGTCAGTCGAGCACGCTCGAGCCGCCTCGTTGCGCATGCCTTGATGGCATCTAGGCTTCGGACACCGAATTCCTTTGTAAGAAGATCAACTTTGAGATCGCCGCTAGGTTAATTCTTTCAGCTTCGAAGTTCCAACAAGGGCAGAAGAGACGGATCGAGAAGTGACCATTAACTTACTTACATTAACTGAAAGCTCGATTAGCACCGCGGCACCTGTTCAGTAGCCCACTACAGCCACAAACACGTTTAGACAAAATTACTATTAGGTACAAGTTACGGCCTCCATGCAGTTTCAGGGCAAACACTAAGTTACTCTCTCTTCACAGGGCTCGCTCCACGCAAACATCGTATGGTAGGCGCAGGGAAAATTATCCCATTAAAGTGTGTAGTTCACTATGCTTCTATGGATCTTCTCTAAGCCGTAGCCATCCTCCTGTGCCCGTCCTCCGCGTTCTCCGATGGCCTACTGCCTTTCGCCAGATCTCCGGCGTCCAGTTCGTTTGCTGATTGAATTGAGAAGCGACACGTAGTAGATAACGAAACGTCGCCAGGACGGACCAAAATATGGATAAATCAAGACCCAGTAAGCCCTCGAATCCTATTCCATGTGCGAGACACCCAGCCACCCACGGAAGCCGGTGACGGATGAGAAAATGAAGTCGTACCATTGTTATCACCCATTAAACTGGTATCCTTCCCATCTCGTTTAATTGACTGAGCGCTATCCGAGGCACCATCAGGCGGAACTGAGTCCTGTTTAGGACTGCGTTTACTCCGACCCTCAACATCGTCCGCATATTGCTCCAAAATCTCCCGTTGTCGTTTCGTTAGAGATCTATGAGAAGTGGTTTACGTAGACGCTAACGAACATCAATTTCGCTCACCTTGGAAGTTGCACGGAGAAAGAAATAAAAAGATCCCCTTTATCACCACCGAAAACTGGCGGGACGCCATGGCCTCTTAGGACCATCTCCTCGCCATGTTGAGTACCATTGGGTACACGAACGTCCACGCTCCCGTCGAGTGTCGGCACACGAACACGGCCGCCCAAAAGTGCAGTATGCAAAGGTATCCGTGCTTCGTGGTGAAGATTTGCGCCTTGCCTTCGAAAAACTTTGGACGGAGCGACATCGACCCTGACGAGTAAGTCCCCGTGACTGCCCTTGCCTGACAATGGTGCATCCCCTGCATTCGGAATGCGGATGGTCATTCCGTCTTCCACCCCTGTGCAATATATTAGTTACCGGAACGAAAATGATTGTCAACTCCTGACCTGGTGGGACATCGACCTTGATACTTTTCTTCGTTCGCACATAACCTTGACCACTGCAATCTACACAATGACTTCCGCGGGGAATGGTAGAACCAGAACCAAGGCATGTCCCACAAGTACTTGCCATCTGGAACCCACTATCTATCACAAAAGTTTTTGTACCAGTACCGTTGCATGACCCGCAAGGTACGCGCTTCGCACCATGTCTCAGGCCTGTTCCAGCACATGTTGAACATGTTGACAAAGCGTTGACATTTACACTTAGAGTAGTTCCTTTGCAGGCGTCCAAAAACGAGACGTTGATGCGTGCCTCAATGTCTGCTCCTCTTGCATTTTGGCTGAACCCGGAGCGAGTTCGACCCCCGAAGGCACCGCCGAACAACTGCGAGAAAAGATCGCCTTGAGTTGAATTTCCGCCAAATGCCTCGCTGAAGTCTCTAAAACCACTAAACCCGTTTGCACCTCCCGCAAATGGATTTCGAGCAAAGGCATTAGGGTCAAAGCCAGGTTGTTGCGACGCAGCGCCATATTGGTCGTATGCAGCCTTCTTTTTCTCGTCTTTCAAAATCTTGCATTACAATGTAAGACACCGGTACGTATAAATCGATGAAAAGGTGGCAAATGACGTACGTCGTATGCTTCTTGTATCTCCACAAACTTTTCCTGCGCTCCTTTATCAGGATTTGTGTCTGGATGATACTTTCGGGCGAGCTGAAGCGAGTTGAGTGATTAGGGGTGATAATTGAACGGTTCTGATGCGCACAGCAAAATACGTTTTCTTGATTTCCGCCGGAGATGCATCTTTCTTAACACCTAAAACTTGATAAGGATTTTTGGGAGGAGCAGGCAGTGACGCAGACGCATGAAAGGTGCGCTAAGTGATAACAGTCAGTATGATGTGACAACTGTACATCAAACCTTGTGACGAACCCTCTGGCCTCGTGCACTGTGCCCATTGCGGCCAGTTCGGTAAGTTGAGAACGACCTGGTGTTCGTCCTACTTTGTTGTCGAGCACAACCGTAAAAAGAAATGAACGACGAAGCTCCGAGCGACCGCAAGTAAGGGATCATTTACAATCGTGCCTTTTGACTCAAATAGCAGCGAAGCACAACAGAAGTAAGTTAGAGAGAACACAATATTGTGTTTACGCCCAATGGGAACGTGACGAATTTTGAATGTACGACTATTTGCCCTGCTGACTCAGCTCACTCAAGTAGGCCAGACTCCTAACACGAGACTGAGAAATTTAATAGAGGCGGTCTTACTTCTGGTATCCAAATTTGTCTTTCTCCGGATCATCCAAGCAATTGACAGTTGGAATTTTACGCATCAAATCAAGGACCAACAAGATCGAGGGTCAGAATTTGTTAGGCCAGCACGTCGAGAGAAGCGCGGCAAGGTCAAGCGTGTATGTGTACATGGGTAGCTAGGAAATAGCTATTCCTGCTCAGAGCTAGAATCCCCCATCAAGTAGCTAGTCCGATTAACGATTTATAGGCCCGCCAATGTCAGATGGTGGTCCCAACCCGCTGGTCACATTCCAGAAGCACACGTAAATCGCTTGCAAGGAAGGTCATTTCCAATCGCGCTGGTCGCAGTTCCTCTTTCAAATCTACCGTTCAAGCTTAGACCATCCAACGATCTGGGTTCCCCTGGACGTATCACCGCGTTTAGTATCAGTTTTCGGCTGGAAGCAACAATATACGGATAATACGGACCGTGGTCAAGGAAGGTGGTAAAGCTGATGTTTTTGATTATGCGTCTGTTTGGGCTATTCGGGAGCGCCACCAACTTTTCCCGTAGGATACTAAGATCTCATCGCCCTTTGGAATCGGATCTTTGGAACTCCAAATGCTCATCCGTAGTTCGCCTTGCGACGTACGGCTCTCCACAAAAACAGCATTTGGTTTGCTTCGTATACCGCGGTAATCATTGACAAACCTTGCCTCATTGCCCATGAGACTGGCATCCACACCTACATTATCCCCATCCTGCGACCGAAAAAGTGAAAGATCATAGTCGGACCCAGCTCTATCCTGGCAATGCACTTCTCCAATATAGTCAATAATATGTGACTTGGGAAGTATTTTTCGAACAGCAAAAAGGCCGTTCTGTCCTCGTGCAGGGTGAGAAGGTTCTGTGATAAACCTTACGCGAACTAGAGATGTCGAAGGAAATGAAATCGGTGTTTTCTGGGGGGCGGGATTAGTGCCACTGATCAGAAAAGAGCGCACGGGACCCGGCACAGAAGGATGATAACGAGGGGCATTGATATATTGGATATGAGAGGGCCACGATGGAGGCTGGCGTCGAGAGCTGGAAGACATGAATTTTTTGTTGGCGGAGGGTGTCGAATAAAGAGTACTTCAAGCTTCGGGTCTTGCACTATCAGACCTTCCTGTAGAAAGCGGACAAAATAGATGGATAAGTCTCGTTCCTCATAACATGAGGTCGACGTCTTAAGGGAAACAACACCGTGGGTAAACAAGACCCGCACCAAACACCAGTGCACCAGCCTTCGCCGTGAACGGCTTTCAATCATCCATTGAATTGCTGATTCAATTCTCATTCCATGGTGCGCCCTCCAACAAAATCTTTAGCGCGCATCTATCGAGATGTCAACGCCAACTTCGGTCCTGCATGGCATGAATATGGTCAAAGACTTCAAGTCTCGTGGCCTTCGTAATGTACTGACGACTTCCACTTCAGATAACCTTCAAGTGCAGTGGGGAACACAGGATCACTATGAGATAGTGCGCAAAGTTGGCAGAGGGAAATATTCAGAAGTAAGGCGGTCATCCTTAGATCGATATGGAAAGCCTGCTTGATCATCCCATACAGGTTTTTGAAGGTGTCAATGTAGTTAATGATGAGAAGTGCATCATCAAAGTGCTCAAGCCCGTAAAAAAGAAGAAAATTAAGAGAGAGATCAAGATTCTGCAAAACCTTGCAGGTGGACCCAACGTCGTAGCCCTCCTCGATGTCGTCCGAGATCCTGCTTCAAAGATCCCCAGCCTAATAACGGAATACGTCGACAACGTCGATTTCAAGGTTTTATATCCTCGTTTCACTGATTACGATGTCCGCTTTTATATGTTCGAGCTTCTCAAGGTATGTGTAAATGAATTCTTGCAAAATTTTCTACCATATTCTTTTAGGCATTGGACTTCTGTCACTCAAGAGGAATAATGCACAGGGATGTTAAGCCTCATAATGTCATGATTGATCATGAGCAGCGCAAAGTATGCACCTTTTTTAACCCGCGTAATGGACTGAGCTCGACTTCATAGTGTAGCTGCGGCTGATAGACTGGGGCTTGGCTGAATTTTACCATCCGAAGGTTGAATACAATGTCCGCGTGGCTTCGCGTTACTTCAAAGGACCGGAGCTGTTGGTGGACTTTCAAGAGTATGACTACAGCTTGGATATGTGGAGTTATGGTTGCATGTTTGCGTCTATGGTACGATCTTCATTGTCCAAGGGATCGTGGTTCGAATTAACAGAATCTGCCACAAGATTTTCCGCAAAGAACCGTTTTTCCATGGTCACGACAATTATGACCAGCTGGTCAAGATAGCAAAAGTTCTTGGCACAGACGAGCTCTATGCATATATCGACAAGTATGGCATACGACTGGATCCCCAGTACGACGAACTCCTTGGAAGGTGAGTTTTTAAAATGTGTCACTGATCATGCAGTAACTCGCTGTTAGGTATCCTCGGAAGCCTTGGGCCCGGTTTATCACGTCCGAAAACCAGCGTTATATATCGAATGAAGCAATCGACTTCTTGGACAAGCTACTGCGGTATGATCACCAAGAGAGACTGACTGCTCGTGAAGCCCAAGCACACCATTATTTTGGTCTGTGAAACTTTTTTCTCGGCCACTTGTTTATATTTACCTGTTTCATTTACAGAACCCGTCCGCAACCCCGTGTCTGGCACTTCTGCTGATGGTGAAAGCGAAGACTCGGGAGCATCATCGGCCTGATCTATAATTCGCTTCTTTTCATCTCTAATTGCGAAAGTTTTGTACTACTTCCTTTGCATATGATCAACCTTTCCAACCATAAGCGCGGCCTCCGGCGCAAACAAACTGTGTGTCTTCAAGAAATACAGCTCAGCTGAAATCAAGCTATTACCAGCATTATCGATGCTATGTCTTGACGTGTTACAGGTTCGCCCCACTTTCTCCGTCGCTCACGAGTATGATCATCGATCCTCTGCAGGCGTTCCATAGTCTTAGACTATACCATGATCGACGATCGCGGCTTTGACGCGATTCGCTCCATCATATTGTATTTCATCTGTTGCAGGCGACAATAGACAACGATAATTCTACCAAACCACACGTGCGTAACGGAACCAAGGTCAGTGATCGGGAATGGAGATCTATGAGTGAACTAGCAAGTCCGCATTCCGATGTACGTCAAACAAACGAATGTAGTTTTAATCTCAAGAATCACTTTAGGTTAAGATTTACCTCGATATGCCAACTTCCAGTACAGCCGCAGGATCGGTGACCGTCGCCAATCTGAGTGCTATTGCCGTGCATATGCTTCAAAGATTCCTATTATTATTGGTGGCGTGGTGATGCATCTCAAGCATGTCGATCCAGACTTTGTTTGATGCGAGCCCCTCTGGCCGAGTTCAGTTAATGACTATATTCGCTTGACTCATGAGTACACTGCCGCTGCTACATAACCTCCTATGCTCTAGACCTGGTTACGTGGTCGGATGAAGTCACCCTCGCAGTAATTTATGAGGGTGATATCTAGGTGATATTAGAAGCAGATGCTGACTGCCCGTTAAGGTTGAGCATTGGACAAATCTACGGCGTCCCTAGCAGTGCAAGCCCCTAGCGGTGCAAGCGATAGTAGCAAGGTGCGAGGTAAGCTTACAGTAATGGCATTCGACACGATTGATCTGCAACTTTTTCACTTCAGGGGAGTGTTGCACCTATCAATTAATATTTTCTGCAGCACTGCCACTGCCGCCACTGTCACGGTCAATTCAATTACTGGCGTTATTTTCGCTACAGTGTATTGGCTGTTTGACAAGGCCATTATACGCCGAGGACGATCAGCGAGAACGTAGTATGTGCTATACTTTCTAGGCCAAGGAAGTATTGATAGTCCTTCGGTGGTCATCTGTGCACTGCCCCACAGACGGAGGAAAAGAATCTAGAAGGTAGGCACGCCTCCTGCACGTGTAAAACTTTGAGCAGTGCTTCTGCACTGCAGAGGGTCTTTCGGCACCTGGACTAATGATGGCCCATGCACAACGACTCCCGCGGCTCGTATGAGATCACGATCGGGCACGTTGTTTGCGATGGGGCGTGTACCGTTTGTTTGCCGTGCCTTGTGTGTATTGTAAAATGCTTAACTCGCTATGATATTCTCTTCGGTTGGGACATGAACCAATATTAAGTGGACGGCTAGGAAGAAATGAGTGCAAGTCGACTATCAGCAAGAATTTCAAAATTATCTGCGTTAGGGTCAGATGCTGCCTGTGATTAAGAAGGGACAATTTATCATCCTTCGTTTTAATTAGTTCCATCTGCGGGAGACTATGTACTCACAACGAGCAAACGTCGTTACTTACATGGCGAGTATCTAAATCTCAGGGCAAGGCGTCTCATTATCCGGGAAGCCGCATTCATGAAAGAAACATTTGAGAGATTGAAAATGATATACGCGGTCTAGCGTGCCAGAAGGGCGAAATAGCAAGTCCCTTAGAAAGACAATGTACACCGGCAGCTTAATTACTCGGTGCAATGGAAGTAGATAAATGGTGTGTGGCAAATTGGCGCATGACCTTTCGAAAAGGTTATGATAAGGTTAAGCAGTTCCGAAACTAGATACTTCACGAGGATCGCCACCATCACATGTGGGACCAAAAGAACCAGCAGCTCGCACCCACTAACCAGACTGCTATTTGGCAACGTTCGCAAAAATCGTAACCCAAAGACCATGATGGGAAGAGTAGTTCCTTTCTTGGCATTTTGGTGTGAATCATGTCGTGTTCCTGCCTGGTGCCCATGCTACTGAATGCGAGTAGTAACAGAATACTGTGCAGGGTCATAGCTATGATTCTGAGGCCGTTGGGTGGAAGTAGGGCGATTACGAGGAATTCGATGGAAAGCCCCTGCTCGTGAATTCGCGGCAGGGACAACGGGGACACTTGAAAGCTGAGGACCCTGTTCGTCATTTCTTATACTGACTCCGTCCTGGAAAGAGGCTGTGACGGCACTCGACGTCGGTGCTCTAGGTGTTTTCTTTATCTCTTTTGGATCCTTCGATTCCTTGGGCGGAGGCGGTGGACCTGGATCATAATAAGGGTTGTGGGGAACCCACCGAGAAATGCCGAGGTGGTCTAGTACGAAGCCGTTTACGACACTGAAGGAGTAGTGACGTGGGTCTGTATTGGGCACATCTCGAACCAAGGCGATCAACTGAGCGTAGATAGCATACCCGGCACGTGCGTCGTTGGCTGCGTCTGGAAAGATCTGAGAAAGCACGACGTTCAACAACAATGTTAGAACTCACAATCTTGCTGGGCCGGGGAGAGACGGTGCTCCCAATTACTGCGTTGCACCTTTCCCTTTGCCAAAGAGAAACCCACGTATGTCTCAAGAAGGCGAGATAATCCAAGTGGGCTTGTGTACTTTCCCTTCCATCGGGCATTATCGACTGAACGGGCAAGAAGGGCAAGCTCTACGCAGTTGCGTGTTGAAACGCCCCAATCCTGATGCAGCTTTTGGCAATCACCTAAATACATTATCATAAGATAGGATATGGGATTCTGAACCCAGTACTCGACGCACGTTGAATGCTAACGCCAGTCTTGACTCGCAATGGATCCCAAAGCACTTCTCTCAATTTCAACGGAAATTCTACGAGTAGCTGAATTGAGTGAGCAACTGTTCAAGTCTTGCTCATACCTGACATGACGCTAATATGTAGGAGTAAAATGGTGTCAAAACCAGCGAGCTGAACAAGGGCTACAGGGTTCTCGCGTCCACCCTTCCTGTAGTTTGGGCGCCACTCTAGGTCAAAACCAAGAGGACCTATTGCCAGGCGAGATAATTCAAAATCTGCTTCCAAGTGATTTGTGATGTATCGAATGCGGGTGGGAGCAGGGGATTGGTCCCGCCAGGAGTAACGTGGAAGCTCTGGACGTGGGACTGCGGTTTTGACAGAGCCTTCTGCAGAGCCAGACATTATGGTTTTGATATGAGGCGTCGCAGCCGCAATGGGTCGAATACTCGAGTACCAAGTCCTTGCTTTGATAAGGGTCTTATCAAAGTGCCAAGATTACCAAATTTAATTATACAAATTCGGAAATATAAAAAAAAACATATCAAGTCTTTCTAGACCCGGAGCTGTTTTAACAGCGAACGGGCGGACCTTGGGCGACTCGCGTGAGTCACGTTTAGCGTCACACAGTGTAACGTTGTGACCCACGCAGCGACACCAGACAGCGGCCAAGAGGGTTTGCTGTTCACCTCTATCTGATAGAATTTACCACACAGAATTTGCCACAGAGGCACAGACACACGTTGCTGTAATTCCCGTCGCCAATTCTCACGAATGCAGGTGTTTGCAGTACACCAACCCAATGCACTCGGCGCCTCAGACTAAAGTTGGCAGGCAACACAGTGTCCAACGTGCGTGTGGTACGAGCCCAAACCATATAGTTATTTTGATTTTTACTCGCTGATCAAAGTGTTTTTTGATTCAAAGTCAAAAACAAACAAGAGTTTCACTCCAAAGATAACTGGGCAAAAGTTATGAATAGGCTCTTGGCGGTGTCTGGTTCCATTATCTTGGTGATTAGTTCCGTCAGACGTGTCATTTCACTGCCATTTGTTGGTACTAGTTACTGCCAAGTATAACAGTGGGTCCCACAAGGGGCAAGGAAAGGTGAGAGATTACGAGAGCTTAATCTGACAAACAGTAATGCTAACCATACAGCGCAATGAAACAATAAGTAATGAAACAGAACACAGCTACACGGCAACTCCAGAGGACGGGTCTGAATGATTTTGAAGATCCTCTGGAGCATCTCTGCTAGGACCGGTGGAGAGCAATGACCCTATCGCCATTGATGCTCTGGATCGCGGTGAGTACTCCTCGGAATCACTCCTCGACGAATATGGTGAAGGTGGTAAATCGCGAGAAGATGTATGAGACGTGCGTAATTCGTAATGTGATGAAGGGGAGTGAGAAGAGCGTTGGCGTTTTCGAGGTGGTTGAGAGAGTTGAGGTGGTTCCCTTACCACCGGTAATGGTTGAGAGGGGGCATGTTCGTTGGACATGTCATTTGGATATAGAACATGTTTTGAGTAAGGTGCTGGGGATGGTAGGGAATGCGAGGGGGGCGAAGGGCTTGCATGGTGGGCGTCTGCTGCGGACATTTCGAGGAGGGTTCTGTGCAGGGAAGCGACAGATGCAAGTCGCTGTAAAGGGGTTAACAACAGAGGAGTAAAAATATGAAGAGACTTACTTGGTCTTCTGCACTCTTTGCATTCAACATTGCAATAAGCATATCTCGGTCACCGTCCCCTTTCGATTTATATGCCCCGAGTATCTCTCTGAGACTAGGAGGTGGTACCTGTAGGAGTGTGAGCCTATCTAGGGGATAGTTGAAAGTTTGAACTGACCTGGTCAAGTATTTGTGAGCTGGACATGATGAGTCTCCTGTAGTCTGCCTCAATTGAATGGTAGGGCAAACGAGAATAAGGAGGGCCAGAATTCATTTGGCGAAGGTGGGTTGTTAAGCGTCTTGCAGCGGATGGGTTAGAACGGCGCCAACCGCAGACTTTTTGTAGCTGAGCCAAGTCCAAAATTCTATCTTTGAACCAGACAAGCCTGGTATATTTAGAATGCCAAGCCAAAAGTGAGGCTCGGATACCCGAAGTGTTCTAAATTTGAATGCGAATCTGACGACGTGTTCCAACATGCAGGCAACCAGTTTTTGCTGTACTCTTCAACTTCGTTTCTCAATTCACTAAACACAAAAATGAACCAGAGCGCTCAAAGATCCTGGCTGTTTCCACACGTGGTGACGGACGCACTAATTTTGTGGCAGTTACTAAAGTGTCTTGGCAAAATCTATTTATATCATTCTAATTCCGTATATCGCAGGACCCCTGATGAAGGGCCCCGGAAGGCAACCGGAAGGTTTGCCAAAGGAGATAATTATGTCTAGACTCTAAAAACACGTTGTTCACACATCCCCAGTAGCTAACTAACGGTCCCGAAATTATAATATTTATATTTATAAAAACTTGTAGCCCCTGCCCGCTTGTGAAAAATTGAAAAGAAAAAAAAAATTAAATTGCTGCTCAGGGCGAGTCACTTGATTCAAGCAGTGCCCTGGCTTAGCGACTCCGGAAAGGGAATCACTCCGAATGGTTGCCAACAAGGCGATCAAAGTCACGTGATTGTCACGTGCAGTTCGCGAGCTCTCCTGGTCCAGCTTTTCCATCCAAACCTTCACCAATGCCACAACAATCTGCAGATAGCGACGATGAATTTCCAGACGATATTGGACAGCTGGACTTGAGCAACGTCCCAGGTCTTCAGGAAATTCCAGCCTCAGCTTCAATCAGGCCTTTGGATGATCCTCCAAGCACCCTTATTGTGCCAGCACCGCCATTGCAAGCTTCCACGTCGGCCCTACCTTCCGAGTACGACTGCGACGAATACGAGATAGATGAGTCAACTATCGCCGCTTTGGATGCTCTTGAAGCACGGTTCGCTCATGGTCAACCTCGACCCGGAGGTCAGTCCATCGTTAAGTAGTAGTACAACCCCTATGTTCAATTCGACGCATATAGCCTCTCCTTTGACTGCTCAGCCATCGATTGGTAGTGAGTTCCACGTATTCTTAAGCTTTGACATTAAAAGATGATATTGACTCGACAGCTCGCGCTGGTACGTTTCGTTGAAGGCTGACGATGGTTTAAGCTCTTATGTATCCGTTGTACCATCTACGAATCCATTCATCTTGTGAGTATCAAAATTGACAATCCAACCTGAGCCAACACAACATATATAGTTTAGATGACCGCAAGCGCGGACCGCCGTCACCGCAAACATCATCCGCCAGTAAAAAAGGCAAGACGAGTGCCAAAGACAGCATTGATAACACAAACTCTGTACTCGAGGGATTCGAAAACGAGATCATGTGTCCAATGTGCGTACTAATACCTGGTCTACTCGTCTGCGAAATGATATCCTAAAAACAAACAGATGCTTTGATATCATGTGAGTGTTTTTATCCTGCATCGCGGCATTTGATCATTAAGCTCTCGTTTAAATTTAGGGTTGCAGCGCATCTATGCAATCCTTGCGGTCACAGCAGCTGTGGAGAATGCGCTCAAGGGTGGATATCCCAGAATGTAAGTCATTCTATTTTTGGGATAAGTAGAGGTTTCATGAACCCTACAACAGAAAACGTCTCCGGCATGCGCGGTATGCCGCGCTGTGTTGTCTACGGTCAAACCGCTTCTTCCCAATTATTCGCTTGACGCAGTAATTCAGCAATACATCCGTGCTCGTGCAGCCAGCGGACGGTCAGAATGGCAGGAAAAGGGTGACAGGTTAGCAGAGTGGAGGAAGCGTCATGAGTAAGCTCTTTAACCCATTCGGTCAATCGTCTTAATCCATTGACATACTCTTGTTATAGAAAATGGAAGAGAATCGCATTAATGGTAAAGGCAAAAGAAAATCCTCCTCATAGAAGAACTTTTCGTGGTCCCATCGTTTCTTACGCGACACCGGTTTATGAACCTTTCGGATCGTATTATGAAGACGACGATGATGACGAAGATGAAGACCCGACCTACGAAGACGATGAGATTGTGGAGATTTTACCGCGCCGTAGAGTGTTGAGACGGTAGCCAACGTTCGTTCCATAGCTTATAGCCTCAAATGGACCTCATTCAATACCCCCTATCGTAATTTCTACTTGTAATATCATGGTCATAGTTTCCTGTAGGAGCATTTACACCTATTTGTACCGAGATGCGTGTTATACGCCACAGCGTGCAAGATCCTCGAGACCAATAGCGGAGTACTGTGACCTATCTGCTTATCTTACACGTCACATCAACACGTAATTTGGTTTGCAGTGATATTGATTGCATCAGATTGGCAGGCTCAGTGCAGTTCGGTGTTAACCTTAAGTCCCTCACAATTCACAAAGGCCGCCGCCTTCAGAGCTCCCAGGGTGATATTCACACATGAGGTTTCCCCCTCATTCAAACAGTTCTAATTAGCAGGTATATGAGCGGTTTTTCAAAACGGCTTGCTAATAAAGTATATGGGTTGACTTTCAAGTGACCGGAATCGAATCCAGGAATCCACAGTACCACAGAATCCAGATAAGCCCCAGGCTGTCAGCTCGATGGTGATCGCAGCGACTACGGTCTTGGAGGACAATGAATCGAACTGGCGCATCACCGACTGCGCGCAAAACAATTTTCTCTGTGCACCAGAGCCAGTGTGGTCATTTCTGATGACAATCGCGACAAGTCCTCACACAGCGAAGGTGGGCGGGCTTCAAGCCGAAAATCACTTCGAGGCTCTGGATAAGATCCATCATGTCCACAGGTCACATTTGTATTTTAAAGGTGGGCAACTCAGCGATCACCATCGTTATCGAATGGCTAACTTAGGTTCAGTTACTGGCGCTGTGGCGCTGCTGGTGGGTGTTCATCGGCGTATGTGTGCATAACACTCATTTCGTTTCGCCCACTGCATCAATTATTTGGAAGCCGAAGTGATAATTCAAATTCAGATCCATTAAACGTCTTTTCAGCTGACATGAATGTACTGCTACTTAGGTCTTGTTGACATGGGGAACACCATGGGGAATGTGCGATGCTTGTTCGCGGTGATGGCTCTGTCTCCCATTAATCGATGTCCCATATACTGTCAGTTCACAAAGTGTCCATGACAAACTTTTCTAACCAGTATAGACTCACTCGTTTTGGAATCCCCTACAAGTGTAAGCACACATCAACTGAGAGCGCTTGGTTTAGAGAAGCCGAACCCTCACCGTTACACCAAGAATCATCATGTAAGGCTAGCCTTTACTCACTGGCACTGCCATGACTTTGATTCCATTTTGCAGGGATCCATACATTGGGAACGATCGCTGCGGAAGGTAGGTCGTATCGAACCACTTCTGGCACTGCTTTGAATAATGACAACTTTTAATTCGAACATTGGGTTCTATTTGGCGCCTTCAAGCGTGTCTCATCGTGCTTGCTGCAGTGGATTCTATCGTTCTCTCGAATTCCCATTCTCGTGAGTACTGCCCAGGCGTGCACAGCCAGTAGTGGCGTTGTTGTTGGTGCCGCAGTCTTGTGATCAATGAAATGTCCGTTCGGTCAATTGTCTCGCCCGCCGCATATATTCTGATCTCATAGTCGCGCCACCCCCCTATCAACCACGGGATGCTAAGTATCAGGCAAGTAACGTTTCGCCTTAGGTGTGGGATGATGTTATTCTGGTGGTGTATGAGATGACTGAGCACTCATAATAATTTCGAACGTGTGTAGACATTGCATGCTCATCGCACGCTCCACGGTCGGGATTCATCCATGCTTCTAACCGGTTACCAAGCTTTCCTGTGGTCAGTCGGTCTCTATGTGCTTGTTATGTAAGATCATTTCGCACATATAGCTGATGGCGGAAACAATGTGGTTATGTCCTCGTTGAACGTCGTAGTCGGTGCGAGATCTGTGGTAGGTGCTTTACCCTGAGATCTCACACCTCAGGGGTTAAATTATTTGTTTCAGAGGGGTCCAAGTTATGAGTTTGTAAGTTAGTGTAATTGGCACTCCACAACCGAAATAAACTTGTGGGCTACCCGAGCTGGTATTAATATTGGAACTTCAACCAAGTCAAGTTATTTTGCTGGGGATCAAATCTCATCGTAATCATCTCCTCTCCTAACATCTATTTGACCGAGTCTCGTTTTTGCACTGGTGTTAGAACTGAAAGTTGAGATCGACTGTGCAATGAGGTCGTCTAACATATCAGGGGGGATGTCATACTCAGATCCTCGAACCACGATGGCATACACCGCTGGGATAATTTCAGTACTTGTTCACGACCGCCAGGTAATAGGGGAAACGCTACCGTCCTCAATCTTTTCCAGAGATTGTGAAGTTACAGCCTGTTTTTTGGACAACTCCTTCACATAAGGAGTCAAGCGCTCGAAATCTACTTATCCATGATCACACCTTTGGATATTGTTGTCAAGTTGACTGACTTGCCTGCCTTGCATTGCCGGACGAATGCACACACTTCTCTGGCTCTGGCGCGACCACCCTTCTGAGCTATTCCAGATATTGCAAATCGCATGAGTTCGCCAGTGACATCAGACAAGCCCAGCAAGTAATCTTCTTTCGGAAGAGTGAAATACTAGGGGTCGTACCGTAGAGTGCAAAATTCAGCCATCCAGGTATCATTCAGGTGTAGCATACGTACAGGTATGCCATTCTCGTCAGAAAGGGAAAGCTGGACTTCCTCGTATGACACCATAGTCCCATGCTCGAGATAGTGAGCAAAGCCCAGTGCTTCAATATACCTGAAGTCAAAGGCGTTCAACATATATGCCAACCAATTTGCCATCTAGAGCCCACTCTTGAAGGCCAGGCGAAACTGCTCTGTGATATTGCCAGAACTGCTCAGCTTGTACCTCGAACCTTATTTGTGCATATAACGCTTGCACTTCCCGAAGCTTTTCACGACCGCGACGGACTACTCGTAGAGAGGGATTAGAGTCATTATTGGATTCTTCTGTCATTGTTCGGTGGAGTAGAAAGATGACTTTCTTTGAAAGGTTTGTCGCATCTCGGCTGATCTATTGGAAGGGTCAGAATGCTCAGTGACACACATGATTCTTTCGGGAGCCTGGAACCTTGATAAGTCGTTCTCTCCTGTCATGATGTTCGTCGATTTCTTGTCGGAACTCATCAAATGCTTTGACAACATTTTCTCGATGAGCTCCCATTTGAAAAGTGTGCCAGTAAGGTGAGGAGTCGAAGACGGTCGACCTTGAAGCTTGAACGTCAAGCTCTAAATCCTTTGGCGATAGTGTAAATGTCACGTGCAATTGATCGGACCAGCACACTTGGTTGAGCTTTGTTCATTGCTCATCCTCTCCTTCGTACTTAATGGCATTCGCACCGAAGCCTGGGTGTCCTATGTGTGGCATCGTGGCCACTGCGGCAGTTCGTGTCCCTAGCCAGTCTTCACACTCAACAAGTTGTCTAGCCGCGCCAGGAGAGCCAGAAATACTCTGGAGAGACGAAAATTTTACTGCATACCGAGAGAAAGCTCATCCAGTATCTTCCAGCGGTCATGTAATCATAGCGTTCAAGTAAGTCTATCTACATATCAGATTTCACAAGCACTTTTCCCTGATCCAATGCCCCAGTCTCCATGTTCCATCGATATACACCCTGGTACGTAAATTATCAGGCCTCCCCGCGGCGAAGATTCTTACCTTGCTTTTGGTAGTCTTCCAGTGACTTACCCCTTCTTGTCAATGTTAGAAACCTGGGAAGGAGGCTTTTGAGCGCGTCGTCACCACCCTCTTCCCCCCTTTTCTCACCTGGCAATAGCTCCGCACCCCCGGCACCTCAACAACATACCGAATCCCAGTTTCGGATCGGCTTCATTACTCCACCTTTCAAGGACAATAAAATTCCTATCACAGATCATCTTCATGCACACGCCTATCTAGCTCCTGCCGATCTGCTAAGCTGGTGGAGAGGTGTTGCATACGGTCCTCTCGCTTGGTATGCTATCGATGATTTGATTGCTGAGATTCGGTTGGATTTCTTTTTTACGTAGCGTGCCTCTTTCAAACTGATTATTTGCATTATTAGGGAGTCGGTTTCGAACAATCGCGTGAAATCTGGTTACGATAATCGGACAGATGCCCCGATAGACGCGGTCCCCGAGGCAGGCTCGCGAACTGGTGCAGCCAATGGCGACGAATATACAGCTTCGAGTCTAGCCATCCCTGACATTGAAGACGGTCTCGCATCCCCAAACTCTTGTAATACCTCCTTTGCATCTAGTTCCGGTGGTGATATACCCCATTTACACGTATGACAAACGACATCCTGAATGTACATATCAAGTCCTCGGACTATACTCATCCATCACGGACAACTCAACTTTTTTGTGTATCAAGTATTGGAATTGCTTTATCTAGCCTACTTCTATAGGATTCAATGTGTAAATATCCAACATCAATAAGATTTGCTCTGTCATGATCTGCAAAATAGATATCTGATTTCAAAGATCAAGCATCTGACAAGGCACCAATGATTAAGAAGAATGAACGACCTATAATTTGCGCTTACAATACGACGATCCGGTCAGTAATGTCGACAGAGCTGCCAGCTGGTCATCAGTAAAGCGCCGGGAGTCTTCGTGCCAAGTGTCTTGATGCGTCTTCCTAAAATTGCTCGCGCACCTGTGGATAGTCGTCGAAATTGGAATCTGCAGCGCAGAAGATCAGAATATGCAGTCAAGAAAACGAAAGTTTGCTCACAGGATCATATGTATGTTCTAGCATCACTGTCGTCAAGAGCCCTGGCATCCATTTCTCGATGGTGTACGGGAAACTGTCAATGAGGGCACATATGCCAATGATAGCGGCGTGCCGCTGACGGACAGCAGCATTGTAAGCTGGTGATACACGATCAGGCAGCTGAACTTTCCCCGCCAATTTGACGAATCGGTCCTGCACCAAAGAGTGGTTAAAGTCGAAAGACGATGTAAATGTTGACCAACCTTCAAAGTCACAACGCTCCGCCTCGGGGACAGTCGAAGTATCCCCGATAAGGTACTGAACGAGAGTTAGATGCGTTTTAAAAGACAGATTCCAAGACTCACGTCCCTACCATCTCTCGCACCTCCACGACTTCGTCGTCCAAGCATTGACACAGTACCTACAATTGATTAATACTGACGCGTCATATATCAATGGAACTCCTTACGTCTAGAATGTCATTGACTTCGCTTTCACTGATCAGAGGAAGTTGTCGGAAGTACAGAACTAGGTATTGTGATGTCATCAAGCATCAGATCAAAGTAGCAGTAACTCACCCTGTAGAATTGGTAGGGCCTTCAAGCGAACCTTCCATGACTACAAAAAGTGAGTCTGGCACAGTAACGGACGCTGGTAAATATCTTACTGGTGACGTCTGGATGGCGGAGAATATAGCACTCAATAAGGGGCCGATCATTGATCGTGGAGGAACGACTCCGCACATGCGAACAAGAAGTACATTAGCGTGCCTTACTAGCTCCTCGTTATCATGCACTAAGGGAGCGTTTTTAACATCAATTGGCATGTACCATCATTGATCATACCTTCGGTGAATCGGAATAGTTCAGGCTGAAGCAACTATATATCACGACTTCCTCAGCAGCTAGAGGAGATAGACCACGCACCAAAAGAGGCAAAATATAGTCGAACGCAGATATGGCATCAGTGCTGTGGACTGACAGGAACAACCATCGGCAAACGACAATCCCAACTCTGAGAGTGTTCAGTAGTCACTTTGAAGAAATGAATAACATCCTTTACCTGTCATATGTTGATTGATGGGCTCTCACACCTGGTAGCCGCTGTTCTCTCCACACTTTGAAGTTGTCCACGAGTTCGAGGACTCTGCTTGTGTGATAGGTACCACAAATACCCATGATGTCCACATCGTCAGTCACTTCTCGACATTCCCGCACGAAAGTTTCGACATCGAGAGACGTGGGTTTGGGTTGCCACTATCCATCAAAGTTAGCAACCTATATATATAACGAGATGTAGAAATCGCCAACCCTGATACTGTTGCAGTATGCCATCATCTCAGCAACATGTGATCTTACCTATTAATATTCATCAGTATCGTTGCTGAATCACAGATCAGAGTGTGAAAGCACTGACATCATCGTGTTCGCTGTGCACCTCGCGCCAAAATCGTTCCATGGTGCTGTCCGACCAAGATGAGAATTTCCACTCTAATTCAGTGTAGAAGGCTCGAAATAATGCCAAAATTTTGATAGATTCCAAAGATGATGGTCCATTGTAGTCCATAGTTTCGAACTGCTCAACGATGTGCTCAACGAGTGGTTGAAGTCGCCGCGGGTCTTTGTGGTGGAACATGTACTGAGAGTCGTTTAGATAGATGCACAAAGCTATAAAGCCCTTGGTCACACACCTCGACAAACGAAGTCCAGATGGGTACAGTCTCTGTCTTCATGCTCTGACCTAGCGTCTTCTTAATGTAGGGTGCGAACCATTGCCAGATTCGATCTTGGGCCTCTTGTGGCCAATGTTTAGAACCTGCAACAGTCAGCATACAAAAATTTACATCAGTTACTTGCTCACCGTTTAGAACACCAGCCAAAAGTTCTGCTGCAGCCCTTTGCTTGTTCTTGTCCTGGTCGGCTAGCAACATCTCCAATTTGGGCTGCAACAGGTCCCAGGGTTCGTTACCCAATACTTGGACTATCTCGACATTACAGAGGCTGATTACGAACTAAGATTGAACTTACATATCGATTTGACACATGATATGTGGTCTTGTACCACAGCGCCCTCGTGGTTCTCTTCGGCGAAGTGCCCGGAAAGTTTCTTCCAGAATTCTGCATCCACTACTACTTCACGTAGGCAAGACAAAGCCTCTGCGCTTGATGGCTCCCATTCGAAGGTGCTTTTCAACCCGTGAGGTAGCTTGTATGCTGCCAGTGTAGCACTCCAAGCGAGCCAGCCTTGATGTAGTGTATCGCAATATATACTTCGATGGGAGTGAGCACCTCTTAACTTGACGTTAGAAGGACTCACTTGTTGAGATCAAGAGTCTCCGAAGATCTAGTGGGGGTCCGTGACCTGAAGTTGATGAGTATCTCAGCGGTCGCCGAATATGATGCTTCAATGGGAATGTTGCATCGTAGTGGGTTGATTTGGGAGAATAGAGCCAAAGCCGCTGGATTTCGACAGTACGATCGAAGCTTGATGTATCTGAGTGCTTTCATGATACCTCTTTGTGCGTACTGATACGTAGAACAAGTCAGTTCGTGACTAATTCGATGTCAGTCATTATCTCACGTAGCGCTGATATCCACGAAAATGTCAACGACCTTACAGGGGCCTAGTAAACCACAGGAACGCACCATGGTAGGATTGCTATCGCATACTTTCTCCAAGAAAAGACGAAGATGACTTGACGAAATTGAAGTATCCCGGCGCAGCAGGGTGCGGAGGACCCTGACTGCCACTGTCGCATAGCGCCAATGTGTTGTGGTGTCATTGGCAGTTTCGAGAACTGATTGAGTCTGTTCAAGCCTCAGTGGCAAGACATATCAATAAGGATAGTATATTGCCTACCGTTCGATCATACTCTTCATTCATCAAACGCACACGCTCGATGCGCTTCTCACGAGCCCGGAAAGTGATGGAATCTTCTGACTTGTTAAACGACAAGCAGCTCTTCAGAGCAAGTAAGGCTTCATCGAGGGCGTTATTCTCGACGTCGTAGATGAGATAGCAAGGCTCCGAGAAGCTGGCCAGACCTCGAAGTAGCTTAGAAAAAAGAATAAGAGGAGAAACCGGTTCTCACATGTATCTGTCACTGTAGAAACACAATTTTGGATAGACGGCTAGAAGAAGCTGTCACCCAGTTTGAAGAAGGTCAAGAGGAAAACTACCTTCTCATTATGGTGGCACCCAAGGAGCTGCCGAATGATTTCTGGCACTAACGTCGGTTCTGAAAAATAGTCTAGCTACTTCAAAAAAGACATATGTATTACTCACCCGATATCGCAAATCGCCCTAAGGAGATGGTTAAATGAATTCCATCGCTGTCAAGAAGCATGACTCACCAAACGACGATATGTTCAATGTCCACAACGCTCCTTTCATGCGATCGTCATCAGTACCAGGCTGTAGGGCTGAGTACAGTGCTGGAAGAGCTCGAAGACGAAGACCGTCATATACCTGCGTATGTGATAAATTATGCGCCCGCGGCACTCATAACATATATAGACACCTACTGAAGTCAGGGATTCAAGAAGAGACTGGCTTGCTCTTGAACGAAAGTTAAGATTTTCAACAAGGGAAATGTATTGGAATCCACTCACTGCCGCACTGTAAGTATGTGAGATTAACCAAAAGTATTCATGAACATGAAGCCAGGAACGTTTATTTACCTGACGGATAATGCCACATTGACCATTCAACGACATCGTCCAACAAGGAGTTCTCAAGTGGACCTCTAGCTCGCTCAATGGAGTTCCATAAAAGTCGACAGGAATGATAAAATCTAGCACATGTGGAATTAGGAAATCGAAACACGAAAAATGTTAATAGGATTACCGAGCCCTTCGGACAAACACTGCGCGCGGCCAAACCTTCTGTCCTGAATATTGACGAGCTACACCGATCTCTGAGTGGTATTGGTCGGAGTTTACATAGTAGCTGTATGAAATGTTGAGCAACGTTCACACAAGTAAGATACCACAGACCTGTCCTTGCTGTCGCCATACTCGAGCAAATAGGTGCGAATTGAACTGATCTTCAGAAGTGTGAAAAATCAGTCGTTAAGCCATGAAATACCATAAGAGTACATACAAGCATCTGTACAGCATCGACTGTGTTCTCTTCGCCTTGTCTTTGCAAAGACAGGGACGCCGAGTGCAAAAACTCCCCGAATCGACGCCGGAGTTTAGTAATGTATATATATCGTGCATCTTGCGGGTCTGTGAGGCAAAACCCGGAAGCCAGAGGCTCGATCGATGCAATCATTTCAGGAATTTCATTACTGCAGACAGGTTAGACAAACACTACATGCCACGGACTAAAATATGACGTACATAATGTCACTTGAGGCGAGCATGGATTGCATCACATCTGGTGATATAAACTCTTTAAAGAGCGTTGGAATTCCGGTGAACGCTTCTCGGACAAAACTCAGATAGCTACTCGACGGCATCAATTTATGATTGTTTGATCAGTCGCTTTAAACGCACCGACAAAAGTCGTTCCTCCAAATGGCGTCTCGGGACGCTTTGCTGCTTTTCAGTACAAGGTTAAAAGACACTGCAAAAACCCACAGGTTTCGAGCAACAGGTCAAGGCGAGTCATCGCAGGTTCGACCAACTCGCGGAATAGTTGAAGCGAAAAGTCAATCTCTTCAGCACTTGGGACATGCCATGTGATCTACAGTGCTGAGTATTCGAGACCCTTCAAAATGTCAAATATTGCGCACCTTGACCTCACTGGGCTCAAACAACTTGCCCCAGTGTAAGTGATGGTTTCTCTGAAATTCTGCAGGTACTCAGTTAACGCATTTTAAAGCACGAGCTGCGAACCTTCATCATTCCACTGTTCCGGGTTGACAAACTTGTTTTCGATCGGGTAAGTATGAGTGAGTGTAATCAATGCGCTGGAGAGTAACTTTCCGCTCCAATTATACCCCCGTTTCGAGAAAGTTTTGTCGCGCAGCAGAGTTAATAACGACAAGAGTTCGCCTTTGTACTCGAGAAGCTAAAATGACATCAACTTACGCCCGAGTAGCTGGTTTAGAATCACTAACTGCTGAACCATCACTGTTCAGGTGTCTGTTAGCGCATGCAAGGTACTTGGGAGAGAACACACTTATAGACACAACCGCGGAGAATAGCGAGATCTATAGGATATAAGCAATCAACAAAGCTACAGTTATGATGAAATCCTACTCCAGTGCAGAGTCGCATCCGACGGAAGCGGCATTGACGGAGATGTCGTCCTCACTGAGCTAGCACCATGTTCTATTTCTGTGCGGATGTTTGCCGCACAGAAGGGCAAGAACTTGGCCAGGGTCTTTTCGGGGTGGGCATTCGCAATGCATTCGACTAACTGGTGTATCGCACGGACAGCGTTAGAACGAACATTTGTGCTTGCGTAATCGAAAATCATGTTGAGCACGAGGTCGAAAAGTGGAGCAGATAAATGAACACAGATTTGACTGCATGCACCAGTCACAGCGTCCACCACTTGTACTGGGGAGAAACTGGTCAGTTAATGGACACTTTTATGTGAAGTCAAGATACCTTCCGTAGTCCCTCCGGCTGACCCATTCGGTCCTTCTTCTGGGAGGTTCTCAAGCAACTGGATAACGCGACGTATGAAGCTGGCTACCCAGCTCGCAAAACTGCCAGTGCTGTCTCTGAGAAGCGCGTCCTCAGCTTTGTTAGATAGCTTCAGTTCCATAGTATCTTCCAGGCCATCATCTAGAGTAATTTGGCCAGAGGAAATGTCCACGTCAGAAGCCTCTGAACCCTCAGAGGATGTCACATCCCCAAACATGATGTATTGTGACACTTCCGACAGAAATGCTGTCGTGCAAAGCTTACAAACAAGGCATTAGATAGGGGAAGCACTTAGAGGGTTTAAGTACCGTTTTCGTTGGGTCATTCTGCATTTGACGAGAGTGAGAGAGTGGCGTTCAAATGAGACGAGCTACTTACGAGATCGATGCCAGGTACAAGCAACTGCAAAATGGTGATCAGATGCTTGGCACCTGGATAATAAATATCTCGAGAAACGATTGCAGGAACAATAGAGCTCAGCGCCTTGATCACGGACAAGGTGCGCTGGGTCTAAGGAACTATGAGGAAGAAACAATCGACGAAAGGAGCAGCGGTACCTCAACAAGAGCCTCCAGTGAAGGGATAGCTCGTTCCAGAATTGGCTGGAATACTAGGTCAGGCTCCATGCACGACATGGACTTCAGAGCGCTCTGGACATTTGAAACAGTGGTATTATCCTGGGAGAAGATGGCAAGTAACACAACTGTCCGGAGGCACTTGACCAGTTCTCTCTTCATCTCTCGGGTGAGCCGTCGGGTCTGATCGGTAACCTAAATTTCTTCATCGAGTAAAGAGATACAAATTGCGTACCAGAGGTGTTTTGCAGTCGGACAGTTGTTCTTCGTGCCAGCCTTGCAACTTATATGTTAGTATTGCACTAACGAGCACCTAAACCTAAAAGGGAGCTCACGTTTGTTGAACTCGTACACGATGTACTTGACGAAGGCAGTGAGCTATATGACATTGTCAGCAATTGCAGTGTCAATCAACAACTTAGCCGAAATTCAAGCCCGATGCGAATGAACGACGAACATCGGATGTCCAACTTCCAGAGTTGGTGGGGTGGAAGAAATGTTCCGTAGAGGCAATGAGACGTGCAAGCGAATCCAGAGCTTTAGAACCACCTAAATATAACTTCGGTGGCTCCCACTTATGGAGTGGTACTGTAAGATAGTCGCCTACAGAACCGCTGGCTTGAGGCGTGCTAACGCCTGAAGTCATTGGTGTATACCACGGCGTAGACGCAGTAGAAGGAGGTGCAGGAGCACCATCAGGGGCCATAGAGTACACGATAAGTTTGGCAAGGGATGCTAAATGAGATGTCAGCAGAGCTGTTTCTGCGAAGAGAACCTGCTTACGGATACGCCAGTTTGCTTTGGGTAGCCTTCCAATTTCAAAACTTGAAGAAGAGTCGGCCGTAGGTCCCGTGGTGAGCGACCCAGCATCCTTCAGTGGAATTGCTACAAAAGGTACCGATAGTCAGTCAGCCTTGATTGAAGACGTAAATTATCAACATCTGCCCACCCATCGAGGCAAGGCATTTACACATAATAAGATGCCACTCGTGCTCAGTGAATATTCCAACTTCCTTATAGAGGCCAGACCACGTCTGTCCCGCATGGTAATCATCTTGTTTCCACTTTGGTCTGCCCTCATCTTCAGACTTTTCATCATCAATAATATCATATATGCGAGCCGGATCACTGATGGTTGGGTCCACGTGCATCTCTGCGAGGCGTGATAGGAATTGCAACATCCTTTCATCGTACATGTAGGAGTTGATGGACCCCCACAAACGGCATAACATAGGGAGATATGATTGAGGATGTGTCAATGGTAAGAAGGTCAGAAGAAAGTACTGTGACGAAAGGACGCTCTGCAGGCAAGCTAAGGAACGTGTGGCTGTTTTGCTGGAAAGAACTCACGTCTAGGTTGGTCCCATTAAACCCTGGCAGGAAAGTGCTCAGCATCTCCTCAATGGCCGCGGGGTGGAAGAACCTCCTCGATATATCAGCAATGTAGCCCATACACCACGAAAGTTGGCTACGTCGACTGTGAGCTAGTGCCATTACCGAAAAGTAAGCGTAACCTACCTGTACTCGAACTGACGCCGAGTTAGAAACAAATCTTTCTGAAGGATATCATAGATAGGCTTCCACGGAAGTCTCATGTCGTCAATATTCAATTTCTTTTTCGAACGAGTCAAATTTGACAACCCATCCGCGCAGACGGCCATGACTTGCGTGGGCATACCAGGAGTTGTTGCAACATGGAAATACAGCTTCGCAAGGCGAATGCGCTTCTCCTTTGGAAATGGGTATTTGAGCATGTTCCAGCTGTAATACCTGTAAGAAAATTTGCATTCCTGAGTCATGAATTACTGGCGCTCACTAAGTGACCATGCTGTCCCACTGGACAAGACCCGGTTCGAAGTCCTTTGCCTCCACGCATTGTGTTATACGCCTTAGGATTAAATCCAACATGTCCTGCATCCGTGCATTTGATTCAATTGCATATGGGATAGATTTCGCATAAAGCTTGAGCTTCTGCATATACCGGTCGGTCGCATGATCGATGTCGTCTGGAATTTGTGTCTGGTGCACCTCAGGACCTGGATCATCCAAGACCAGGCGGGAGACATCCGGAATTATAGTCATGGTGTTCTGTTAATAATGTCACTGAAAGTAATTTGCAAAGAGAAATAGTTGCCCGTTCAGAGAATGGAGAAGCAAGCGTTAGTCGGGGTTTGATCCACAACCGTCTGCCACAGTGGCGACATTACCACATCCTCTGAACAGCACATTTGATTGGTTTTACGTGCGACATATGATAGTGGTAACAGCCTGATGGGTGTTGTTATTACTGACGCTCAGGGCACGGCCCTGGTACTAAAGCGTACAATATGGAATGTGACCGCTCGTCATTGCATTGATCAGCCTATCTGATATCAGTCCATAGCAACGCTAAAGGCTACATCCTGCAATTCCTTGACAGCCTTTTCCCGCACCATCTCCCAGATGATATTCCGTTGCGCCCGAGTATCTCCAAGACCTTCCCGAATCTCCTGAAGCCGCTCGACATACTCCCTCCCATCGTCTTGTAGCTCCCGCAAGGTTGCTAAAGACTTTTCTAGACTGTCCTGCTGCATCTCCGGGGAAGCGAATTGTGACGGATCAATCACAGGTGGACCATTGTCAGCATACGAAACCAGGAAAAGCTTATGAGCTGTTGGGGTAAGATCTGGAGCGCGGGCCATCCTACGTTCCTGCTCGTCTTCTTCGTCATCGATATCTTCCTGCTCTTCCTGTTTCGGGATGACACGCTCCTCATCCAATTGTCTGTCTGGATCTTCGCTGATGACCTGCCAGAGCCTCCCCAGAGCACGTCTCATGACCGCCTCTCCTTCAATGAGACTATTTGTGGCATATTCCAGTTCGTCCAACAAACTTGATCGAAACGAATGGGTCACAGACTTATCCATGACGAATGAGGCGAAACTAAAGTGCTGGCCGATAGGCGGAGGGTACGGAGCGAGGAGTGGTGGTGAAGGCGACCGCATATGGGGAAGGCAGGGTGGGGAGGGTGATCTTCTTTCGGGTAACAGGCATTTTATGCGTTTACGGGCACGGTCCTCAGCCTGGTTGAAGGTTAAGAGTGCCTATAGTAAATAACTTAGCTCACCTCCCAGTCGTCCATGCCAGGGCCCCATGCAGCCATCTTTCCTTTGCGAACCCATCTACTGCCTTTCCTCATCTTATTTCCCCAATTGCCGCCCACTATGCTGACTGCCAAGTCTTCGTCATCTGAACTTAAGCCTTGCGAGGGGTAATACCACGCGTTGTGATCATTGAGGACCAGCAAACTTGATAGGTTGTGAGATCTCTGAATACACGCGTATTCGGGGCTAACCTCATTTCTTCATGGGCTCTTTTTGGTGCACTTTGCATAGTAACTGTTTAGCGTTGAGGATGTGATAAAAGCAATAACAAACTGTAGAAATCCGCAAACCTCATCGAAATACCGGCAATTTCCGGTCTTTCTTGGACTGAATCGACTGCTCAGAAATTTATGTTCTTTGAGTACAGCTAAGCTACTCTCCCGATGCCAGTCACGATGCGGGGAACAGAGCCATTTAATTTGCGGGACGATATCGCGATCTGTTGTCCTGATGCTGTGAATACTAGCTGAGGCAATGCGCGCGATTATACCGCGATCCGGTGCGATTATCTTAGATTTTGCTGATGCATCGCGCCAAAAGGCAGTCCAAAGAGAACAATCAAGCGTTCAATATGTACAGACTCCGAATTACAAACTGACGCATTGGTAAGATTGCAGGAGACCCATTGGGTGAATTATGTATGTGACAGGGACTTGGGGCACATGCTACCTTTTCACGTCCTGCATCTCGTCTGCAATGCCTGGCAGGAGAAATCGGCCGCAAGGCGAGGACGGACAGAGGTTATCTACAAAACGGGCTATTGCAATGTTCGAGAACGGAATGAGCTTGCCTTCTGCATATAGTGGTCAACAGGCCATAAAGCCTGTTCACCTTCACTTCAGCGAAAGATGATCTTGATGACAGCTTCTGACCTCCGTAACATGGAATTCAATACAGCGCAGAAGCAGCACACTCCCCGAGTAACGAGGAGGGCTTTGTTGCAATAACTTTTCCAGCTAAAGTCAGTTGTACCTGAAGTGAGCAATATTTACGCGAAGGCTGCACTTGGGAATTATCGCCGACGAGGCCGCAGGCGTACGCCGTAGTCACAAAAATGTAGGTGCACATACATAAATAAACCGCCAGCCTAACTCGCTTGTATCTCGATGGCAAGTTCGCCTGGGACTCTAGGATGATTCTACTTGCGACTCCAAGACTGTTCTCGGAGTTTGGGGTCCTAGCGCAGCACCTTCCTTTCTTGCGACGCTTGTCTGCTCAAAGCTTTGCATTCCCTCTAGACCCCATCTACCCATCATTGCCTTGTCCTGCAACAGAGTCAGTTCTCGTGAGCTACATGCAAACCTGAAAAATCATAGATCTACCTCGTCCCATGGAGAACCTTTATCGATTATCAGCTAGCTGTTTGCACTTGGATGAAAAAATACGTACATGGAGTGGTCAACATCTGTTCTCCTGTGAACACGGCATTGGCACCAGCCATGAAACACATAGCCTGCTCAGATTCACTGAGCGTGTTTCTCCCTGCTGCAAGTCTAATTATTGTTCCCGGAAGGACAACACGCGCGGTGGCGATTGTCCGCAGTAAAGTGTGATGAGCGACCCGCTTTAAAAATATGTCAGCTGGAACATAGACACAGATAAAAAAAAAAAAGCACACTTCATTTCCTTCAAGTGGAGTACCTGGTATGGGTACGAGTGCATTTACGGGGAAGGATTCGGGGTGTTCCGGCATACTTTTAGAAAAAATCAAAAGGTTATGAGTGGCAGTTGAGCGGTCGAGCGTAAACATACTTGGCAACTTCCTGAATCAAGCCGATGCGATCCGCATCTGACTCTCCAAGACCTAAAATACCGCCAGAGCAGACGCTTATTCCAGCATCTCGAACCGCGCTAATCGTGCCCAGGCGTTCGTCGTATGACCGCGTCGTGATGACCTGAGAAAGATGCAGGCAACAACTCCAAAACACAGAATATGGCAAACCTGCGGGTAAAATTCACGTGACGTATCAAGATTGTGATTGTATGCAGTGAGGCCGCTATTCCAAATAAAAGTGAAGTGGGTTGAACCCGAGAGATAGAAAATACATACGCCTCTTTCAATTGCTTTGCTTGCTCTGGAGTGAGCATGCCAAGAGTCGTGCAGACTTCCATCCCCATACCCCGGACCTCTTGGACCATTTGAAGAATTCTTTCGAATCCTCTCTTGCGTCCTGCGAGGTCTCTCCATGCTGCACCCATGCAGAACCTTGTGCTTCCATTCTCTTTGGCCTTCCGTGCTGCTTCGATGACAGGTTCGATATCAAGCAAACGTGAAGCCTTGGTCGGAGTAGAATATCTGGATGACTGAGAACAGTACGAGCCTGAGTAACCGAGTCAGACAGATGTAAAATCGATATTCGGCATGATAGGCTCCCTACAGTCCTCAGAGCATCCACCAGCTGTAATGCAACGTTCAAGACAGTTATAGAGGGGATAGAGCGGGAACAAAGCGTACTCTTGATATTCATAAGTGTGCATAGCTGGATCTTGTTCGGGTCATGATTCTGGCGATGAACGGTGCTTGCACGGAAGACAAGGTCCAACAGAGGACTGTCGTAAATCTTTTGGATTTCTTGTCGCGTCCAGTCATGTCTTTGTGGTGCCAAGTGAGGTGGGTGAGTTACAGTTGCAAGCGATCTGCTGAATCTGGGAGCAGATAGCCGAAGAAAGCCAGCACTAAAGTTCATGACGGGCCAAGGATAGCTCGAGGGTAGGCCTGACTAGGAGGAAGCCAGTTTCTACTATGTATGTGGATCTATAATTGTGGTCCAGTATTAATCGCAAGACAGAAGTTCGGGTCAAGTACTGAGACTCTGATGGCGGTGGTAATAATCAAAATTAATAATAAGTTAGTCGGGATTTCGGAACGCCTCACGCGGTGTTAAGATCAGGAGCATGGGGACCAGTATTTATCTGATCATCATGAATCTAGTATAGTTTATGACACAGGATAACGACGATGTGTTAGTATAATCTTTATGCCACAAACTTCTGCATGACATAACGGACAAGCGCGATTACAAGTGATGCGGTTTTTGTGAAGAATACAGTCAGTTGATGGGCCAGGTATCAGTGAGAAAAATCATGTGTGGAGGAGCTGGTGCAAAGCTGATTATTTAAAGATCCGGGGGCTAGAACTTGCTTGGTTTCAGATACCATCATAGCGCGACGTCGAGCTTACCGGAAGAGTCATATCAGTATGTGAGGCCGATAGGCTTCAGCGGACAATTTCTGAACCTTTTGAATGCCTCGTCATGTTTTTATTGCCCTGGCCGACTCTCTCCGTTTGATGGTCAGGAGCTCCAGCCAGTGAAGCTGTACGTCGTCTAGTGCCTTTCTTCTCCCGTGCAGCAGAAGGTCCAGGGGAAGCCAACGAGATGTCCCGCATAGCACTGGACAAGCAGGCATCCAATCTTTGCGCATCAATTGTTTTCCGCGCCGCTGTCCACTGCCGGAGTGTGTATGCTGCTAATTCACGGGAATATAGTAATTTCTGTTGTTCCAAGGATTGGGTCGACATGCTGATAAAAGAGAATAAGAGTGAGAATGTAAAGAGGCCAGGAGATCGTCTTTAGATACCTCGCTGAACAATGGAGTAGAGTGACTTTGCAGGTTATTATTTTGCCATCGGGGCCAGCTGGCCCAGCATGACGTTTTTGGAGTTGCGCATTGGTGACAACCCGACGCCAGCAAAAACTCCGCCGACATGACGTTATCACGCCATCCTGAGCTACGCCGACGATCGACAGCCTGATCAAGCCATGCAGGACCCTTGAATGCTACACAGGCGCTTAGCGCTATACAATTACAATAAAGCTATAGTACCAAAAATGTAACACAACAGGGAATCGATAGTAAATGAAAGTGCAGAGATGAAAGCCATGTCTGAAAATGCTACACACTCGATCTGAATCAAAGCAACGAAAACAAATATAAGCAATGCAAATGGTATGATAGACTTTTAAACGGTGTGATATGGTAGAAAATCGTCCAGATTGTCGTTCGTGGTTTCTTGGAGGCATGAATAGGCGTACAGGCAAAAAGTCCGATCTCGTTGGAACTTCATCAGCGACGCTGATAGTCGTTTATACGCGGCGCCAGGCAGGAGCAGGCGTGCTGCTCTTGCCCTTGGAAGGTGCACCCAGCATAACACCACCAGTAAGAACAGTTGTCTTGCCACCGTCATAAGGGGTAACTTCAGTCTTGGAGGTGTCAATAAAGACACGAGCCTGCCTGGCCTTCTCGCGACGGGAGAGTTGGGATGACTGACTGTCGCCCCTAGAAGACAAGGTAGAGGCGGTTATCGCAGAGAAACAGGAGTCCGAATCGGACGAGCGATAGCTGGAGCATGAATCGGTAGATATAACAGACAGCGGTGATTCAGAACGTGAAGGAACAGGGAAACGGTCAGTGACAGGGGTCATCCAAGTGGGCGCGCTGACTTCGTCAGCGATCAAGGCGAAAAGTTCATCGTCATCTGTGCGGTCATTCTCCAAGAGTTGCTGGGCAAATGTCTTGGATTTGGTTGGCAGCTGGTTGGGATGCGTATGGGGTGTCATGAAAGCGGCCTGAGCCATCAGCTCCTCTGACCAAATTGTGATGAGTTTAGAGCCCTTCCCGAAGCGCACAGAGATACATCCTGGATCGACAAAGAAGTCGAACTCACGTCCGCCCATGGCCGCAATCCAGTCGAACCACTGGACACCGGATGCAAGGCACGCGGCATATACGGCACGTGGGGGGAGGCAAGTAGGGGAGAGGGTGAGGCAACGGCGACCGGAACCACGAAGGGGTTCCTTAGGAGCCCAGGAAGGGGCGAAGAGTGCAGTCAAGTTTGCCTCAAGCGCGAGCTGAAGTCTCATGATTGTTGTAGCGGAGTGCGTAAGGATAAGAGGACGAGTGAGGTAGGCGATGGCCTGAGCGAGAGTGACAGAAAGGCTAGATGTAGCAGTCATGACTGTAAATGAGAAAGCGATTGGAAAGATTGAATGGGTGGTAATAACAGAAATCGCCCTGCGATGATAGATGCGGGAATGAAGCGCGCTGAAAAGGTACTTGAAATACGGTCTTCAAGCAGTACTGAGTTTTGATTCGGACGGAGAGATCGAATGTGAGCAAGAGACAGAAACGTCTGAAATGATATTAATAATGGATTCATGGAGCAAAAATGAAAAGCTGGCTCACCTAACAGACTAGAGAAAGAGGACATAAGACAGGTTAGCTTGAAACGAAACGGAAGTCAAACAGATGCATGACGAACCTGGCTGTGAGGATAGAAAGGTTGACTGGATTATCAAAACCCGGATGGAGAGTAAGAGAGGTTATGGGGCTAAGCTTTATACGCATACCAGGCATCAGGCGTAAACAAAGGCATGCTGCTGGCAGAGCGCCGGTCGCGAAGTGAGAACAAAAGGACCATGAATAATTTCCTTTTTTGACAACAATAGTGGGGAGGCATTTAGCACACGTGTTGTCTGCGATCTCCCAAGCAGAAACTTCCGACGACAAAAACAAGTTTGCACTTGACCTTTACGTCTGATAACCTAATGATAGCTATTGTTTTCTCTGGGAGGAAGCGCATCTTGGCATCATTTCCTTGGTCCATTTCAGAAACACCGTTGATGATCTTTGAATTGAAGCACAGGAAAATGTTCCAAGCCTATGGTGTCGAATTCCTTTTATAATAATATTGCCCTGACTGGAGTCTGGAGGTCCTGATGGAAGGTATGCTACATCGTCGATTGGCCAATGGTGGTCTGCTCGAGGAACGGATAGTTCCGCAAGCTTAGTCATCTAGTTTTCTCTCAACAGCACATCGCTCGACCTATCACCCGTTATCAAGCAACACCCAAAGAGCTCTGCAAAAATGGTATGCTACATATCCGCCCTATTTGTGCAAAATACTCACAGAATCTGTCCAGCCTCTAGCGATCGATCTGTTGAACCCATCTGCGGAACATGAGCGCAAGCAGCACAAACTCAAGCGTCTCGTGCAATCACCCGACTCTTATTTCATGGATGTAAAATGTCCAGGTGTGGCCCATCCCATCAGATCTGACAACACTGATCCTAAACTGTCTTTTACTAGGATGCTTTGCCATCACTACTGTATTCTCCCATGCACAATCAGTCGTGCTTTGCGGCTCGTGTGCAAGTGTCCTCTGCCAACCTACAGGTGGTAGGGCGAGGCTGACCGAGGGTATGTTGTTGAATTGCAGTGCTAGTAATGCGCTAACGTCACTTTTGCAGGTAGTTCATTCCGTCGGAAGAACTAGAAATCACTACTCTTTAAACTTTTCACACTCACGGCACTCTTCACGTCCCTTTTCCACCTTTACTCAAAAGTCATTTGATATGGCGTGTTACTGGGTTTGGATTGTTACATTTCCTCTCGCAAAATCTGACTTGTCGTTCATGTACTTTCTCATCGGAAGGTGCCGAAATACATCCGATCCGTTTAGCCCCACAATCACGTCAATAGTATATCATGCGCTGAGCAGGCGATCACGGCTGTACATGTTCTGAGGTCACTCGGCTACCTTGCCATCTCTTATTTTGACAGGATCTTGAAGCAGATTGACATATGCTCGACACAACGAAATCTTTCTTTCGAGAAACTCTTAATGATAAATGCTCGATGCATCTAGTACAACCGTTTAACACCCTCGAAAGTCACTGCATGTCGCGCATGACTTTTTATTTTCGTTTCAGCATAGCATTTGGACTGTGTGCAGCAAACAGTCCCGCTACATAATATCGTGTGTCACTGTTTCCAAATTTTCAGGGTCATCAAGCATATTACCGTCATTTCTCATAAATTGTCGCATTATTATTATTCTTGTGACCTAAGGGATGTTCAATTCTAAAATGCCGAGTTCTAGAATTGAGCATCCCTCTAATAGGTTTTGCAGCTTGAAAGCGCAAGAAGCTGCGCACGAGCCGATTGATCCGTATACAAGGCGGTTCATTTGATATGTGCTGATACCTCCAGTGAGTCGTATGTTAGCCACGCCCCATTTACCAATGCATGTTATTCATATCCGACTTTCTGACAGAACTTAACCATGTTAAGACGCCCTCATGAGTTACGCTCTGCGAGTTGCGCCAAGCGACCCGGCACACGGCGAAGACCATTGAAGTTTCAGACGGCAACTACCCAGCAGGGTCTTTGCTCCCCGAACCAGGTCCGTGCCTTGCAACGGGTACACAGCCCTTGATGAACCTACATGTTAATTCAAAGACTTATCTCCTATCTTCTCCCATTTCCACTCCATGCGGCAAATGCTTACTGTGTCAACTAAGGCAGGATTCAGGAACCAAGTGCTGGATGGTGGTATATCTAGCATGAACGCTTTCGTCATTTGTCCACCGATTTCACCGCTCCCTCACAGTCATCTTCTGACAGTATGCCTCTAATCTCAGATGATCCCTCTTGGTGGCCGACCATTAATGCAAGCATGGTGTCTAGTTATTTTATAGGTTCGTGAGAGTTCTGTTGATTGATAGCAGTGATACTCCAATCTGACCTCTACTGCGGTTTTGCAGTGGCTGCCTCTGTTGGAGTGGGGTACGATTGGGGTGAGCGAGATGGCATTCAAGACTTGCTGAAATCCTTATAGTATTTCCAGCACTGACATTAGCACAAGAGGTAAGTTGATGCCATTTACGAAGCAGCTATCTCTCCAACACTGATTTCACAGATTGAACTGATTTGGGTGAGTAGAGTCCTATGTCAAGAGAACAACATTGAATTGCGACAGAGGCAACGGTGGTCTATGGTGACTGGATTGTATCTGGGTGTACGTAACTTGCATTATAAATGTGATCACCAACTCGCGCTTACTTGAAAATATTCTAGCTGCGCTATATTGGACTGGCATATGCCGTGTATGTTTGGAAAGTTCAGCATTATATTGACGTTGTGCTAATGTACCATCTCTCACAACCAGCATCAGCGTACTGGGTATGTCTCCTCACATACACTATATTTAATTCTTCTGACTGGTGTCAATGCCGGGCCATACAGCACAAGTCCCGACAATCTCGCTGACAGATACAGTGAGTGTTTTGCACTGATGCCCGCAATTCCCGTATATTCAACTGCACATATAGGGGTGAGTGAAGTTCTTGACTAGCTCGTTGCTTCAACGTAATGATTGCCACAGTTGTGAGTCAATTTGGAATGTATAGTCCTGTGAGGCTGATCATTAACTGAATTTCTCAGGCCATATTTACTTTATCGCACTAAATTGGATAACTTTTGTTTCAACTGCGATGCTGTGCGGTGAGCGTCACAGCTGCGATACGTTGATCAGTGATACTGACTTGATTGAATCAATGCAAGTCATCATGATCGTTCGATTATATGCCATGTGTCAAAAATCCAAAAAGGTGTTGACATTTCTCCTCGTCACCTTCCTGGCTCTCAGCACCATAAATGGGACGATTGCCGGAATGGTGACTAAGAATAGTTCAGCGGGTAAGCATCCATTATGGATGAAAAACCGGTGCACCGCGCTCATTGACAAACCCTAGTGGTACTCATACTCTCTGGCAACTATGTATGCTCCCCTAGCTTTGACGGAAACGGCGTACTTCTAGTTGACATCACTTGGATAATCGGCATTGCATGGGAAGTCCTCGCACTATCTCTTGCAGTCTGGGTTGCTGTAAAACATGTCCGTGAATTGCGACAATCATCATCAGGAGGGATTCTACAGGATTGTTTCACAGTGCTGATAAAAACTCACGTTGTTTACTTTGCGAGGTGAGTTTATATTGTTCACGTGGTTCTCTTTTGTGCTTAAGTTCTGAACGTGCTAGTTTTCTTGCTGTATCTTGCTTCGAGATCGGTTATTTATCTCCAGCGCTGTCAGCGGTATGTCAATTCACTCACCTCTGTATGCGAGCACGATTCATCTTTTTTATAGAACCCATTTTCCTTGAACACGCAGCTCTTCCTTGGCTTCTCTCAGATATTCACGCTCGTACAGATGGTTGTGCTGGGGCCGCGCCTGATCCTTAGTGTTCGAGAATTTAACGCTACGCTCGTGGACGACTCCGATGCAGGAACCGTTATGAGTTCAATCGCTTTCCAGGAGCACGTGTATATAAAAACTAGCAATTGTGTGTAGCCGGCTCGATGTGATTAACACTTGAGCAGCGGGATAATTCGCTTTTATGTTTTCAAGTTTCGTCATAATATTTATTTGGTTAAAGTAGATTTACAACTTATATGTCTGGACAAACGAAAAAAGTATCCCGACACCTACTTTAGTGGGAGAGGGCTGGCAGAACTCGGATTTCCTCACGGTAAAACTCAGGCAAAAGGAGGGTAAGTAGCACTAGAACCTGACAGAACTCCAGGGTATCCAAGACTCGTGGTCCTGCCGAAATCTAGGGCTCATTACATCAAAATGTTTTCCTCAAGACAAACGCATTGACATTCAGTCATGAATAGTATCCTTGAAGGTTTACATTACTGGTCTTGGCTAAGTTGTGATCCAGCTTGGCCAAGACGAGTTTTTTCTTGGACTGCATAGGTTCAAAACCTGCGAAATGACATTTTTTTTTTGATCGGAACACCCTTACTCGTAGATAGTTTCCTGAATAGTTTATTTAACTGGTCTTAACCGAGTGGTTATGGGTGTGACCTGACCCCAAGTAGTTCTGCCCCCTTCACTAGGATACGCTCACTGAGTGCCTGTTGTTATTGGCAGTCCCCTGAATGATAGTGAACATAATGGAATGTGACTGATGAGTCTCTTCTGTGTTCATATATAATCACCTAGTAGTGCATATAGGAATGATACACAGTCAGGGACTGGCATGGCTGAGTGTCATTATGATTGTCACATCACTATGGGCAGTAGCTACATAAATATCTCTGGCGTGATATTTTACCCTCAAAGAACAATGGCATGTACTGTGTAATACTCCTTATCGAGAATCATGTTGTCGTACAAGGCAGAGGATGGTTCTACAGAGTCTTGAAGACGTCGTAATTCAATGTGTAGGTATATAACAGTTGTATCTTCAAGTTAATATCAAACAGATAGCACGTACTCTACAGATTTGCTTTATTTTTAGCAGGACCGCGTACGTTGGCCCGTACCACGCCCTCTTGACAAGTGACCGCGACCAGGCTGCCAGCTCGCGAGTACAACTTATATATAGCGTCAGAAATTCTGAAAAGGCTGCAGCAAACATAAACACCACACACCCTGCCATGAACCACTGCTCTTCCGGATGCAGCTCGAGGACAAATGACCTACATGAGGAAAGATATAAACAAGGACTCGATCAATCAACGATAAAACACCTACCACATAGAGTAAACCATCTTCACAACAGAAGTTGTCACTGGCAGCGGGTGAGAACACAATGCGTCAAGTGATCTAGAGGAAACATACTCATAGTACCATATCGAATGATCTAGACTAGACTGGGTGAAGCCTGTAAGCAGATTCGAAGGCTCAAAACAGTACCGTGCTTACAGTCATTGCATGCGCGTCAGGGCCATTTGACATCCGCTTGAATTTAAGAGCATCAGACGCAGCAGTGATACTAGACATGACAGAACATGAGAATATCTTCATCGAGTCGACGGCTGCTTACAAGTTGAGGTCCGAAAGGTATGCCAGAATACACTAATGATGTAGATTAGACGAGAGTCAACTAGCATAGGCAATATCCTACCTTCTGGTAAGGTGCTCCGTAATGTGACGCTTGACCTGTTCGGGCTTGCATCCAATGCATGGATGTTTGCGTACCATCCTCAGTGGTCAATCCAGCCCTTCTAACTGAAATTGGACCATTCTCCCTTTCCTACATGCAAGTTAAGCGGTATCGCGGATTTCAGTAGTAGAGCAGATATTACAAGCGCATAGGATAAGAGCACGTCCCGAATTGTCGAAGGAAGGTCCTCCATCATAGCTCGGCGTCTAAACAAGACCTCATCAAGCTCGCACTCCTCAAGCGGAGGCACCTCGGGCATAGGCCATTGATGGGTAGGCTGCCACGGTTCTGGCTTGTGGTAGGAACACATTAGCTGAAATATCACCTTGCCGTTCTGAACTGCTTTGACGCTTCGGGTGGTGTATGATCGCCCTTCCCGTAGCCGCTCGACGAAATATATAATAGGGATAGCAGGAGATGCGCTCAAAAGAAAGTAACACTGAATGTAATTGAGTACTGTCGCTCAAGAAGTTGTGAACGCAGCTCACGTGCAAAGACTAAGTGGGTAGCAGCGTTCCATTAGTTTTGAGCATCGGATGTGAAGAAGTATGCCCGTACATGCAACCCGAACACGGGATCGACGCAATTGGTGGCGGCGACGATTGCTTGTGAGATGACCTGCCCTCCAAAAACGCCTCGAGCCCTCGTGGGTTGGTATAAAGTCTTTGACCGAAAGAGATTTACTTCGATCTGCTCAAGCTCCAGAGAGGTGGAAATCTTGGAGCTTTCAGCTTGGTTTGGGTCATCCATGGGCTGCAGAACGGCAACTTCGTGTGACTTGGGAGGAAAGGTGCAGTGTTGCCTTCAAATAGATCCGCCAAGTCACTACCACTGCCGGTACAAAATCAACCGGTAATATTGATATGAAACCGAAAGCAGGTGAATTTCACTGACTGGATCACCCGTGAGCGAGCTTGAGTTCATGGTGCAGGAATTAAAACCCTTTCTAGCCGGCTAGCCGCTAGCCCGGTTAACTATATATCGATCGTGTGTCAAACTTCTAGGTATTATTTCAGGTAAAAAATCACAGGGGACTTGTTTTTTGTAGGCCTGATCTTTTACCTTCGATGGGAGGAAGATGCAACTTGTTCAATTGACAATTTGTATAACAAGTGGATGATATTTATGATCAGACACAAGTCATGGACCAACTTGACGATCCCATAAGCCACGCACTAACAATCCAGGAATAAATCAAAAGACCTCGACGTCGATGGTGAATCCACATTCATGGCAGACTTGCCGACCCATGCCATCCCCGAGGTTTTCCATTACTCCGAAGACATGTTTGTGCTCCTGGTCTTTTCGTCTTTGCCACACACCTTCTCTAGTCCGTCTGCGCAAGTCTCGTAGTCCTTCCTCGAACTTCTTGTTCTTCTTTTTCTTCTTCTCCTCCGTTCGACGTTCCCATTCAGTGTCTAGAGCCTCTGGTGAACCCCATTTCTTCCACGCAAAATCTTCGACTTGACATCGCAAGAAGAGCATCATATTCGCAAACGTTGATTTATGGGGATTAGCTTTGAGTAGATGGGGTAGCAGCTCTCGATCCCGAAGTTCGGCTGGACCTATCAGTATATGCACCACGACCAAGTCAGCAACTCACGGTCCGTTAAGAGGTAATCCTGATAGTCTGTTAGAGAAGACGGAAGTGTAGGGAAAGCGAAGACTTACTTCTTTGCATTCAGTCTTTGTCAATAAACCGTATTTCTCTGGGTATTCATCTTTGCATTTGTTACATACCAAGCATCCAAATATCTTCTTGTACGTATAATCGATGTCGATAGACTGGCATTCTCTGCACTTCGGATTCAGACTCGGATCCAGGTACATCGCTACGATACCACTATCATTAAAATCTCGAAAGAGATGGAAAAGCGAGGCTTACGCGGTTCCAAGTTCTGCTTGGCTCGTTGCCTTTCTCGTTCCCGCTCCTTCACCCTTGAATCTTCATCCACCTCCTTCCCATCTTCAACCAAAAATCCACCTTTCGAGTTGACCATTTTGGACAGGTCATAATCAAAGTATTTGCCGAGGCGTGAATCGCGCTTCAGTGGCTTAGGAGCTGTCGGTGAAGTGGACACAGCTGGGATCACTTCGAGAGGACGCTTCTGGTTCGAATTTGGCGCAGACGACGGACCTGCCTCTTGTTCTCGTTGTCTCTGTCTTGTTTTTGCTATTGTAGAATTGTGTTAGCTGAAATATGGACTGGAACTTGGGCACCCTCGTGACATCACCGGCATATACCTTTGAGGCGGTTCAGCTCAATGCGCTTGATTTGCTCGGGTGTCAGAAGCGAGTTCTCGGTAGTTGAAGATGGAGGAGCATCCAGTCTTTCCATCATTGATGTTCGAGTGACCGTTAGCTCTAACACGGGTCGGAGACTGTCTCTTTACAAATGACAAAGACCTGAGGCCTGAGTAATCTTACGAATTAGGAAGTTGGGAATGACTCAATTGAATGGATAAAACTGAAGAGCTCTTTTCCGGTGTCGATTAATATATCGGTAGCATAACGACAACAATGATAGCGAGTAAGTTACGAGGTGGTCAGCCGAAGCAAGTCATCAACTTTCTACACTTGTTGCTGTAGCGTCGGCAACAACAACCACTGTACCATTCGTTTTTGGTGACTTATCGCCTGAGTGATGTTCTGTCGTGCCATTGGCAACGACTGGTTCGATAGGTGTAGGCCCGCTTTCTGTAGTCGTTGGAGTATCGACCTCCATCGGCAAATGGCCACTCAACACGGGGCGAACCATCGTAGTGTGTCCACTAGGACCAGCCCCGTGGGTTGAACCTGCAGCACCCGAACTTAAGATGCCCACACCGATACCAAACCTCCTTCCACCAGCAATGTCCGCCTCGCTTGAGCGGCTTCTCGGTTCGCTGTCACGATCCCGATGTTGAGCGTGGTCTCTACGCCCCCCCTCTCCCTCATCATCCGAGTCCGACAGTTCTCCATCCGCTTGGATGCGAGAGTCCAATAGCCGCCGGTGTCTCCTGACATCAGGAGGAATCAAGTCTTCATCCCGATCAGGGTCATCCATCTCGTCGTCTATCGGCATTTTTGGGATGTCTAGCAGTCTGATGAGCATTCCAGCACCTTCCCAGTACCTTCAAAATTCATACCTGTCATATGAATACCGGGAGGCCCTCCCAAATGTCGCAGATTGTCGAGTACGATATTTTTAACACGTTCCAAGTACTCCGGTGTGTTCATATCCTCCGTATTTGACGACCTCACGTCCAATTCGTAGTCGGGTCCAAAATACTCGTAGTATTCATTCACAGGTATTTCTAGATCACGTCAGTATAAAGTGAGAAAACCGTATTAAAAGAAGGCCGACCTGGTGCCAGTTCAACGCCAGCTGCGAGACCGGTTTCATAGGCCCATGCCCGACTGACATTGCGCATCGTATAACCCCCGCCTCCAAGCAGTAGCAGAGGCTTGTTGAAGGACTTCACAAATTTGACACAGTTGGCATGCCCTGAGTAAAGTTCAGATAAGTCAACAGTAACAATTCTAGTCATACCTCGCATAGATAGGTTTAGGCAGCCCAGTTTATCACCCGACAAGGAGTCTGTTCCACACTGAAGGACGATGGCCGACGGGTCATACGATTCCATGACCTCACGGATTACCTGTATGGAAGAATTGTAGACGTCAGCTGGAAAAGAAAACTTTACTCACAGGTTCGAACACCGATTTATAGTTTTCGTCCGAAATTCCATCACGCAATGGAAAGTTCAGCGAGTAATATTTTCCTTTTCCTATGCCTATGTCCTGATAGGTGTCAATAATATTCCAACAAAAGGACAAAGTGACACACCCGCAATTCGCCAGTTCCTGGAAAGTACTCCCCATATTTGTGGAAACTGACCGTCATGACCCGATCTGTAGTGTAGAATGCTTCTTCCACCCCGTCGCCGTGATGAACATCAATGTCAATGTAAAGGACTCTGGTATGATATCTGTTGGGTTTCGATCGTCAGGACCATGACAGAATGAGACTTTTGCAAATGAAAAGCGCTCACCGGAGCAACTCAAGAATGCCCAGCACGATGTCTGCAACATGTCATTAGTGTGGAAATAGCTGTTGCAAAAGAATCTTTATGACCATTGACATAACAAAAACCGCTTGCTTCACTTTTCTTCGCGTGGTGAAGACCGCCAGCCCAGTTTACAGCTATATCACATTTGTCTCGACTGAGGCGGGCAGCACCCTCTGCAGTACACGTGAGCGTTAACACATCACACCCCATGAAACAGTATTACCCATGGAGCCTCCGGCTGAGATAGAACAGTAGTCGAACAGTCCATCGAAAACGGGACAGTCATCACCAACGTTGTCTACAGGGGGAAGCCAGGATAGTTAGACGATGCGAAGAGATGTCACGCGAAACCACTTGCATTTATGTTGTTCTTTTATGTACGAATTCATATTGCTGGGGGTAATGCGACTAAGGAACTCGACGTACTCGTCAGAGTGAAACTGTGTCATTTCGCGTTTTGTTGCAGGTTTAGCACGCTGCAGAGAAGTGAAATTTGGTTCAAGGGAACATTCATGCATTTGCAGATGCACTCACGAATATCTCCATTTTCTTGTACAGGCCATAGTTCATGACCAAGGAATGACACATTCGTATACGAGTTGGTTTCATGCTATTCAAGGCAGATAATTATGGCACGACCCTCAGCTCGACAGAAAGCCACGACTCACGGGTGCCCGGGACCATAGTGGAAACCCCCGATGTCCGAGTCGAAGAAGTAACACTAGTAACGAGGAGGAAGTAAGCGGGATCTAATCGAAGGATTTCCAACCCAGTAGAAAGCGACTTACCACTCTCTTCTTCTGACTTTCGCCATCAAGGGGTACCATGTTTTGTGACATGTTTGTAGAACGAGTAGAACAGTGAAGGACCGTCAGTATTTTACCGCCGAGCAGCCTACAGTGTGTTAAAGATGACTTTTGACCTGCACCCTGAACACACGTGATCCGGCAACGGTTTTGGAATTCAACAACAACGCAGTATATGAGGTACTATTACTAGTAGTCGTGAGGTATGCTATACGACACACTCGAACTTCAAATTTTTGCTTTTCCCAGCAGTGCTTCACTACCCTTGTAGATAAGAGTGGACGGGGCGAAACCGAAATCATCGTCGAGTTTGATGTCCTGCGCAAGGACTTAATGAATCCCCCATTCACAGATGAAAACCCACTGACCAGCTCTCCTGCTATGACCCGGACCTACGAATTTGAGTATATCAACACCTCGTTTGGATCATAAAACACTATGGACGGACCATGGACCAATGATGAACTGCATGTAATCCTGCGAACCAGAGCTGGATGGAAAACAGGGGTGAGTGATCATCCATAGCTGTCCAAGTTCCCAATTCTTACCTCTCGGCCAAACGTTGTCTCAAAGGTTTGCATGAAAGGCGTCACTGCGTTCAAGGTTAATGGGAGGTCGAGATTCGCCGTGGGCACTACTTCTTCAACACGCGAGATAGCTTGCTTGAGGGCCTCTCTAGCTTCTGAGAGATTATTCTCCATTGGTGTATTGCGGCTGCGGGTGTCATATGAAAAGATATGTGGGGCGGGCCCTGACACACATTCGATGAGGAGAATAAAGTGATCTCGTGCATGCCGCAAATGTTTTCCTGCAGGCAGTCTCTCAGTAACATGCTCAAGGTCGTGTTGATCACATAGAGTGTAGTATCACCAATAGTTGACCCTGGAAGGAATTTGGATTGGGCAGTAAGCTGGTCGTCGGAAGTCAGGATATTCTCCACGAGATCAAGGGCCTGTTGAAGAACAGTAGTCGACACAAATTGGAGCTGAATGAGCGGAGGGAGGCTAGCAATATCACTCCCGTTTGGATGAGACTCTACTTCAACCATGGTGGAAACTGACATGAGGGAACGCTAATCAAGAAGGAACGACTGTCTTCCTTCTATATGGTCTGGCTAGGGGAGACTAAGGGAACGCGGGTGTTCTACTGTTCAAACAAAATTTTAAATCTGTCACATTTGCAACGAGGCTAGCCTCGAGGATAATTCATGACCGAGGCCATAAAACATCGAATAGATAGAAGATTGGTAGTATAAGTAGGTGCCAATGGCATTATGATGTTCCTCTGCCAAATTTCGAACAACCCACGGTTTGAAAATAGGTTGTCCGAACTCAAGGCGAGGTCACGATATTCCATCTGCCAGGGCTGCTCCATGCTAAGAAAAAGCGGATCAGAGACTGGAAGATTCTTGTGATAAAAGTCCACCGTCGTCGTCACTCTGGCTGAAGAACACAAACATGTGTTTCTATGCCTTTTCATCTACACTCCGCTGATATAAGCAAGCGCGCCCCCGCTTTTCCCGAAGCTGAGAATTATCGCGACTCAATCACATCTCTTCCTCAATGCTTGCCTCCTTCAGAACAACTGGCTCGTTGGCCCGAGTAAGTAACATTTTATTCATGTTTTTGATGCGTCTAATTAGCATTATAGCGAGCAGCATCTGCCAGTCAAAGGCGCTTCCTTTCTATTCACGAATACCAGTCGGTGAATCTACTAAACTCGGTGAGATTGTTTGGAAACCGTCAGTGTCTTCATAGCGTGACAACTACCACTTAATCCCTAGTATGGTATACCAACACCAAAAAGCATCGTTGCAAAGTCTCCCGAAGAGGCCTACAGTGTTGCTCAGAATTTTGGTGAGCTTTTGGAATGTTCACCATGACGTGTATTCCTCTTGCTAAGACTTGGAATCTTAGGCACAGACAAACTCGTGATCAAGGCACAAGTTCTTGCCGGTGGCCGAGGCAAAGGAAAATTCGACAATGGCTTCCAGGGTGGTGTGCATACCATCGACAGGTACGTAACAACTTAATATAGAGATGCCCCTACTCTCAACTCATCTGGTCCAAAGCCCACAGCAAGCACAGGAATATGCTGGCAAGATGATTGGTTCAAAACTCATCACGAAACAAACTGGTGCCGGTGGTAGAATCTGCAATGCTGTTTGTACATTCTTCATGAGCTTTTTCTTGTCTCTGACTACAGGACAGGTTATGCTTGCTGAGCGTCGTGATCCTTCACACGAATACTATGTTGCTGTACTCAACGACCGTGTTACCCAAGGTGTCGTTCTTGTCGCATCCAATCAAGGAGGCATGAACATTGAGGAAGTTGCTGCGACTAACCCTGCTGCTATCATCACGACTCCCATCGATTTTGAGAAGGGTCTGAGCAAGTCGACAGCCCTTGAACTTGCCAGAACTCTTGGGATCAAGGAAGGTGGTCAAGAGGAAGCAGCAAACATTTTCATCAACTTGTACAAGATATTCAAGGACAAGGATGCCACCCAAATTGAGATCAACCCCATGTCAGAGACTGTCGATGGCCATGTACTTTGGTGAGCAGAAATCTCACATCCTACGTTGCCCCCCTAATTTGTATCAGCATGGATGCCAAATTCGGTTTCGATGACAATGCTGAGTTCCGCCATGAGGATATTTTCGCGCTGCGCGATATCTCGCAGGAGGAGCCATCAGAGGTTGAAGCTCAGCAGGCCGGCCTGAACTTCATCAAGCTTGATGGCAGCATTGGTTGTTTAGTCAACGGTGCTGGATTGGCCATGGCCACGATGGACGTTTTGGCTCTACATGGCGGCAATCCCGCTAATTTCCTGGATGTCGGGGGGTACGTAGAACTCAATGTTGCTGTGCTCTGTCATTGACCAGTTGCCCTCAGAGGCGCCACCCCCGAGACGGTAAAAAAAGCCTTCGAGATTCTTCTCTCGGACCCTAAGGTCAAGAGTATCTTTATTAACATCTTCGGTGGCATCATGCGCTGCGATTACATTGCCGAGGGTGTCATTAAAGCAACCAAAGAGCTCAATCTCACTATTCCATTAGTTGTCAGGTTGAAGGGAACGATGGAAGCAGAAGCGAAGGCGTGAGTTTTCTTTTATTGACTGTTGTCAAACTGAGGTTTGACTCTTAATCATATAGGATGATCAAGGCGTCTGGTCTGAAGATAGTCGCATTGGACAGCCTTGACGAAGCTGCCGAGACCGCTGTGCAGCTGGCAGTTTAGTGGCCCATAAGATAGATTTAGATTATTCACCTTATAAGTTATTGTGATCAACTTTGGGCCTCATATTTGTGGATTGGTAGCAGATATGCATTGAGAGAGTAGGAAAATAACGAAACAACATATAATAACATGTGAGAAAAACATCAATATATCGTCAGGTAGCATGACACGTATCACCACGACGGTCGTCCATATGGTAGTGGTTGTGCAGGACTATACATAGTAGTGTGCGAAGGTTGAGGAGCAGAGTGTGATTGCTGCATCGGCGACATCCCAGGCATACCATCAGGACGCCCTTGTCCACGGCCAGTAACAGTCATGTACGGTTGTGGGCCATGAGCCATCATTGGAAGTGCGTGCATCATCACAGGACTCCCAGCATACATCGAATGATTTGCATGCGAAGGAGTCGCTGGATGCAGCACAGGACTCATCACTGGCATATTACGAGGGCGAGGTTGGGTGGCTCCGTTTATCTGTGGTGGTGACTGCGAGCCGTGTGGCATAGGCGGAGGCCCGTACATTGATGGAACCCCATTTGGTGAGGGATATGCCATCAGCTGCGTAGGGTATGGCGAAGCTACCGGCCTCACTGTACCAGAGTGGCTTTGGGATGGGAGAGGCACCCATATTGGCTGGCCGCCACTAAACATGGGTGAATGCCCATTGGGCCCGCGCGGAGCAGGACTTGACGGTGGATAGACTAGTGGTGTGGGACTAGGCGGATGGGCCATCATCGGCGAGTAGGGAAAAGGGGGCCGGACGCTCATGTTTGGTGGCTGGACAGGACCATATGTATAATTGGAAGGACGGCTGATGGGTCCGGCTGCAGATGAAGTTGGTAGCGTACTGCTGCTCCTCGTAGCGGCATTCGATGATGTAGGTACTTGCTGGAATGCACGTGTGACATCATGGAGTGACATCTTGGATGGAACGTTTGCTGCTGATGTAGGAGGGGGAGTTTCTCCATCTTCAGATTTGACATCTTGCAATGTGAACGGTAGAGCAGTGAGATCATCCGCAATGCCCTCGAGGGAATTTACTGCATGTACTAGAGCCTTGTCAGAAGGCTGCGACCAGACAGCTTTTAGATGCTCGGGATCCGGTGCTCTCGCTGGGGATTCCTTGGCAGATGAAAAACTCAAAGGAGATTTCGTCCAGGGTGTGCTGTATGATGCAGATCCAGGGGTGATGAGATTTCTGTCAACCTATATACCCGTGAGTTACGAAAGATGTTTAAAGTATAACAGAATACCGACCGATTCATCCAAGCTCTTAGAGTCCAACTGTGTCGAAACAATAAGTCTTGGGGAGCTCGTATCTTTTCCAAGGCCATTCACAACGCGACTGATTGTGGCTGTCTCCATAGTATGGAAATTTGTGTCAGGTGAGTCAACAGCCGAAGAGAATAGAGCGCTTGGCGGATCACTTTGTGGGGATGTCGGTATTTCATCCAGCTCGCTGAAGACAGTGAAAGACACTGAGTGCTTCTTTAATTCTTGACTAGTCGTGTCGGACGGGATTTCGCGATAGAATGCTACTACAGAACCCACTGGCATCTTCGGTTGGGCTCTAGGACGTTGCGTAACACCTTCCGCTTTGTTGATGGATGGTAATACGCTTTGGGCAGCGGGGGCAAGTTCCGGTGGGTCAGGAGGAGGCGAGCAACTGATCGTGTCAAGAGCACCTGCGTTGGTGTCATCTGGGCTGACTTCTAGAATAGATGGACAGACAGTAACCCTCCGCCAGGACGGAAGGTCATCGACCTTCGACCGCCCATGTGACGAACCCGGCTTCACTGATCCAACAGGAAGATTGACCTTGGGTCCTACTGGAACAGTGGAAGACAAACGATTATGCCGCGCTCGAGGAAGGAGTACGCGAAACCTAGGTTTGCCCCTGGGTGACGAATAGCTCTTGTGGAGCACATCATTCAAGGAGAAGTCTTTCCTGGTCATGCCATCGACCGGTGGATCCCAAGACATTATATCCCATCGAACCTGCGAACGTGCATTCTTCAAAAAATGAGATTGTCGTTTGGGAATGGGATCCAAAGGACGTGATTGGCTGGGGAGGCGGACTACAGCGATCAGTCGAGGCGAACGTGGTGGCTCGCAGCCAGTGACATCGAAGACTTCGTGTTCTTCCCCAAATTCGACGCGACGTGGCCGTAGTGCAGGAGGAAGCCATTTTGGCCCACCTGAATAACCTCGACCATTATTGACATTGCCCTGAGATGGTTCTGGTTCAGGTGGTACATCTGCAGTCTCCTTGATGGCCTGTTTTACGTTTTCCGTCTCTTTCATGCCATCCAAAGCTCCCCTGATGCGAGACATCACATCATCGAGAGCAGACATTGGCGCTTCGCGCCAAGGCATGCGAATCAGGCGTTGCGGAGATGTGGGCAACGTCGTGTGGTTAGACGAATATGTCGTTGACCCATCCGCAATGGAAGAACTCTTCGAAGGCGATACATGCGGCACTGCCTCCCGTAGCGATTCCGGACTTGGAAGGCTCACCGGAGCATCCTGCAATGGTTTGTCTCCAGTCTCCTTTGTCACTTCTTGGTTCGTCAACGAGGATGGTGCTAAAACTTCGCGAACAAGCTCAATGGGGGTTTTGCGACGCCACACGCCTGGGGACTTCGGGCGAGGAGGAAGTGTCTGAGGCTCCGAATCTTCAAAGAAGTCACTTGCGACAGGCCGAGGGGGACGGGGCGGTCTTTCATTGTCTTTGTGCGGTACCTCAGTTTGCGGAGCTGCTGGAGCACCAACTAATTTACCCATATCAGAGAAGTCCACAACCTCGAGATCTTCATCTGCAGAAACAGTAATGAATTCTTCTACTCCTTGGAGCAGCGGCGCAGGCGCACGGGGCTGTACAGATGTTTCTCGAGGCGCTGGCGGCGACGATGGAGGTGGAGCTTTGCTTCTCCAAGAGTCCGTTTTTGAGGAATCGTGCGATTGCTCTGCATTAGAGGGCACAATCGGCCTCGGAATCATCGGCGGTCTGACAGATGCTCTCAAAGATGGCGGTCGCCCTATCGGTTTGACAGGCGTTGGAAGTTCGGTCGTGGCATCGAGCTGCAGCGCTTGCTGAGAAGGAGATTTAGCCGCTTCCGCAACCTCCTGTATCAGCTTCACGGCTTCCGCTTCCTGTAGATAAAATAAGCCATGTGAGATGTTAGCCACGTCGCAGATACCCACTTGAGTATTCTTCTTCTCCTCGTTAGCCTTGCATTTCTCTTCCAATGCGGCTGCCTTCTGTCGGGCGCGTTCTTTCTCTTTCTCCCGCTCCTCTTCTTCCACCTGTCGTCGCTGTTTTGCGCGCTCAGCTGAGATGTGCATGGTGGTTTTGTGAACGTCCTCGATGCTCAGTGTAGGAGTCACGAATGGGGCAGGGGTTTCGGAGGTCACCGAGATAGTTGACAACAGGGGTGACTGACCAACGACGCTACCCCCATGAGTTGTGGTAGGTGAATCGAAATGTTGTTGAGAGGCAGACAGAGGTTGATGTGGATCTCTCGCAAAAAGCCTTCCAGTTGAAATATGGGGTGGAAGCTGCCGAGTGGTATCACGCTTCAACGATGACGGTAATGGTGGAGGCCCCATATTCGACAAACGACGACCTCTGCTATCAAGCATGATTTCGTGTTTTTCAATAGGAGAAACGGATGGAAGCCCGTCCCAGTTTGGCGGCCCATTCATTGAGGGAGACGGTAAACCGTCACGAGACCTGCCGAAAGGAGCATGGGCACCAGGACCATTTCTCAATGTGCGCGATGAGCGATCATAGCCACCTGCAGGTTTTTGGAGTAATTGCACTGGTTGTACAGGCGACCGCATTGGTCCATCTCGTCCACTACGCATGTCCACTGGAGGTGAAATATGCTCTATATGAGAGCCTCTCCTAGACATTGGTGCCCCAGGGAAATGACGGGTGTTTGGATGAGAATTGTATGGCTCAAGTCTGTTTGAGCGTTCATTGAAAAGAACTCTTGAACCTTCCGAAGGCGAGTAGCTAGGATGCGAAGACGCAGGAGACATTGATGGATGTCGAGGAGCACGTGGTAGATCCTTGTGCACGAAAGATGGAGAAGGCCTAGATCGTGGCCATCTCCGGTCAAAATCGTCTGCAAACCGATCCTCTTTACTAACAGGTGCTCTGCCGCCATCGACAATCTCTGGGTGGGGCTCGACAGTATCCGTAGCTGGGTCGGGTGATGGTACATTTTGCGCACTAGCTTCAGCGGGTGATATCTTGTACTGTCTTCCGTCGCCAAATTCGATGACTCCGTCCAGAAAATGGTCATCATCTTCTTCCATCTGCGAAATGTGAGAAAACTGAATAGGAAGAGTGAACTGAGACGGACCTCGTCCCAGTGGTGGGCGTTTGGATCAAGGTGAACACCTCGGAATGCATCAGCTTCTTCTAACGTCACACATTTTGAATGAGGAGCATCAGAGGGCTTCTGTGATTCAGTGGGCTTGGGTGATGGTCGGGCTAAACAATACAGATCAATTCACGGACTGCACATACAAAATTTGCAACGTACCATGAGCAACTTCGGCAGCCGTAGGAAAGTCTGAGGGACCTGCACTATCCGGGAACAGGACTGGTGCAACGACTTTCGGATGCCCCCAAGCCGGTTTGGACACAGTATCCTTCTTCCCCGTGGCGGACGAAGCCGATGCGATAGCTCGTGGTTGTGGCTGAATGACTTTGCCAGCGACGGGGAGCTGAGGGGCAGCTGGAACGGAAATGGGCGCTGGTGCAGCAGCATGTGGAAGGGGCTGCGGAGGGGGTCCATTGGATGAAGATGATGGTGTTGAAGAGACTGGAGGTGCCGCAGATGGTGGACGCGACCAACCTGGACCAGTTGTAGTTGACAAAACAGGCGCCGCTGTGAGCTTGGTGGTCACGAGCCGCGAATGCGTGCTTATTGGTGGAGCAACAGGTCGGACAGCTACAAGACGTTATATTGGGATTATTGTTGTCATGAAACATTGAACTCACGAGCTGGACTGCCAGACTTGACGACAGGTACGTGGTTCGATGACGTGGTAGCAGACCCTGAGGAGGACGAATTCTTCTGTAAGAACTTCTTGTTGATGTTGACAGAAGTAAATTTCTTTGGATGTGGGGCAGCAAATGATGAATCTGACGCAGGAAGAGCCAGTTGAGTGCGAGATTGAGTTGATGAGTTCGTAGGTGAGATCAATGGAGGTGAACTTGAAGTCTTGAGAGCACAAGCTGCGACTACAGAATGTTCTTCAGAGACATTGGATGAACTCAACAACACATTAACAGGTTCCTCTCCTGCATGATCTTCAGTTAGCCCCGTGTTTGAGTTGTCGATATTGGCCATATACGCGTCCCAAGACGCCGATAGTCAGTTTTCTGTGCCTACAGAGATTATAGCAAGAGCCGAGAAGGAAATCAAATAAAAATACACGACAATGAGTAAACACGTTAAAAATGACACGGTTAACTTGTTATTGACTTGCCTATAAACTTTATAAAGTAGACAAACGAGATTTTCGTTGTCGTCAACGAGCAGAAATCAAACGAGGCAGAGTGCAACGTTGAGCGGCGGTTAGCCTATTTTGGTGAAATACTCTAATATTAAGCTACATGCCGCTACATGCTAGCAAGCTCAGCCTCCTTTTTATTCAGTCGGTCAACTTCTGCATCAAGAGCTACATTTGCCATCTCAATCTGAAGGATGCTCGATATCAACTCTGTCCATTTGTTCTCCAACGATGTCAACTGGTTTCCAATTCGCGTCTTCAAACAAGTATGAACACACTGTTCTCCTGTTCAACATGGAACATACCTGAGAGTTCTTGCGTTCTCGGTTGACATCTGTGGTACGCTGCTTTAATTCCTCGAGCGCTGTTTCTGCTTGCTTAGCTGTCGCTTCTAACAAGTAATTATGAATTCTCCAAGCATTGGGTCCATATGTCTGCAGCAGCGCAAGATTCGTGTGCCTGTCAGAGACCGTGAACTAAAATCACTCAAAGAATAATCAAAAACCTACCGAATACGTTGGTGCTCTAGTTGGGACTGAGCATTGTTCAGCGCTTGCTGCCACTCCTCATCTGTGCCTGGGGTAGACGTCGGTGCTGGAAGTTGATATCTTATGGTATCCAAAGGTGCTAAAGGCTGATGGGCCTCGACGCGCGCAAGCTCAGCAGCAAGACCAGGTTTGTCCTATACCAAATCAAGTCTATGGATGATCAAAAGATAGTTAAACATACCTTGAAGAGCTCTATTGCAGGGGGAACGCGAGGATGCAATGTCTGTGGTGGTTTTGGCTCGCGTGCTAGCTCGCGCTCGACTTTTCCCCTCAGGGTTGGGTTCTGCTCGAGATCATTGTCATAGTATGGTAATGAGTCGAATATTTCTGTTCTATGAGCGTCGTTGTCGATAAGTGAGGCCATGGTATACTTGACGGCGCCGGTCACGATTCGGATCGGAGTGTGAATTTACCGTTGCTCTAATTCGTCTGAACCCGCTGAAGGGTAGCTAGCAAACATGTCGCTCCGCACGGGTCTGCGACTCACAAATCTGCTCAAAAGCTCGTCGAAGAGACCGGCAAGGACCGTCGGTCTCGCTTTGACGCGAAAAATTCAGTCGACATCCTCGCCTAAAGGTAAGTAATACTTGATAACTGATGCATTGTCTTGACAACTTTCTAGCCTCCGTTTCGCCATTCACCGAGTCTACGTCTCCAAATCCCACAGCTACCAAGTATGCTGAGACAACCGAGTCATTACACACATATGGATCATACCTCATGCAATGTCTCCCCAAATTCGTCCAGCAGTTCTCTGTATTAAAGGATGAACTCACTTTGCACATCCCCCCGTCTGGCGTCATCCCCGTCTTGACTTTCCTTCGAGATCACTCGCAGTGTCAGTTCAAAAGTGTCGTGGATATCACCGCCGTCGATTTCCCAGAACGAGAGAAACGCTTCGAAGTGGTTTACAACTTGTTGAGCGTTAAGCATGCGGGGAGGATTCGCGTCAAGACCTATGCTGGCGAAGCGGACCCTGTACCCAGCAGTGTTTCTGTCTTCAGTGGAGCAGACTGGTATGAACGGGAGACGTGGGACATGTTTGGTGTTTTCTTTACCGGTCACCCCGACCTGTAAGTCACGGTTTGTATCCCTATGGACCGGTGTGTTGACATTTTATTTTCAGGCGTCGTATACTGACAGACTATGGTAAATATTCTTCGATGTGATAACTCGCACTTGTCATAGATTTTATTTAGGCTTCGAGGGTCATCCCCTCCGAAAGGACTTCCCATTATCGGTGCGTAGCTACCACTACAGCCCGCTAATCGTAACGATGGAATTATCATTTTAGGGCTACACCGAAGTGCGCTACGACGAAGAGAGGAAACGCGTCGTCTACGAACCTCTACAATTGACGCAGGCTTTCCGGTCAGTCAATAATCATCTCTCGGTCACGTCGGTTTACTAATCACCCGATCATATGCAGCAACTTTGAGTCTCTGTCGCCCTGGGAACAAGTAGGACAAGGGACAGAGCCCATCAGGCCTGCAGAACTCAAGCCTGTTCCTCCACCTCAGCCCGAACAGCCTCCAAAGAAGTAGATGCCATTGTTATTGATTGATATACATACACAACATTCTCATTCTCTGAGTGCAATCGTGGTGAATCGTCATAAGGTGATACATCGGTGGGGCGACAACATGTGAGTGGAGATGCACATCAAGGGGATGATTCAGAGTGCATCTCTTGAGGCGTAGTGGGCTCAGCTGCCCTCTTGCCCCATCCCATCCGTGCGACAATGTAGTCCTGCCCAATTACTTCAATGCCCACCCGGAGAGACTCAGCTATAAGATCCTCAACCCAGTCGTAATCATCCCAGATCTGCAACCAACTACCAGGCACAGCCTGTGTTATAGTCGTATGCACCAGCTTATGCCCAGGATCAGACAGATGTAACAGGAACTGGAGGTTAGACTGCTCGGGCGCTTCTGCGGATTCCTCAGAAGTATCAACGGGCTGAGGAAGGGTGAAGGACGTGAGGAATGGCTGAATGCGGAGATAGACAGACGAGTATGTAACAGGATTCTGAACAGATGATTCTTTGGGTGGCACTTTGGCATTGTTCTTGATAAATTCATCTAGATTTGCCTGGGCGGATAAGTCAATCTCGCGAGCACATTTCTTGGCATTGGCCCCGTACCTGCGCGAGCCTGAGAGCAGCATCGTATCCGTCCACTGAATTGAAATCCCGAGTAGTCCCTGCTGCAGATTCCTTGGGTTTAGATTCGTCACCTCGGTTGATGATCAAATCGCCACCCTCGACTTGTTCCATGACCTACGCAACAACATTAGCATGATGGACACCCGTGAAATCTTGGTGCGTACTCTAGCAAGTGACCGATATACAAGCGATTCGACGCCATCATATCCTTTCATATCATGACTGAGCCATACTTGGATAACTTCGTGCTCGGATATCGGAGGAGCAACTACATTCAGAATGTCTGTCAATGTAGACAGTCCGACTCTTTTAAAATCTTGTCCTAAAGGGTACGAATTAATTGACAATGAATCAACTCGTCACGCGCAGACGAACCGAGTTTGTCGAGCTGCGCAGTTTTTGCGTACTCCAGGACTCCCTCTCCCAACTTACTGATGTGTTCATTCTTGGGAAGGTTCTTGACTTGCTCATCCACTACAGACCTTGCTTGTTGGTAAGCAGTATTTGCACTGGTCCATACGCTACCCCATCCCCAACGGCTTGAGGAAGGCGTCAATGCAGGCTCAGCTTCAGCCTTGGCAGCAGGAGCTGACGATGGTTCTGGTTTTGCTACGAGAGAAGTGGTTGAGGAGGACGGATGGGCACCGACTTTGACTCGTTCAGTACTCTTCCTCAGTGATGGGGTACCCGGGCGCGAAGCATGTCGTTCTATGTGTGATGTCGTGGAGCGTGTTGGCTCTGAGCTCTTCTGAGTTATCTCATCAATAAATGCGAGAACATCCGCTGGATCTCCTGCGCTGCCCGTATTAGCTGCGGGTCCACGCGTAGTTGGTGCGACTGGATTAAGGGAATCAAGATCATCGAGAAATTGAAGTGCCTCCTCCTGCTTTGATTTTGATTTGGAGGCCATCGTTGTAGTACAAGCAAGTCGGATTCAGAAGGACCCCAGACTTGGACAGCGGAGTCTAATATTAATATAACATTTATAATAATAGCGCGCTTACGTCGAATGCATCAAATCAACTTATCCACATTCGTTCACCATTCTTTGTATGGCTCGCAAGAAAAAAGTCGAGGAGGAGGAGGTATACCACGTCGGTGCGAGCTCAGTTTTTCATCGCCATCACTACTAACGCGCTTGCTGGTAGAGGTCATCACCAAAGCTCGCGTCAGTGTTGAAAAAGACTGGGTAAGTACATATCATTATGCTTCGGACAATGATCTGACCGCTCGCATAGGAGTATTATGTCAAGGTGGGTTTTGATCCGCGTCTACTTCAAGTTGCATCCCCTAATGATTCATAGTGGGCAGGCTATGACTCCGATGCAGACACGTCAGATCCATTTCCCTTTTATTCATTGATCACGAACTCATTCTCCAATGCAATATGCAGTTGGGAGCCAGCGAAAAATGTGGCGCAATGCGAACGGCTCTTACACAGCTTTTGGGCTCATATTGGTCATGACAACAAAGATTACAACGTCGGACATGTGTTTACGGCGAAGGATTATTGGATAAGTGAGACTCGGCTGATATTTTGCTTGATGGCTCAACTGACTGTTATGAAGAGCAAGAGAAGGAATTCTTCGCGACGCAGTTTGCAGAAGACGCAAAGCGCCAAAGGGAAATGAAGAATGCCAAGCAGGTGAGTTTACTTGACAATGCTCCTTATGCTGTTTTATACGTTATACATTAAGGTAACGAAGGCTACAGAGCCAAAGCAAGTCGAGAGCGACACTGATAGTTCGGAAGAGCCCGATATACCTCTCAAGCAGTTGCATCCAGTCACAAAGACGTCAACCATGCGAGGGAAAAAGCGTAAGAATACGCTCGTTAGTTCAGATGTATGCCCTATTTTTTGTTTATTATCGTGCCGCAAAGCTTAGACGACAATAGTCCGACTCTTATTCATCGGAGGATCGCCCATTGACACAGCGGCGGAAACAGACCCACTCGAAGTCTCGGAGCACTACAGCAGAAAAGGTTCCGTAATAGTTGCCTTCTATCTTTCATTCTGACTTCAGTGCTTTCTACAGCAATGCTCTTCTGCCGCCCCGGCTCCAAATACATCATCAGCCGAACAACCATTTCGTCCCCTTCCACCACCGCCAAGGCCATCGACGTCGTCTTCTATACCACCGCCGAATGTGCCTCGCCCACCCAAAATACAGCCCGTCCGAACTCACCAAGATCAAAGGACCAATCCTCTTGTCAAGCCTATGGAACTTCCCTCGAAGGCGGTTCAATCTGGGAGTAGTCTGACAACGAAGCAACGTATAGCAGCGGGATCAGGTCCTAGTGTAGCACCGAAGCCGAAGCCACTGCAGGCAATTCCGAAACCGAAACTTTTCACAAATTTGACTTTTAAGAAGAAACCCCCTGAAGCAAAAGATCCTACGTCCGCAACTAGTCTGGCCTTCAAGAAGACACATTTCGAGAACGAGCCTTTATCAGCGAGTGGTGTGCAACCGTCTGGTGCATTGACTCAAGAGCCTTCGTCCACAGCCATCTCCTTCCAGAAGAAGCCTTTCGAGAATGAACCTTTTTCGGCGAGTGATGTGGGAACTGGTCCTTCCGCTACAACACCCGTGGGGGCTAGCCCGTCCTCAGCCACAAAGCAGACAACGAAGGAACCCTCTGTCATTGCTCCTGGTTGGGAATACAATGCAGAGACGTTTGAGGCTGTAGATGATAATTCTCCCCCTCCTTCATCTGCACCTCTGTAAGTGCGCTCGTCCGTTATGAAATACATTCATTTGATGGTCTTCTAGTATTCAGCATCAGCTAGCGAAGCCAGCTCCCCCTCGGCGAGCCCCGGAAAAGGCTGCAGACGAGTTTCTTCAAAGTCTTAGTCTTGATATGCCAGGGTATGTATCTTAGGCTTGCCACATTTATTTGTGCTCACGACACACATGCTTAGTCTTAGTAGCCCTTTGTGCGCCCTGTTTCACTGATTTCACTCGCTAAATGTTCATGACAATGTTCAGGGAGCCTTCGGTCAGCGATGGCACCCAGGAAGTTGATTCCTTCCGACCAAAGGCTTTAACAACGCTGAAAGCTTCTGCGATGCCAAAGTTTGTGGCGCTTATCCGCAAATATGACAAGTGTTTCTAATCTTCGAACAGGATTCCCAAAAAATGGAAATGGGAGGGTGATCTCTTTGTTGACTTTGCTAAGAACCAAGCGGAGAAAGTTTGTGAGGTGACGATCAAGGACGCAACTGATTCGCGCGATAGCGGTGCTCGTATGAGCTTCATGATGGCGCAAACTGATTCCATTCGCATACAAAAACTCTACAATGTTACGGATCTCACACCAGTTTTTCGCGCGTGTGGAGAGGCGCAGCAATTTGCCAAACTTGAAGCTTTGGAAAATCAAGATAGTCAAGCTAGCCAAGCACTGCACGGACTGTTTCGTCACATGTCTGTTCAGCGACAGGCGAGTCTTAGTTTTTTCGCTAATGGTCTCTGCTGACAGAAGGCAAAGGTTGCTGTTCTCCCGCTGTCGTTGGATGGCGCAGAACTTGCACTGCTCTTTATTTTCAGCTCGTCATTGGATGCCCTTTGTAAGTTTCTGCGCGTACCAGAGCGTTTACGACAGGATTCGCAGAACACCCATGTTTTGGTAGCCTTGTTGCCATGGCTTGTTTCGTCTGCCAAATACAGCAAAGGAACGACGCATAAGCCGGTCGATGAAACCATACAACAGCTATCGACTCCGAGTGGTCAGTCGAGAGACAGCCGTCGTCGCATAATGAGAGAAGCTGCCATGGCTATTGATCTGCTTTCAATTCCACGCGAGCTCTTGGATTTCATGCAGCTCCCGAACAGGAAATATTGTATCTGGTCCTTCCCGGCAGATGGAGCAGCCTTGAATCCTGGCTTTGAGACTCGACAACTTAAATACGTGCTAGACAAGACCAAAGCTGCGTCAGTTAGCCTTGACGCAGAAGCTCGGGTAATATTCATACACGTCGGGGCCCTCAGGACATTTTACGAGCTTTCTGCGGTGGTCACTAAGCGCCGCGACGCGCCTGAAGTTCGCTTTTTCACCTACGGCACACATGAGTCTGTTCCGTCCACCAGGTGGGGTATGCGCGAGATTTTCCCTTTGGGTGAGTGTTCGCGAAGCAGGGCAATTATCGTCACTGACAATCTTCAAAGGTGGTATTGTCACCTTCACGCCTTTGGCCATTGCTGAAGATCCTGTTGGATGTCACAGTTTGATGCGTAATCTCGCCCAGCATCCTCTCTGGGAGTGTTATCTGATACCTTCAATCGTGGGTTTGAGCCATGCCCTGGCGTGCGGTAAGAATAAGCCAGTTCCAGAAATTAAGAGGTCAGTGTGATGCTCCTGTATTGTGATCATTTAACTCAGGCCGTTTCCACAGCATGAGCTCGTGCCTTCTTCCCATTCTGGACCTGGCAGACGCTGGCAGCGTCTCTGTCACGAAAGCGCCTACCAGATATAATGACAGCGACTGGAGTGCCGAGACCTATAAGAAACAACTGTTGGAAGTAAACCATGTGCTGGAAGAGTGCATTACAAGTTCGATTGAAAGCTTCGCTCACTGCAGCGAATCTGACATCCTGGGTGAAGCGGACCGGGAGATTTCTCAGGATTTCATCAATATGGAGCTGCAGCCTATTTTCATGGACAATTACCGTCGATTTGTAGTTATCAGAGCTGCGTCCGAGGAGACCCGCAGCCTCCCTGAGGGCGGATCGGGGGTATGTAGTATGATTCCTCCATCAGCGCTGTCTACTGACTTGACTTGTAGCTCGAGTGGTCTTCGATTTCGAGCTTCGCATTCAAGGATGATTACTTCCTTGGAATATAGAATTAGTAGTCACGTTGTTCATTTGTACCATTAGCCAGGTAGTCAAGGTTTCCTTCAAGTCTGAAATACAAATTGTGTGAATCTCTGTTTACATGTGATTGTACGACCGGTCCGTAGGCACTCCATCTCCTTAAGAATCCTCGCTGATGGGCCTCCAGCTGGCACACAACCATGTCCAGCATTACCCACTGGCTGTCAGATCCCCGCATGCATGACTACCTTGCCATCGTAAAAGGTGCACGCAATGGCTTTGTGTACGGAGTCAAAGTCAGATTTCCTCACGCGTTGATCATGGCCATTCTTTTTGGTCGAGGAGAGTACGTTTTTCTCTGTGCTAAGAGTCGTTCCCACCGCTGGACCACTATCCTGTAGCTGGAAATCTCGCCTTCTTGTGATATACAGAGCAACCAAACAGCACGCCTTCAACCTAGCAAAGTTTGTTTCACTCTACAAGACACTGCTGCTACTTCAGCGAAAGGCAAACGGAGGCAAACAGCGAAGCGCGGATACATTTGTTGCTGGCTTGTTGGGAGGATACGTGGTCTTCGGCGATAGATCAGCCGTGAACGAACAGGTACTGTAAATGAATCCTTGTCCGTGCTCCCGCTCACACCTCTGGCTTTCCATTTAGATAGTCCTTTATATAGTATCCCGAGTCATTGCTTCGTTCATGCCACGTGCAGGTAGTCCGTATTCGAAAGCGCCTACGGGAGCGTCTGGATCTGTGGTGAGACCTATCCCGCCAGACCCACGCTATTTCTCCGTCTTCGCGGCTCTATCGTGGGGTGCCGTCATGTGGTTGTTCCAACACCGCGGAGAAGCTATTCAACCTGGCATGTTCAACTCAATGACATACCTTTACCGTGACTCGGAAGTATGGACAGATCTCAGGACATTGTTATGGCATAATACATAGAGGGGTAATAGATTTTAACGGTGAGTGCACACCTCTTTTACGCGTGCGCGTACTATCTTACACATTACCCAGATATCCTCCCATTATCTATTAGATTACATCGAGCCAGTAATCTTGCGGCACGTAATCTACGGTTCTTGCAACTTTCCGACATTTATACTGCAAAAGTCAGAATGGTCGCATGTGATAAGCACTTCCTTTTGGTCTTACCTGAAGCATATCCACGGCAGCTGTCAGAGCTTTGTGACACAGGGGGCAAGACGAAAGCTGGCCAGCCAAGTCACGCATCTCCCCTGCTATATCAGTAGCTGTATTTCATCCGTCAGTAAGTGAGATTGGGATGCGCACATGATCTCAATACCTGCTTCGATTTGGGTGGCCAGGTGCACCCGCTTCTGTTCCCAGAGCTGAATTGCCCACTGTTTGTGCACAGGACAAGCTCCGTATCCGTGCGGAAATATATCCTCATTCAGCAGGATATCTCGCAGTCTATATTTCCGATATTCATGGAGCCTCAGAAGCTCGTGGTATGCGGTGACAGTGGGAATGATTTGTATGGCTTCTTTGGTGTATGACGATAATGGGGGATGCAGGAGGTGAGCGCTTGCTTCTGCCGCAATCTTAGGCAAGCCATGTGTTGTGGCATATGCATAAACGGGGAGAGGATTTGTTGAGGCATTGGCTTGCACGTGCAAGTGCAGTGAACATGTGATTGATTCCGGGAGTCCATACTTATCAGCCAGCTGAAGCATGGACGGAAGAACCGGAAACGGGATGATTGAGCCTGTGTCGAAATTGAAACGAGGTCTTGTTCCATCTGAGTTGACTGTTGGGGGAGGGTCGGGGGGTTGTTGAATGAGGCGGAACAAAGTTGCTAAAACATGCTCCGTTTCATCCAAGTCGAGAACTGCTTCCTGGGGCCCAGACTTGTCGTTATCGTGGTCGCAGCACGCAAACATATTCCCTTTAAGGCAAATTAAGCTGAATTCAAGTATACCATGAGAGATGAACTTGGACATACGGAATACCTCACATGTTTTAATAGCATGGCGAGTCACTTGAAACTCTGTACCATCACGCAGTGAGCGCACATGGAACTTTGCGTCGAGGGCCATTCAAGTTGATGGTTTCGCTAGTCATATCAAGATGCCCTTGTGACACCCCTGTCCTTTATAGCAGAGCAAAGTGCAACGTTTTCGCAATCGTGTCCATTGACGTATGACCTTGCGGCACAGTGGGAATGTCTGACCACAGCTATTCCGTAGTCCAGGAACAAAATTCATCAAACCTGCGATCCTGTGTCAGAAGATTGCCAGTGCATTGCAAAATACATCGCGGACTAGATCGCGTAAGTCACGGCGTGAGACGTGTGATATTGTAGCTAGAAGAAAACCATGATAGCCCGAAAGCGAGCGAAAAAAAAGAAAGCAGAAGAATGGTGGAGGTATCATCAAACAGAGGCAAAGGAGTATGAAATCTAAGTCGCCAATAACCCGAGAAGATGTCCTTCACATAACCACGCATTTGGGTTTCTTGCCGCCGTCCTTTGGTTGCTTGTCACTCTGTTTTCCCCCTGATCCACCAGATTCCAGTCGTTTCGTCTGCCGTAGGGCACGTACTAGGTTGGTGAAAAGAAGCTCGACATTATATGCTGTTCTTGCTGATGTTTCCATGAATTCACAGCCAAATGACCGAGCAAGCGCAATGCCCTCCTCACGTGAGACTTCACGCTCGTATGTCTTGTCGCACTTATTGCCCACTAGCATGAAGATAGGTTTTTGGCGCTTAACTTTGAGCATTGACTGTCTGAAAACGTCCAGTCGTTCAAATGTCGACCGAGATGCGATGGAGTAGACCAGAATAAACCCCTGGCCTTCCCTAAAGTTATGAGATAGTGAGACATGTCAAAAACAAGAGAGCGTTGTGATTACGTACCGAACCCATTGGTCGCGCAGTGTGGCATACTCCTCTGCGTGGTCATCAGAGAGATGGTAAAGGTATATGAATATGTAGTACTCACCCTGCCCAGCAGTGTCGATGACTTCAACGAAGCACATCTTGTTATCCACAATTAACTGCTTCCTATAAGCGTCTTCTATTGTCGGGTCGTAAGTCTGGGAGTGACCATGAGTCAATTGATACTAGTATGAACAAGAACACATACCTCTGCATAATAATGTGCGAGGAAGAATCGAGGTCATTTAGATTGCAATATAAAGTTGACGCTAGTCGTGCTCACCAACGAAACAATTGAGGGTGAACTAGAAGGGAACATGAGGCATGTGTGTGAACAAGATTGTGACAAGAACTAACCTGAACAGCCAAAGCAGTTTTACCGACACCACCATCGCCGAGCACAGCAACCCTCCAGCTATCCATAGCTGTTAATGATAGATTAGGAATAGTAAGGAGATGGAAGCAAGCGAAGAAGTACCTTGAGCGTGATCGAAAGAGATGGAACGTGAGGAGTTCTGTTGTCAGAAGTGAATTGCGGTTGTCAGAGAGGGTACAGGGGATGTGCGTACCTTGAGAAGCCGAAAATGGAGTTTGAAGCCGGAGAAAGTGCCAAGTATATAGGGATACCTTAAGAGATGAGGATTGAAGAATATTCAGAAGTCGTGCAGATCGTATATGGTCGTAAAGAAAGGCGCGGAAGAGGACTTTGAGACTTAGAAAGAGAAAGGAGTAGGAAGCGGAGAGAAGAGAAACTGCGTTGATGTACGACTTGGCTTGTCCAAGTAGTACATACTTATCATATAAGATAATTTTAAAGTTTTCCTTTTTATTTTATATTTATTTAACAACTACTTCATCACCGCCTACGGACATCTCCATCCACCCCTTACAAAGCAATGTTCTCAAATCGAATGTCCCCTTAAAAGCAGTGTCAATAGGTATGTTGATGGACAATTGCGGTCGACCTAATTAATTGCCGTCATCAAGCTTTTCTTGCAAACTACCACTCGCAATCCATCCAAAGTCCTCCATAAATTGGGAGAACCGCGGCTCCGAGTTTCTCTCATCACCTCACTTCCGAACTCAAATCATAGAGGTAAGTAAAGTTTGAAAACAGTTCCAGGTTTAGTAAAATCATGGAGGTGACACTATGTTCTAGTATGATCAGCGCTCAGCTCCTCTTATGAATTACTATGGGCACGCCCGGATCTGGGGTGATCTAGTTGGGCCCCAATTGGGGCCACAAAATTCAGGGCCATCTGTGGCCATGGCTCGTTCAAATGATCCAACTGGATCTACGAGGCTCTTTGCGGTAAGGAACGCCATCAGATACCTATAAAACCGGGCGACCCCCTGTAAATTCCCGCGACGATTAACAAACGATCAAGTGTGTCTTGCTTTTATTGTCAGGTTGAAAAGTGACTCTTAACCGAACAGCCGAGCTGCATTTGGAAGGTACATACTCAATAAGCGCTCATGAAAACTTCGTATGTGGCTCGTTGGAGCCATGCAGAACCGCACCCACTCATTCAGGTCCTTTACAGATACATTTAACTGGATGCTGAAGAAGCGCTGATGCAGCATGCATCCACAAATGCCACTTGCTGCAACTACTCGTGTGTTCTCGCTTTCGGAACAGAATTCAGAGACCGCTCCACGAGTCGCGGCCAAAATCCCCGCTGTATTGATGCCGTCCTCTAGAGCTTTTCCAGACCCCACACCATAGACTTTACGAGCAGCGACGATCGCGCCACCGCCACCATGAGTTGTTACATATCAACATTCCGACTCGTATCCTCGACGAAGCATCTGACGGGATGCATGGAAGCCGCACCAGTCTCCAAGTGTGGCTCAGAGAGGACACGCTTAGAGCGCAATTATCGTCATCGATGACAAAACCTACCCCGTGTTTTTTTCGATGCAGAACCAGGCCGACAAAACTTTCCCATCCAAGTTTCAGCCACGTAACTTGGACGTGATTTTCATGTCGTCACAACATGATGCTCCCGAGTCTAACTTACTCGTGGTGACACGCGGCGACAGATTGGTCGCATATGGACCTCCCCGACCAGTTAATTGAATGTGTGAAAGCATAAACCTTATAAACTATGCGAACGCCCTCCGGCACTTAAAATGAGTGTTTTCTGTCGTAAGATAACCTTCGCACGGTGATACTTATCGACACTTGCTCGGCCTACCAAAAAGGATCGAAACTAGGTTTTACGGGCCTGCGTGACAAACTCTGACGAAGCGCGTCATGTCAAAGCACTGTTACAATCGAATAGGCCGACCTATCGGCTGATTCACGGAGAGGTGTACGGGCTTTTGGTCTCACCGATGGAGTCAACCCCGTCTAGTGATTCTCGCCTGGTGCTCGAGCTGCGCTTCTGACACGTGTTTTACGGTAGATGGTGAGCAAGCGAGTCTCATTCTGTCTAATTACTGATACCACTGGGTGCAGCACATCCAATGTTGATGCGGATTCGAAATTAGCATAGCGGCACTGGTTCAGCCTGGTGTTACATTCAATGACTTCATACAACAGCCCCCAACTTGAGCTGACTGGGATGGCAATACGCCACCGTCTGAAATGTGAGTAAGTCGATAGCCACGCTAAATTTTCGGGAAACTGCAGCGGCACTTGTCAATACCTCATTGTCTAATCGTAATTCTGCTCAGCTCTGTTCCACATATGCCAAATTGTTTCATATTAGGCTAAATATCCTGCTTGGAATGATGTTAATCCCAGCGGCACAGGGCTGCACATGTCAAGACTCCAGGACTCAGTCTAAGCGCCAATCAGCTCAAGGGACCGTGGAGTTCCACTTATCTTTTCCTTCACCTCACGAGCTGCCAGTGCCCAGAATCAAGACCCATACCTCAGCCAACGAGAACAGAGGAGAGGTCAATAATCAGTATTCGACCTCTGCCAGTGGTCAGTCCGAGTTCTAGATTTGACATTCGCAATCCCCAGATTCATTTACGAGTGGGAAGTAATCCTGCTCTCCTTGCCCAATTGGCTCGCGTTCTCCCGAAATCTCTGCTGATTGGTAAAGTTAAGTTTCAGTTTTTTTTGTCGCTGTCTGTACCCAAGGGTGAGAATTATTTTGGGACGGAAGAAAAGAAGATAATGATTGGCGCACAAACATATGAACTTTGGTTCGAAACCACAACTGAGGAAACTACCTGACGCTTCGGGAGCCCTTTTCCAGTTACTTCTTTGGAAGGAATGGTAACGACACGCCTTCCACGCGTGTCCATGGAGTAAGTAAGCTCTGAAACGAGCTCCGAAGAGGTAATGTTTGGTCCAGAATCCAGACAACCCGCTTTGAAACCTATTCAATACTCGTTCAGACGTTCACTGATTGGGAACGTTGTGCCTTGGTCGAGCGCCTCGTACCTGTATATAGTTGTTCCTCGAGCGGTAATCGATTATAGATAATATCTTCTCGAATCTCGACATGATAAGATGGCATACCCTTACCTGCTTAAATGAAGAACGTAAGCCAAGACCCAGACTCGGACGCAGCTACTGTACCAATTGACACCGATGGCACGGCGCAATTCCACTGGAATGCGATAGGAAGATTGCATAACTGAGAACGTTCAAAAAGCCGCAACCTGTCCCAAAGATATTCTCCATTCATTACGTCTGCAACGAACGGCCATCTCGGAATGATTGGGTCTATGAGTCATGTGGATGGCGAAGTACGAGGGGCATTGGGTAAGCAGAACCACTGAATGACGATTCAAGTCAAAGTTCGTAAATTCGCCTCCTCTTCGGTAGGGTATATGGGCGGCGATAATATTTCCCTGGAAAGCAAGAACAATAAGTCTGGACAGAATGGGGGCGATCATGAAACCTGATACGTTCTTGCCGCGCTGTCTATCAGATTTTGATGGGGCTGAATATAGCGTCAACAGAGATGTTGAGATTGTCAAATGACTTTGTACTCGTGGTTCAGAATACTAGTAGGGTCAATTAAAATTTCCCAGGTCCCGCAGTATGGCATATCAAGACGGAATCCCGATTCGCCCTTGCCACCAACCGCGTCAGTCTGGTCGGCAATGAGTGATGGATATGGAGTCAGCGGACAAGTCATTAGTAACTGTATACTCGTAGTTAGCATGTCATAGGTGATTACATTGCCGATGAATCACTCAGCAAAGCTTAATATTGCCGACCACAGGTTGTCTAGGCCAAGTGGCAAGGTTGCACTGGTTCCGTCAAACTGCTATGTTCGAATTTCCTTTTGGCCGTTCAAGAGCAGTGATTTCATTCTCGACGGTCTGTGTTTGATGTTTGGAAAGGGGGGGTTGTAATATCCGAAGTGTTATGATTGTAGCTTTATTTCCGCACAAACGTTGTATTTCGCAGGAGATTCCACGCATACCTCGGAGTGATACATGTATCAAGTGTTCCTCGCATAATGCGCGGTGGTTCCTCCGAGGATTGAAGGATTAGCTCACATGTGACGTGTTGCAAGAGGGGAAAATTGCTCACTGCTATCAAAATTAACTCGCTCATGAAGCGCCGTGAGTGATTAAGCCAAGCTTGTCATAAGCCGTGGCAAAGCAGGTGGCAGTTATACTTAAACACAGATATGATGATCAGGAGGGACAGGTGCTTTCTTAAAAAGTCACCGTAGTTCACCCGATCACGACTTGGGAAGAGGCTGGGCTGGGCTGAGCTGAGCTGAGATACTACCGCCCCGATAAGACAAACAACAAACTTCCCATTTGATAAGGTATGCGTAGTTGAAACAGTCGGGAGTATGCGCGGAATGGTACGCAGTACTTGTTGAACAGGTGAGAGTACGTGTGGAACGTGGAATGATACGCATCGTGATAAAGGCGAGTAGTAGAATGAAAATATTGCGTGGAAGGAACCCATCATGTATGCTAGTGTGCGGTACTGTGTCGGAATGAGTTATATACCGATATAAAAAAACTTCGAATAAAAAGGAAGTCAACAATCATACAACCTAGTTGGAAAGGGTTTGGGGTGATGCGCCAAATGGCGGTCGATCTATGGTTCAAGAATACTCTAATGCAAGAGTAACGCATGCATCCTGCGCGGTCAATCCTGTCTGCTCAGCTCTCCCTGGGTCAAGTCAAGTACAAAGACTGTCTTGGAGTTCTTTGGTGGCTCAATGAACTTGACGGGTTTTTTTGATGAACGCGATGAGGCACTTTGTGATATTGAAACGAATGGTCGTAGAGGGCGAGAGTGAGGGAATGATGGTCGCATAGGCAACGCTCTCGACGAGCCAGAGGAAGAGTTCAATGACGATGCAGCAAGGGGTGAAGAAACGTATGGCATCGGAGATGATGCTCTCATGGCAGGGTGTACTGCAGACATGGACATTGGAGCTGTAAGAGTTGTCAAAGCTATGTATAGCAGTCAAAGGCTTGCACATACGCGTTAGGTTGAACAGCACGGACGGATGAAATTTTATGAGAAGTTGAGAACCCTAGGCAGACGGTTGAACTTAGTTGCAGGGGTAGTTGGGGTCGAAAGACTGTTGCTGGATGGTGCTGGTGAAAGACTGTGAAGACGCGGCGTCGCGGACGGTGCGGTCGTTTGAAGGTATTTATATAGTTTGTTACAATCCTGTGGGGATGGGATGCAAAGAACTCCAATTTGACGACAATGTTGGGGTTTGCCTAAATTCGTTCGATTACCAAATCACTTTACGTTATGACCAATTGCAACTTGACGCAGTGCTTGTACTCATCTAACAGCGCGTGAATATCCATTCCCGCAGCAGTGCAACAGTATGGCTAGGCGATCTGATCACAGCTCAAAGGTGCTAGCATGGGACATTTCGATGTGCATCCAATGTCTTACTCTGCCCACTAGGAGTCTCGATGGCACCCCCATAACTCGGTCATTACACACAAAGCTTTTCACGTCCGCGTGAAGTTCTGGTGTCAGAGCCTTCCGCGGCTTCGCATGTTTGTCAAGCCACCGAACCCTATGGCCTACACCCTTGCCCTATAATTGGCGGTACAAACTGGCTGCTGAGGCCACAGACACGCTTTCGGTGTGCTACTTGCCCAGTGGCGCACTTGCCACTCGGTTCCTGTACTACGACCGCGGTGTACTGACTCCATATCACATAATCATTCCATGACGCCGTGTTTACGAAACACTGGGGAATGTTTCATACTACGTGTGCCCACGACTAGCCTTTCTCATCTGGTGTAACGCCCCTGGTATTACAAAGGACAGTTTGATTTGAAACGCGTAAGAATCGAGTGTAGCTCTATCACTACTTGCACCAGCATAACGATCTATGGATTGATATTAATGTGTGATATAATTTGGGAGATATCCATACACAACTCTTCATAAACGAGTGATACGGAATTGAAACTTGTGTTGAGAACAGTATATGCCATGCTTCTAAATAAGCACATTGAAAGAAAAATTAAGGACGAGACTAAATGAGGATGCAGTGAGATAGTAAGTACACAATAAAATTGCGGGGAGGGAAACAAAGAGGCACAAAATACATTTCTTCGAGTCGTGTGACTGCGGAGATCATAAGGAAGATCATAGTGGCACGATGCAAGATGGCGCGATAGGAGACACACAGTGCGTGAGCTGCGTGGTTTGTGCCTCGTGCAGAAGAAGATTTGGGCGGCGATGGCGAGGCAGGATGATGTCCGATGATGACAATGCCTCCGCCAACCCTTCTACATCTGCCTCCTGTATCTGCAAGTCTTCTTCCTACACATATAATGGTTTAAGTAACGATTTGACAGTCCTGGGTGAGTTTCGAAGACGGAAATGGTGTTACAGTGGTGGGGCCAGGACGATCAATGAGTGGTCAACAAATAATGACGTGATGTGCCGTTGGGTCGTTGTAATCGTGCGCCGAGTTCTCTTGAAGTAGTGTGGTAGCCAGGTTGATAGGAGACCCGAGGCACTTCAGACTACTGGACATCGACGAGAAGATTTCGCTCGAGTATGTATTTGCCCTCTTTGTATTGCTGCGATTGTTCGTAGGCACGGTCCTGAAGAAAGAAATGAGGTGGATTATGCGATGGAATGTTGAGATGTCGTTACGTACATATTTCCAGCCAAGGACAGTGGCACATTTGACGCAAAAAATATCGCGGACAGTATGGTTGCCAGTCGTCATTTGGCGGTCATTTGGTTCGCCTTCTATGACATTAACGCTGGAATCGGATAAGTAAGATGAACATCGATGCTAGCACGAACTCAGAGCTTACACGCCATCGAAGAGATATGCACGGCCATGCTGGCCGTTGAAAGCCTGACAATGGCCGCATCAGCACAGTAAACCTGAGACAAAGGACGAGAGTGGTGACAAACTCGTGAGATCATGGAGTGGATCGTTGCAAGATGCGTCTTGCACTTGGAGCAGCCATAGATGCGTTCGCCAGCGAGATAACGACGGTACTTCATCCCCATTTCGTCTGGTGTTCTAGCTTAGGAGCGAAAAAGCGATTATTAACTAGAATGAAATTGGAGGCGAGGATCGCTTGGAAAGTGGAAAGTTATAGGAAACACTATCCTTTATACTGAGGACGTGTGAAGATACTAGTAATAAGAGAGTGCAGGAAAGAGTCGGAGTGATGAGCTAGCTTGGACTATTAGTACGCCCAGCCAGTCCCCGTTACACACCTAATTAAGCTGATACGTTTCCCACCCAGCCCCTCGTCAATAACCAAATCGATCCAGTCGACCTTTTCCATTTTTCTCTTCGCGGCTCAGCCTGCAGCCTGTTCGCATGCTGAACTTTTATGCAACAACTCGGAAACACGGACCCATCTCGGTTAATGCTCTACTTGAACAGAGGACACCGGGACCTATTCAACGCACCTGAAGCAGTGCACGGCCCATGAGTTTCCGTTATCAATCTCATCAAGGCATGTGCTGCACTAGTATACAAGTCAACTAACTGCGCATTAACGCCAGGTTCGTCTAACACCACCAGCTGCCCACTACTCGCAGGTATCACACACATGTCGGGGATCCGTACACAGTCTTCATAAGCCTTAACACCAAGTTTAGGACAGCCTGAACAATGTTATCCAATGGCAAATAGAATCTAGTTTTGAGCTATATATTCCACTTTAAATAATGTCAAGGGAAATCTGTAGAACTGCTCGATTATTTAGAGAACAGGGTGGCAGATGTCTCAGTTTATGGAGTGGCGGATGTCCTTTTTCGGTATCATGAGCTGAAGTGGTACTTGCAACACTTTTTGACGACACTAGTAGTACATGCTCGTGGACGACTTGTAAAGTATTGTAACGAAATGGAACAGGGTATGGTCTTGCAGTTGAATAATGCTCACGACTCATACCCGAACTTTCGCAGAAAAGCCAGACTCGGCAGTGCGTTTGCTGTCGTGTGCCCTCCACCGAATCCGCACAACGCCTCCCCGAATAATCGCTTCGCCAGCAACTCGTGAGTAACATAATCCATCTCTTCGAAATCTATATTTTCTGACCTGTTATGAACCTGTAATTTGACAGAGCCTCGGCGGGCCGCTGTCGCCATCATTATCCGTGTCGTACCTCCCCCCAATACCGTCCCAGCGCCAGTTGACACCCCTCTACCCACCTTAAATCAATTCTTCGAGCTAGATTGGGTCAAGGACCCTCTCGCGTGCCCAGAATTTCTTCTTTTGAGACGCGATGGTGCAGGCCCTTCTGATGCAGTTCCAGGGCGTGCATCTGCATTCCAGAACTTCACTGGCGATGGGACTTCAAGAGGCAGCGGGAAAGCCGGAGCTCACGTCGCTTTCCCCGGCGGACGTACTGAAGAAGGTGATGAAGGAGGTCTTTATACAGGTATTCGCGTTCCATCTACTTTCTTGACTTTATCTCACCCCAGACCTCGTGGCAGCCATGCGTCAAACATGGGAGGAGATTGGCTTGGACCTCGCAGAGCGTGACTTTGTTTGTATAGGTCAACTCGACGACAGAGAGATTACTACATCGCTGGGCAAGCGACTCCTCATGATTCTGTCTCCATTCGTCTTTTTGCAGCTCACTCCAAATCCTCTTCCCACCGACCCAACGGAGGGAACCAACATCCACTGGGTACCGCTCGAGACTCTTGCTAGCGCAGTTTTGCCAGGACATCTAGGTGCCAAGATGAATGCAAAGAGCAGATGGTCCAGCGTAACCGTGGATGCCGCGTCCAGGCTTACACCTCGACGGGCTGCTATCTTGAAAATACTAGTTAGAGTTCTCATAGGCAGCATGCAGTTCCCCGCCATATTACTCGATCTTCCAGAGTCCGACGAGATATCAGGCTCATCCACAGGTAGCCTCGCAGCGCTCACAAATAGCGGATCGTACCCCTCGCTGACGCAGGATAAACTCGAAAAAGGATTTACCGCCACAAAACCTCTTTTGGGGAAGGACCGAAATAAGCCGCGGCACCAACTCAAGTTGTGGGGTCTTTCCCTTGGCATGACGCTTGACCTGATGGCGACTATGATACCGCCCACTTCGCTTCCCTCTTCCACCGGTCCCAATGAACAGCCTACACCTCAAGATCTGCAAAAAGCTTCTTTGCCTAGTCTGCACCTGCCTTTCCACCCTGTGGGGGGCGAAGGAATGCGCATTGATGCTGTCGCACCTAGCCTAGCGTGCGTCTTCCCTCGTTTCTCTTATCCGGACGTCAATTTCTGGATCTGGTATGTCTACTTCTAACATTAGCAATGGGCAAAAAATGACATTCCCTCAGGGTTTTTGGAAAGCGTTATCGCGAAGTTGTGCGTGGGTGGGAAGCCAGTGTACGCGAAGGTGGCTCCAATGTCCGACGGTACTTGGCATCTCCTTGTGAATCTGGTATATTTTGATGACATGATTTTCAGGGTCAACTGGTCGGGCACGGCATTGAATACATTCTACGCTGCGGTTCGCAAGGCTTTACTCGTAGTCTTGGTTCTTCGTGCGATTGGTATGCTCGTTGGTCTTGTATTCGCTGGATGGTGGGTGTTTGCATGAGGAGCCCCCTCCGCGCAGTGACTTCTGAACCCGTACTATCGTGGGTTTATCTTCGTTGGATATTACTCTTTTCATTACGATATTTCACTAATGCGATCCCGGACTGGCATCTCACTCGTGGACTTTTCGTTTCTACAACTTTTTTTTCGGATCTCACGAAGCACAAAATACACTCTTCAACATTCACGTTTCTGCGTCTCTCTTGTTCATTATTCCCGATGTTACACTTGTGCAGTTTAGTGATGCATGACTACTTCTTTTCTTCCTTCGCAATATTTCATTTCCTAGTCAACCATTAGCCCAAGGGCAATCCGCACACTTCGCAATCTGTCTCTCCCTCGGAGTTTTCAAATGTGCAATGCGGACAGATCTTAATGCCCGAGCTTACTCTGCCAGCACCTTCCCTTCGAGCTGCTTCCTCGGCAGCGATTTGATCGAATACGTCTTGAGGTATGTCGTCATCAATATGTGACGATGACGCACCAGGTCCAGATGTAGACGGTAATGATGCTAGTGAAAAGAGCACATAAGAAACGGGCATCCGGTGATCGATGATGACACTTACGAGCACTCTCCCGGGTAAATGTCATGAGTGTCTGCCAGCTGTCGGTCTTGAAAAGTGCATTCAGTGCCGAAGGATCCTCCAACAACGATGGTGAAGTCACTGTGCTGACGAGAACTTTCATGTCGACCTTCAAGGTGTCAGGAAATTTTCATTGGAGAGCAATACAGTTCATGCCATACCTTCGACACCAGTTGCGTGGTCTCAAGGAACGCAAGTAAATGCCAATCGCTCAGCCATTTGGCGAGCTCCAGACGTTTGGATGCATCGCTGGTTGATGTAAGGGGACTATCTGATAACTGAGGAGCGCCAAGCTTGGCCAAGGTCCTGAGCACATCTTCTATATGTTGGTCTTCAAGTCCTGGGCGGTTCTCGATGGCGAATTGGTTCGAGCGGAACAGCGGGGAGGGAGTCTGGGGGAAACCATGCGTGACCTGTGTGCAATAAACCAAACTCAGTTATGTAAATACCTAATCCATTTGCTGAGCCTCACGTTAACGAGGAGGTATTCAACCGGGAAGCAGGGTTTGGCAGTTTTCTTGACTTCGAGATTGTATTCATTCTTATATCTGAAAAATACGTCGGGCACGTAACGTGCCGCATCCTGACTGCGGTCTTCCTCTTTGATGCGAACAATTCCGGGATCCACGCTGGCTTCGATCATGTCAGCATCAACCATTGCGCACGCTTGCTCGGAGACTTGATATGCGGATATGTCCACATTTCCGTCTTCCGTAGCTGTAAGAATAGCGGTGACCATCCGTGATCCAAATGCTCCGCTAGGGGATGAGCGCGAAGGAGTAGGGTTGGACTTCTGTATAGTCGCAGCAAAGATGGCCTCCAGGGAGGACACAAAGAAGGACTGAGGGTGGCGTTTGTATATGCTTTTAGTCCTGTCTTCTGGGTCTGGGTCCAAGTCCGTGAAAATGTAGCCGACGATAGACAACGGAACTGAAGACATCTTGGATAACTCTCGAATACGAGGTTCGTCTTCCCATGGAATACCAAGAGTCAAACCGTCGAGTTCACCTTCTTGAGGCGGCTCATATAGAGCCTCAACTACAGCTTTGATACCCATGGGAACCTTTTCGTATGGCTCATAGCGTCCAATGAGCCAGCCAAACCTTTGCAATCCTGTAGATCTCCATGCTTTGAGGAAGCGTTCTATAATATCTGGTGAAGCGATCTCCAGATGATCGACCATACGGAATGGCTGGGATTGGAGCGTGATTGCAGAAGGTTGACAGCCCGTACATATTCCGGCTGGCCAAGGCGGGTGCCCGCCACTGGGACACGGATTTTTAACCTTGTACGATAATGGAGATAGGGGAGGAATAGCAGTGGCGGCTGCGGATGACGTCTTTGGCGATATCTTGTGAAGATACGCGTGATACGATAGGTGCTTTATGCTATGTTCAGTCTGATATGCAGCATCGTATGGCTCAAGTGGCATGCAATAGTCACACATCCCGTTGACGCCATGTTTGCAGAAACGAGCGTCACGATTTCGTGGAATTTTTCCATCTTTCGAGCGCCAATAGATGTCTACCGCGCCTTCTTGTACAGTTTCCCATATATTTGACTGCAGCCGCGTTGAGCTCGGTGCATCGATGGACATTGATGTTGCGGGAGCTGATGAGACTTTGGTAGTATATCCCACAAATATCATATCCCCATGCCTGTCTTGGTTAAGTCTGCAGGATACAGAAAACATAGGCGTTAACTTACTTCAGCCCAAGGGTTTGCAGACTTCGGCCTTTCAGAGTGGACACTACAGTTTCATTGCCCCTGGGTTGATTCGAGACCGTAAGAGATGCAGGATCGGCATCCACGGTCGTCTCTAAGATCTGAGATTCAGAGGTGTAAGGTGTGTTAGCTCAAGAATGATCGTCATCGCTGACCTTGTTCGCGAGCACTGAAATATCAGTGGTTGGGGGGAGTTCGAAACGGAAGTTTCCATCCTTCGACCTAACTCGCAACAACTACAAGGGTAATGAGATCCTGCGATACACAGAGAGCTCGACACTGACCATATCACTTCAAGTGAGGTAGGATGTCTTGTAAGAACGCGTAATCCAGTACAGCACTTCAGCACATCTTCATCCACCCGAGTCGCTGACTAAGCTCTACGTATGTCTTTTCTCGGTTTGAACTTTTTGTTCACAAGAACTGATGCATTTCACTTAATTACAATTGCTTCAGATTCGAGCAAACATCGTGCTCACCAAGGTCAATTGTTTTCGTTGGCGGACTGGTTTAGTCTTATCTATGAGCGCTGAGTTGGCGCTGAGCGTTTAGCACAGACTTTTCTTCCTTACGTAATGGCTCTCGCTTCTTGGAAAGGCCACTCCAGTAGTGTCGCAATCATGAGAAGTGATTGCGAATTACACGGCGACGTTCGCTTCCTAGTGGATTTGAGTTCAGAATCAATGGGTACTTATCATGTGGTTGGCCCTTCCCGCCATGCTTCCTTCTCAAGACAATTCTGCCACCTACGATCAGTCTAGCTCACTTGGCAGGTTCGAATACATACAAGCAGAGCTCGCCAACTGGGAACATATCGTATTTCAAAGTACTAGTGACATGGATGACTCCCGCAAACAGAGGGAAGCATCTTCCAACAGTAGCGATCATACATCACAGCCAGTCAATAATTCCACTCGCAATACAGGGGTACCGTTATAACATTTCCTAACCAAGTTGGACTCACAGTTTTACAAGGCAGGACATCACTTTCACGGTGCTGCACCACCTCACGTTCCTCCTGAGGCATACAACTACCTCATACATGCTTTGCTTTCGATGCAAGGAGCTAGTATACCACCCCAAACAGCCCATAACCAATCGTTACCTTACCCTCAAGAACAATTCCCGGGGGGTTCTTCTACATCCTCAAATTTTACACATGTGCCCTACCAATCCATGTATTCCAATCCACCCCTGGCGACGTCGTCTACAGGACACCTTCCACATTTCCCCCCAGCTATGATGAACCCACATCCAGGCTTTCATGGTACGGCCAATGAGGCTTCAGTGTTTGCGTCATCAAATACGGCCTCGCCTTCAGACGCAAGCGATAACGCGGACGATGCTGCTGCCATTGCTGAAGATAAGCGCAGACGAAATACTTCTGCTTCAGGTTCGTGGTTCTCGGACTGCCGACACACTTGAGTCTGAATATAGATCTAGCTAGATTTCGGATCAAAAAGAAACAGAAGACACTCAACCTTGAGCGAACTGTTACTGATTTGACCGGCAGGACTGAGGAACTAGAGCGAGAAGCATCGGAACTGCGACGAGAGAATAGCTGGTTGAAGGAAATCGTGCTATTAAAAAGCAGAAAAGGGGGCGCATTCGGTGGCTCACAATCCAGGAACTCCCAACAAGCAAGTACTTCATCTGCACGAGGGGACGGTCGCGACGATAATCCTAGCAGCGACGGGGAAGAAGATCACGACGCGTGAAGCGAAATAAAACATCGCGTGATCGAGGTTGGTTATTTATGCTACTGCTTGTTGACGTGTGTCAGAGGCTTATATTCAAGATCATAGATGTCACGGAGATGCTCCTTTTCTGGGTGTGCTCATGAGCCCCATCTCTTATAAGTTCAGTCGGGATTTTGTAGCAGCCAGGACTTTGTAGCACGTTTGCACATTTGTAGGTACTTTGTAAGGCCAGTATATTGACCGTAGATAACGGTAATATTTAACATTGATGCATGATGAGTCCAATATTGCTGAAGCGTTCATTAGCATTCTTTAAAAAACAAAGTCGCTCAAACGCGCTCATTCATTTTGCAGGCCTGCAGCTAACGTTCTCACGCCCATGTCTTTTGGACGCCCACCATCAATCAACGTTGGATTCAAGACTTCCCCTCCAGATCGCGGTTCCTTTCCTCTGGACCATGATGGTTCGTTTTGTTGTCTTTATCGTGGCATGATTAACTAAGTATGATGTGCAGGCGAGTGCAAGGAACAGATGATGGAATACATGGCCTGCTTGCGCAAGAATTCTAGTGAATCCACTCCGTGCAGAATCATGAGCAAACAATACCTTGACTGTCGAATGACCAAGTCCGTCGACGTCTGTTTCTCTGCTCTCAATAGCTCACATGTGTTGCAGAGGACTTATGGAGCGCGATGAATGGAGGAATCTTGGACTAGCCAACCTGGAGGGGGATTCCGCCAAACCAACTCGCACTTCATCTTGAATGTATCTTCACCAGCTCCACAAAACCAAATCCATGGACAACATCACGAATCTGATGAACATCTTGTTGAGGCGTGAGCTGCAACGATTAGTGCAAGCAAGAGTGCACCACATGACGCACGTAGTATAACAGTGCTCACTTATTACGCCATCGTAGAATTTACATAAACGACGCGTTAATATTAACGCAAGTTCTCCCGGCCGTGGACTCTGGAGCGCTCGAGGTGTGAAACCAGCCTTTCCCATTGTCAGCACTCAAAATCACTCACTATGTCATGAAGCTACTAATATAGTTTTGGCAACTTGGACCTACGCACGTTCCTTCCACCAGTTTGCGACCGGAACAGTCCTTTGGTACTCGGTCGTCTATTTGCGTTTGGTGGCATGTTACTACGAGTTGCAGAATGCCGTGTACTACTCTAGCAACGAAACTGCAAAAGCAGCAATGAATGATAACTCAGGACAGCCAGTGACCTTCCTTGCCAGGGAGCGAACGTTGCGCTGGCAGTGCCACCTGTTCAAATCACTGGCGGCGCCGCGGCTGAAAAATGTCGGAATCTTTTGCTTGAACGTTCGTCTCGACACTGGTCGTGTAAACGTTCATTGATAACCGGCATTTCGCCGAATGCCGTGGTGAGCAATCCGAGAGAGAGAGATGCTCATATATATGAATCACAGACTAACTAAAGTCGAAAAAATAAAGCCACCTATGTGTCTTCCAATTGTCTATGCCCTCGTATTCACAGAGATTGCTCTGGTTTACGCATCACCATCTCAAGGTCCATTCCGAGCGGTGTCTAACAATCATCGGTTCTACGATGTACAGGTGCGTCACGGAAGTGTACTCAAAGTCATGGCTTGTGCAGACCATCACCCAGGCTCATCGCGGAGGAAGAGGAAATGTTGTCGAGAGCACTCTACCGAGCTTTGCATGGTATAGTGGATAAGGTCGATGTTTGCTTCACCTTAAGCGAATTCCCGTCACAGGGGCCTCATTGACGGCGCCACCACACTCGAACTAGACAATGGCATCACTCAGGTAAGCTCTCACTTCTCAGGATCACGCGTCCTTCTGAATGGGCTTACAGGACGGTGAAGTCGTTGTATGGCATGACGAGAGTATATTGGCAGAAAAGTGCTCTGACACTGCACCAGTGGTGAGCAGTGTTGTGGCATAATTGTGATAGTTATCTGACTAGCACAGTTCCCAAATGACCCCGCATATCCTTATGTTGGAAAATTTATATCAAATCTGACGTTAGCTCAGATAAAGACCCTCGATTGCGGATCAAAGCGCCAAACGAATTATCGTATGTGCTCCCTTTTAAGTGTAGCCACTGTCATAAGAACATTACCCAGCCCACCAGCTTGCATATCCTGGAGCTCGGATATCCACATTACAGGAAGTCTTCGATTTCGTGTCCTGCGCAGATCTGTCACACCAGATTCTTTGGAATATCGAGTCCAAAATTAATCCTCAGTATCCAAATCGAACTGCTGGCGTGGATGATTTCGTCCAGAAGCAACATGAGATATTTATATCTAGCCCATACTACCAATCTATTACTGTGAGTGTGACTCTGTTACCACTACTTAATACTCTAATTGCCTTGCCAGTATCAAAGTTTTGACTGGCGAACTCTAGTGGCCATGAAGGTTTGTGCCTCATGTTCGTTCACTCTGCTTTTTTGATCATCAGCTGAAGACGTTGGACGATAAACTTGTGACTTCTGCTCTTATCGATGAGTGAGTAAATGTCGTGCCAATACGTTGTATGCAAACCGTGATCATTCAGGGACACTGCTTTTACACCGCATGACTCGACTTCTCCGTGGTTGGCTGGCCTACGCCTTGAATCATTTCCCGGACCATCCCTGTCCGAGCAGATAGCCCAAGCCGCGAACGCTGTACAAGCGGATGTTTTATCGCCTACTGGAACATTCGTAATGCCCTCTTTATCCCATGAGGGGTCCTCTCACTTCACAACTCCAAAAATGATTAGCGAAGCTCACAGGCTTGGCATGAAAGTTGTACCTTGGACTGTGAGCACTTGTCTGTGCGTTTGTAATAGATGATGTTGACATATCACCCATTGCAGGTGAATCACTTGGACCGAGTGGAAGAGCTCATCAAGGATGGTGCAGATGGAATTATTACGGATTGTAAGTTTCAAGTTACAGCAAGTATCTATGATTGCTCATGGAAGGCAAATCAGACCCAAACGTTGTTAGGCGGTGGGCAAAACAACAAGGACTTCGGGTGGCCCCTAAATATCCAAAACAACGTGTCTTCTCCTGCTTACACCGGCACATGCATCAGTCTTTTTGATCGAAGGATAGACATATCATTATTTTCTTCATTCATGTAAGATGGCGTTATCACATTCTCGGCATAGAGCTACGTATACTACCAGGCAGTCTGGCTTTGATTAGACACAGGACACGTATTATCTGAAAATTGACGGGAGGAAGTCAAGAAATATGGTCACTCCTCACGCATTCAACCAATCGGCAAGTTGTTTGTATCTCAAATGCCACGTCAACTCAACACGATCAATAATAGTTGGAGGAGGCATCAATTTGAAAGTGGCTCGTTATTAGTGTAAGTATCGTTGGCGCAAGATCATTGACGATCCAGGCCACGGCAGCCCTATCCTTATTGAATGTAAGGAATTAGTGCTCGAGAGTCGCCCAGGGCGTACAATATCAATCGAAGATAGGATCGTAATGCTTGAGCCGAACGGGATGCATGCTCTTCAAGGGCTTGGATTAGAGGAAGCCCCTCATCACCAGCCCGATGGCGGCCTCTTGGCTGAGTTTCGCTAGGTTCTGTGGAATGTCATGGTCTTGCTTCCACGTTAGTCACGCGATGGGACAATGAGGAAGTGTCGCTTGCGTGAAGGGAGCAAAAGAAGTGGACCTTTTATTTGGTGCTGGTGTCTGAAGCCGAAGTGCGCAGACATTTGTTTTGTTATTGTGTACGCATTTGATTGATACGAAGGATGCATGCCAGTTTAAATCAACCTGCGACCAAGCCTAGTCATAGCGGTTTTGTGAAAAAGTTTGTTGAAACAGCAATTCTATCTGGCCAATGTATGGAGTTGAGATCCTACAGCGCTTTGAGTGCAGCACGTCCATCGTGTTAGTGGGAGATGGTATTCGCCTCATTCCTGAGGGCTATCTTTGCATCTGAGTAGGTTGCCACTCTTAGCGATCCCACCACATTCAGTCAAGGAGCCTGTCAGGGCCTTGAGGACACGAATCCTGGCATGTCGCCGAGTCGTCTCCGGCAACACTTGACAATCTCGGATCTGAAGGCTGTACCTGGGCAATTCCAAAGGGTCCGGACTCTGGCATCCCTCGAGCCAAAGAGATCGTTGTTGATACTAATCGATATGGAGACCCGAACGGGAAACAAGTGTTTTTGGGATCGTCACGAAATTTAAAATATTGGGAGAATAAGGATTGTGTGCCACATGAAGAAGAGCTGGATCCGATAGACGGATGGTTTGGGCATGAGGTACCTGGAGTCAAGGGCGTCGCCAAGGTGGCCTTCTTCAACAAATCGGTCTTAACAAGAGGTACCCGCTCAGGAAAAAATGTACATGAGGCAAGGTCTTAATGTAAGTGCTTGAAGCATTCGGACCGTGCGAAACATATCTGGCTCGAAAATATCAACTCTCTTATAACCCATCATATGACTACAACCTGAAATGCATCAAATCAGCGTCATGGTTGACGTTTACCATTGCCACGTCCTGTTTGTGGATGCCTTGAGAGTTGGTAGCCATGCTATCACCTGGTGCTCGTGCTCGAGCTTTAATCTAAAGTGCCCACTGCGAATGGTGCTACGGACGAAGGTTCCCAGAAGCCCGAACTGCTACTCAGATCAGAGCTCCAATGTTGAACGGCTTGAAACTTCTCGTGCTGTAGATGAGTACATCAGCAGGTCTGCAGATTTCCACCTGCTCGTGTAGCTATTTCAATCATGGAGACGTAGCTGTTGAAAGATTATCCTGAGCAGACTCTGATGAAGAAGTCTTCGGACCGCTTGACCAACTCAATTTCGAAGATCTTGAGCACTCAAGCGATGGGGAACTTCGCGGGTGACGGTGACGACTTTGATGCAATCGGGTAGCCCGACAGTGAGCGCCCGGTTTGTTTCTCCAGGCGTTAATTTCGATTTTTCAGATTAAGTTGGTGAAGCTGCTGGCATTCATGCATAGTACATACCTCCCGCCCTGTATGGCCGCAGTCTGTAATGCCTACATCCGCACCTTCATCCGCAGCATTCTATAATGCCACGCACGCATGCATACATCATGGCCTCGAAGGCGAAAAACCCCTCCTCCGCATAACTCGACGAGAAAACACTATCGAATATTCGGCCATAGATACTTCTTTTGCACTCCGCGTGGCAATCGGGTCTATTTCTTCGAACGCGAGATTTGCTGGAGGCTTCATCATCCTTCTGTGCTTGCTGAACTCCAGACTCCTGGTTGCACTGATGATGACCATAATGGTACATTGCACATCCAAAATGACTGTTTGACGGCACACTACAGCATACATCGTACCCGATGTACCTCCAAAGCGCACTTTACAATGACTTTTTCCACGCCCGGGCAAGTGGGTACTCCAGCATTCTACAAGTGAATAAAACATTATTTACGTATAGCTCACCCACAATTCGCAGTAGGATGTTTGTGGTCCTAATCCGTCCAGCCGTGCATGGTGAAGGAGTCAAGGCCTTTGTTCAAAAAGACCATCAGCCGCTTGAGCACTCTTGAGCAACTGTGGTATGAGCAATTTGACAATAATCTAACTATTATGGAAATTACAGTCGCGCTTTGTCGAATTGTGGACGAGTCTGCTCACAAAGCGACTCGTTACTCTGCCACAGTCCACATCTATAATCCAGATATAAAGCCTCTGCTCGATATGACATCTTCCATCAACTTCATTCACAATGTTTTTCACTACACCCGCCTACCATCCTACTAGTACCAGTACTGGCTACCGCCGCCCCAGGGTCTCATTTGCTCTCGCTGATCATCCTACCCAGTATCTCGCGACGCAACGTGAGCGTGCATGGGCCTTGCATTACCAGCAGCACCGTGTGAATCAACCCACCCCGACAGCTCTCCTTGCCCAAGAGTACAATGAATTTCCCGATGAGCAATGCATCATGCGCATCTTAGATACCCATATACCACAGGACAAAGAAGATATCAGCCACATGATGACCCCCAATCACACTGAAATTCGGCACCACACGACCTGCCAGACAGCTGAAATCCAGCAAGACTGTCTTGCTGCATTGTGCGCTCGCATCGAGGAGGAACAAGGCTTTGGCCGCCTGCACGCAGATGCTGAGAAATTCCTCGCGGAAGCTGAGACCTACCTTGACGATACTCCTGTATGTTCTCACTCATTCAGTAACTCTGTTTCATGTTACTTACTACAATTTACTACCCTTAGGTCCCAACCTCCACCTCCAAGGTCCCTGTCCAGGATGAGCTTTTGCTCGAGGACGTAAACCATGACTGTTTTATGACAGACCCCTATTTCGATATCATCCTCTCGGGGAATTCCCAGTTCCTTGATGAGCTCTATTCCTCCCTTACGTGCTCACCGTCTCCGTCTGACTCGGCCCGCATTGAGGAAGTACTGGATGAGATCGAATCCCTGCAGAACATCGGCGAAGTGGATGTAGGGGCATTCTTCCTCTGTTGTGAGAAATTAGAATGAGGAGGCATGACATATTGGTTGAGGCTTAATCGTCTTGTATCTTTTACTCTGGCGTTTTTTAAAAAACCTACATATGTTTTACGTATATTTTGTTCATATTCGTTCATATCTACTGGATTACTGCACTCCAGTATGTAAAAGGAGTGTTAACAAACTGCAAATACATGTATCTTGACCATTTGAAACTTGTCCAAAACATAGAACCTAGAGTCTTACACCAATCGCATTCCTGTCCCTGAAGCTACAACTTGACCATATAAGACTATTCATGGGATGGAATAAATGAGCGTATCAATATCTACAATGTAATGTAAGTATCCAGGGCGGCCCTAAGCACAAAACCCAGCTTGATTAATGGCAACTGGGTCATGCAATGTTGATCACATAGATGATCACGTTAGATCTCTAAAGTAGAACTGGGTCGGAAATAGAGGATCTGTGCGATGTCTTCTACTGGTCAAAAACTATACTTATCAGAAACATCACAGTGACTTGGGCAATGGGAACGCTACCAGCTCACCCCATCTTCAGATCAGAAGGTTGCACTCACGCAATTTCAAAGCGTTCGGGAATCGGCAGTCTCCAGTTGACGAGACACACCTGCTGACACTGAAATTAACCAACACAGCAGAAATTGATATGCCGATGAATGAAACGGGGAGTAAGAATCGAGATCGACTTCATCAAGGAGAGCTGGATGAACGATGTGAAGTGATTGGATTCGAAGACTGGGTCAAGATACACGAAAGCAACCAATCTGCTCATCCACCCCGTGTTGGATTCATCCTATGCTTATGGGTTTCAATGAGTATCTGTAAGTGTGTACCGTTTGTAGGTCCCAAAGGTGCCTCAGACAAGTCGCACCTGTAAAAGGTCAAGATGATTTGGTTGACCCGTGTCTATTTGATACAGATCGGTTGGATTGATAGTAGGCCTTTAGATTCTTGACCTAATGATTCTCGACGCCTCCGAGTCAAGCCTGCTCTCTAAGGTAGCATTTTTCATGGCCAGGTCCCGTCCCAATTCATGCAAGAAGGGCCAAGAGGCTAGCGCGACGCCAACCTGACGTGCAGGATGCAGTGGAGGTTGACATTACAATATTTGCTCAGTAGTTGAAGCTGAAGGTCTGAAGCGAACTAGGAAAGCTTTCGGAATCGGCGGGACCGTGTGAACTTTACTTGTACTGGCAGACGACCGTAAACGTCCGATTGTTAGAAAAATACTCCGCTCGAACAGTTACTAGTTACTTGCAACCACCGCCAGCATCGTCTGACATGGCCTCCTATGCCGTCAGGAAATCTATAAACCTCGCACCGACCGTGCGTGCGCTCCCAAATGGAATCCCGAGCGCGCCACGTCTCAACCTTGCGGCACGAACACCTTCGGATGGCCATGGCCATGGTCATGGTGCTGCAGGTCCCCGTGCTGATGTCCCCACTCGCTTGACTGGAACATTCACGAGTCCTTCTGTCGGTCTAGTTTCCAAGACTTTCAGTGGTAAGTAATAATGTTTCACTTTGCTTCGACTTACTTTCTTGACACTAACGCCGATCAAATCGCGTCTCTTGCCATTAGCTCCTTCCCCCACAACCCATCTCCAGCAGCGCCTCATCCACACATCTGTTGCAGCGAAAGACGCCCCTCAAGTGCCTGATTTTACCCCCTACACTCCGAAAGATGAGTCCACCAACCGCGCCATGTCGTACTTCATGGTCGGCTCCCTCGGCGTCCTCTCCGCTTCTCTTGCCCAGTCCACTATTACTGGTTTCTTGGAGACCATGGCTGCATCGGCTGACGTCCTCGCTCTCGCAAAGACCGAGGTACAACTTGCCAACATTCCGGAGGGCAAGAATGTCATCATCAAATGGCGCGGAAAACCTGTGTTCATCCGTCACAGGACCCCCGAGGAGATAGAAGAGGCACGGGGTGTCAGCTTGAAGGGACTCAGGGACCCCCAAAGGGACGAGGACCGAGTGAAGAAGCCCGAATGGCTGGTCATGCTCGGCGTTTGCACACACTTAGGTTGTGTCCCAATTGGCGAATCAGGCGACTACGGAGGATGGTGTGTCATATTTCACTCTTCTTTTCAACTGTTCTGATTGTTTTGTTATCTAGGTTCTGTCCATGTCATGGTTCTCACTACGATATTTGTAAGTCTCCGTGGTTCTATCACTCGAGTATTACTAAGTCAAATTTACAGCTGGCCGTGCCCGGAAGGGACCTGCTCCGGTTGGCATTTTCTTTTATCAACTAGGATCATACTGACACTATCTTGCAAGCTTAATTTAGAGATCCCTCCTTACGACTTCAATGAAGCAGAAGGAAAGCTTGTTGTTGGATGAGATTGATCATATACTGTTATTACTGTCCTGTAATGGAGTCATAGACATTACTAGAAGTGAGTTGCAGTTGCGTCTCTTAAGATTTGTGCGACAATTATTGCTAAAGGCGTTCTGAGTATGAGAGACAGCAGTCAGTATACAGTACAGTAACGACTTGATAATGGATAGGAACTAAACTTGGCTAGACTGCCTGTAGGCAAACTCGATAACCTGTTTCAGTATGACAGTGTAGCCTTGACGATAGAAATTATGGTATGATAGGGCATCAACGCCGTTGAGTCAAATAAGTGGAGCTATGTCTGTTGAGCACACGTGATAACGCGCTCATTTTCTTCTCTTTGACCTGTAGTTCGTCTGTTGCATTGCGAGAAGTGGTGCGGGTTAAACGCTGCCAAAGTTTTGGAGAAACTGATGATGGGGCAGAGGCGGGGACGGAGGCCACGCCGTCTATGGAAGTCGAGAAAGATGATTTACGAAAGTTGGATGACGCGCGCTTTGGAATGGGAATGGAAACAGGAACGGTTGAATGTGGTAAGTTAGGCACACCCTCATATGCAGGTGGCAATGCAGGAAATGACGTATTCAAACTTGAAGATTGGGATTCGCCGTTTCTAGTAGCGTGGGCTTGCAACCCCGAAAGGAGAAACCCATCGTTTTCAAGATCATGACCCTGGACGTTGACGGATGTCGAGTCTGAACCAGGAATAATTGATGCTGGTTCTTCTTGGATGCCGCGAGACAGCTCGAATCTTGGATGTACTGAGTCAAGGCGAGCCAGCTGGTGGTGATCGTCTGATCCAACATCAAAACTTCCCTTTCTGGATGCACCCCCTGAACTATCTCGTCTTGAACCCAAAGGGATCGATGGCGCAGATGGATTTATCTCTGTAGAGTTGAAGTCCCATGATTCCATTGTTCCATGAGTAGTCGTGTTTGAATGATGTTTGCGACGTTCTTGTCGCATTGTAAGGGGTGGAAGGCCGTCTAAAATTGTGCTGACCAGATAGGATTTCTTTTTAGAAGACTTAAAAAATGGGGTGAGAAGCAACTGCGCAGCCGTTGGACTGTCAAGGGGACATCAGACATAAAGTAACGAGGTGCTGGAAAAATAATATACCGTTTGGTGGGGTCCTTTACCAGACAGGCATCGACTACTTCCTTGAAGGCACGTGAATACTTGTGGAGACCTCCTACCGAATCCAGCTTAGGCGGTTTACCCTGAACGCTGGAAAAGGCTCAGGGTTAGGAATGTGATCTAAACGGACAAATGAAACATACGTTTGCAGAAGGACATTATGAGCGCTTTCTCTCGACCGTGGAGGACGACCTTGGGTAAGTTCGATAGCAGTTATTGCAAAAGACCAGATGTCAGCCTTTGAATCATAACGATGACCCTGTATAAGTTCGGGCGCCATCCAGCAGGGCTGCATTGATAGGAAACGTTCAGCGAAGGATCTGAGATTAGCTGTGACACGCACGGTCCCGACAAACGATACCCGCTTCCCCATACCAGGGCGCGCAAGTGGGAATGCCGTACACGAGTTCCTGGCAGCGGACACAGGGTCAAAGTTGATAACACGATTGCCAGTATCGTTGTAAGATCTGCCGGACGTATCAACATCGTCTGTGAGGGATGCGGCTACCCCAAGGTCGCCTAGCAAAACTGTGCCGTCGTCGTCAATCAAAAGATTTGCAGCTTTTACGTCGCGATGTATAAATCCGTTGATGTGCAAGTAGCTGCGCAAATGTGGTGATTTTAGTACGAGAAAGGAGGAGACAAGATGGACTAACTTAAGGCCCTCGAGGGCTTGCTTGAGGATACATTTAACAACCTCCTCTTCCATTCCACCAGGCCAGCCATAATGCATCACGTCGGCGGCGCTACCCTTGTTCATGAGGCGGACGGCAATATATAGCTTGTGGCCATCCATCCAACTGCCACGTACACGTAGCACGTTCGGGTGCTTTGAGAGAGACATGAGTTGAGTCTCCCGCTGCAACAAAGACAGCGAGTGAGGGGGCAGGACGTCTAAATCAAGAACTTTCAATGCACATGGCAAAGGACGTCGTGGCCCTGGCGTGGGAGGGTTGTATACGGCTGCATAGACCACAGATGAAGCTCCGAAACCAATTGGAGAACCAATAGTGTAGTCCGTGGAACGGTCACTGAATGGAGGTGAGTGTAAAGTTAATCATTGATGATATTAATATGAATTAATACCTATACAATTGCCACTCGTCTTTGACGGAGCCGACGAATTTTCTAGCGATATTAACAGTCATTTACAAGTGAGCCCTGCAGCATAACCTGAGATGGGCGTTACAGGAGATATATAAGTACTGCCACCAGTGCTCGTCATGTATATTCGGTGTATCAAGGATTTGCCGTAAACCGGGTTCCTGCAATTTAAGGTTGTATCATGTGACAACGTCGTCACACTCTGTTCCGTGCATCCCGACTCGGAGTCCGTCGCAAACCGTCTCTTCACAAAGTACATGGCACCGCATCAGCCATGCGTTAAATATCAGTACGTCCTTGCATCCAAATCATCGACTCCGAAGATTGTCTCGGTCCCAGACCAGGATGAGGAATCACCAGCTGACTACAATGCTGGCGGGTATATGGTCATTAAGATCGATGACACCTTTAAAGATGGTCGCTATATAGTAGCACGCAAGCTAGGGTAAGTCATCACCTCATTTGCCATACAATTCTTGTTTATTTGACAAGCTGGGGCCATTTTTCAACCGTCTGGCTCATCAAGGATACCCAGTAGGTATTCCACTCCTGCAAACCACATGTATGTTCTTATAAAGTCCTAGCGAGAACCGCTACTCCGCCCTCAAGGTGGTCAAGTCTGCTACGCGTTATGCTGAGGCTGCGCGCGACGAAATCAAACTCTTGTCCCAGGTAGCTGCTGCAAATCCGCACCATCCTGGTCGTCCACATGTCGTCTCGTTCCTCGATTCTTTTCAACATCGCACGCTTCAAGAAACTCACGTGTGCATTGTGTTTGAGCCTCTCGGAGAAACACTTCTCGCATTAATTCAGCGTAACAAGAAGAAGGGTGTTCCAAAGCCCCTCGTCAAGGTCATCGCGAAGCAAGTGCTTCTAGGCCTTCAATATCTTCATGATGAATGCGATCTCGTTCACACCGATATTAAACCTGAGAATATTCGTACGCATCTAATTGTCACTGGATTCATGTCCGCCCCCACTGACAAGTTACTCCGTTAGTCATTTCCATACCAGATGTCGAAGCTCGTATCCATGCCGAATTGTCTATTTCGCCAAAACCAACGTCCTGTCATGTAGGCGTTCCTCAGCCCACTAAGTCCCGTTCTGGCTTGACCATTCCTTATCGACATGCATCCGCACACGAGAGACGCGTGCAAATATTTGATTCACAGCCATTATCGAGTCCATCGTCCAGATCTGGAAGTATCAGCGCTAGCGCGAGTAGCCATAATTTCCAAAAGAAATTATCCGGGACAACTCCGATCGGTGGTGCACCCGTCAGCCAGCTGCGTAGGAACTCCGATAGAGCGGACCCTGCTGCCACCCCTCATGACCCACCAATAACACATTCCGGTAGTTCATCCACTTCATCTACTATCTCCTCCACGCTATCTACGCCAGCGGCTTCTGATAGTTCTGTCAGTACAGCCCCTACCTCGGTGGGAAGTGCAGACATACCCATCCTGACGAAAATAGCTTCGCTTACAATCACAAGCGCTCCGCCAGATGCCAAGTTCACGTTGCCACTCAATGCAGGAATTGGCATGGCCTCCGAGCAACACGTATCTACTTCTCCCCTCATCCAATCACACGCTTCTTCGGACATCCAACACGCCACCTCTGGTCCGTCGCTTCTGACCCAGACTGCTCCCCATCAGTCCTCCGCGCCGTCTCTCGACCGAATTCCGTCTTCTTCTTCAGGGGTGCCCGTCCCATCCCTACCAGATTCTACACCGCTCTCTATTAAGATTGCCGATCTAGGCAATGCGACACCTTCTAAGCGACATTTTACAGAGGATATTCAGACACGGCAGTATCGCGCTCCGGAGGCTATCCTTGGACGGCACGACTGGGGCACAAGAGCTGACGTTTGGAGCGTTGCTTGTGTCATTTTCGAATTGTTGACCGCGGAATATCTATTTGATCCGCACGGACAAGGCGAGATGTTCACAAAGGACGATGACCACATGGCGCAAATAATTGAATTACTGGGTGATTTCCCGCTAGATGCGAAGATGGGAGGAAGATACAGTCGTGAAATATTTGATCACGCAGGCAAGTTTAGTCGGAAATGCAAATTTAAGCAAGGACTCACATTACCTTCAGGGGCACTTCGTTACATCAAAACGTTGAGGCCGTGGCCTCTAAATCGTGTCATGACAGAGAAATACCTTTTCTCTACCTCGGAAGCGGATGGTTTATGCTCCTTCCTTGAACCCATGCTTGCAGTCGATCAAAGGGAACGCAAGGAGGTTCGCGATATAGTGGACCATCATTGGCTAGATGTGAAGGACGAAGAGTGGGTAGGCGTCGACGGCTGGTAATGACCCTCATGTTTTGCATGTTTTGTTAATGCTGTCATTCTATGGGTATCTGTGTTTGGGCTTAACGTCTCTTTCACCCTACTTTAACAGTGTTTATTCTTCTTGGCTGCACGATAGACATAATAATGACCGTTCACGGTTTAGATCCAGACACCCCCTCATTTTCATTTTATGTTTTTGTGGTTCATACGACGTTACGTGTATCCCATTTTCTCGAGCTATAGTAAATAGAGTTTTCTATGCTCATGCTTTCGATCTATCTTGTTCGTGGGCCTACTTCGAAACACCTCACGGTGTGGTCCAAAATCATTCTCACAGGAAGATTGACAGTCGAACAGTTTGGAACTCAGCATGATTTGCATGAATTTTCATCATGACGATACAAGATGAAACAAAGTATCATTCTGTGGGCGTTGCCTTGCATCAGAAGTTGTGGCATACATTAACCTGGTGAGGCAATGGTCGTGACAACCAAAGACAACATTCTGAACTAGAACAAGTTCGATTGAGGGCACACTCAGACCGACAACAACTTGATAATCATGGTTGGCTGGAAGAACCTGCAATGATACAAATGTCATTGTAGTCGAGTCTCTGGAAGGAACAATGCTACCGTAGGGACGAGCTTTCTTGAAAATGTTGTAAACCATATGTGGGGTGGTTGAGGAGCCAGAGCATAGCGCCGTGTGCACCCGTGGGCGCTTGGCAAGCGCTTGCTGTCATCCCAAAATGGATGTTCGTTTGAAACTGCTCCTTACAACGACAAGCAGAAGCTTATAATCTGCTCACATGGAATCGTGTAATCACATATAACACCCATAAGAACGCCCATCTAACAAGTCGGTCATCTTCCTGAGGAAGTTCCAGCTTGCCCTGGCCATGACCATGATGTTTCCCTCCGTCGCGTCCACACTCTCACTCAGCTTGCTAAAAGCATGTAGTGTGGTCCTCTTGATTTTGGTAGCAAGAGGACTCGTGTTGTTGATCAACATGTTAGTCGTGGCGCCTATGTCTGACCCGCTCAAGAAGATTCAAGGCCCCGACGGTTCTCTACTGCAGAACCACTTTCGTGAGGTCATGGAGTGCGTGTATATCCAATTCGAGATCAGTCATGAGGTTGATCTACCTTTATTTCAGCCCCAGCATATCCCCAAATACGCATGAGAAGTGGGTCAAGTCATTCGGGAAGACATTCAGATTTCATGGGTTCGGTAGGGTGCGTGCTTGCATTCTATTTCCGACTCGTTTTTCTGAAAATTAATAGCATGACTTCCGTCTTCTCTCTGTCGACTTTTGCGTTATGTCGCATATTCTCAACTCACCTATCTACGAGAAACCATGGCAAACGCGATCATTGTTGACGAACCTTTTTGGCCGCGGTACGCTGATTCAATCTTTCTGGAGATGTGAACGTTCTGAGCGTTTGGGTATCAGGTATTTTTGCTATGGAAGGTGCCGAGCACAAAGCTTTGGTGAGGATTGCACTCAATCTCTAAAAGACACAATATTCATATGGTCTCTCGCAGAGGAAGTTGATTGCACCAGCCTTCTCGACTCAATCAATTAAAACCATGACTCCCATATTCTTCCAGAAAGCTGAAGAATTACGAGACAAATGGGAAGTTTTCGCGTCCTCTCCCACCGCAACATTAGTTGAGGATGCAAAAATTCCTCCCCTTCCTGCACCACCTTATTTCCCTTCACCTTCTTTTGCCGAGGCAGTGATCGACATCGCACACTGGTTCTCTCTTGCAACATTCGACGTGATAGGTTTGGCAGGCTTTGACTACCACTTTCATGCTCTCCAATGTGAATCAGAAGAAGTCTACTTAGCATATAGAAATATGTTCAGGATCGCTGACAAGGGCCCTAAATTACGAGACCTTGTTCAGCTTTATTTCCCGATAATTGAGAAGATATTTGTCAGTGATATCATCAGTTTGGCAGACACTTCACTGATATATTATCTTCGTTGCAGCCTAATGAAGCCACGCGCATCACAAACGAAAGTCAGCGCGTAATCAGCGAAGCTGGCCAACAGCTCATCCAAAGCAAGAAGTTGGCGATACTTGCTGAAAAAGCGAGTGCGAGCGAGATCAAAGAAAAAGACATTCTTAGTCTACTCAGTCGGTGCTCTTGCTACCGTTTGTTGTCTGGATCTGACATCTCACCTGTAGTCAAATCAAACCTATCGGCGGATATTTCTGGACGACTTTCTGACGCAGATCTTCTATCCCAACTATCGACGTTCCTTTTCGCCGGCTCTGACTCTACATCTCTTGCTATGTCCTGGTGCATCCACCTCCTTTCTCTTCACCCTGACATACAAGATCGACTACGCTCTGAATTAAACTCGTTGTCTCCTTGCGCATCCAATTCTTCATCAACGTCAGGCTATTCTGCACCGGCACACGCAGAAGCCATTGACGGGCTTCCTTTCCTCGACGCAGTAGTTCGCGAAACACTGCGTCTGTGCCCTCCTGTCCACGGCACAATGCGAGTTGCTACTCGCGATGACAATATCCCGGTATCTTCGCCCATAGTTCTTCGTAATGGCACTATCATTCAACCGGGCGAGACTATCCGTCTCCGCAAAGGCTCTTACGTGCACATTCCCATCGAAGCTTTGAATTTTAGTACTGACATTTGGGGGGAGGATGCAAGAAAATTCAAGTAAGTATTTTTTTTTTTCGTTGCATCGCTTTCCTGACAACCTTGCAGCCCTGATCGCTGGTCTTCTCTGCCCCACCCTGCACGAGTTCCCTCTCATCCAGGACTCGCAAACCTGATGACGTTCTCATTCGGTCCGCATGCTTGTCCAGGCTGGAAGTTTTCAATGTTGCAAACCAAGATATTCCTGGCGACTCTCATCCCTCATTTTGTTTTCGAGCCTGCTGCAGATATACAAAAGTTTAACGCAATTCTGACACGGCCCTACGTATGCGACCAGTTTGAGTTCGGCGCGCGGCTACCTGTAAAGATTGGACGAGTAAATCTATGATATTTGTAGATGGGTATATACCAAGGTCTCATTGTAGCCAATCGGGTTTGTATTTTTAGTCTTTCCTTATTGTCACTAGGGTATTCATATGGTCACCAGTCCGATAAATCAATGGATAGGGCTAAATGACGATTCATGGTGGAGTTACACCATCGTGCAAGGTCACATCGTTGATAGCGCCGATCAATATATCCACCTCATCCTCTGATGATATGTCATACACCGTGCTGTCAGCTGGGGTTTGCCTGGTTTCCTCGAGAGTCGCGACAGGACGGGGGGAACCTACAGGAACTCGCTGAATTCAACGATATCCAGTACTAGGAGGGACCTTACCTTGAGGCAGAGTAATTGCCATCCTGCTGACCTTCGGAGTCCTCGGTGCTTTTTGTACGAAGAGGGGGATAAGTTTTCCGACCTTACAAACGCCACAAACTGGGACAGATTCAATGAACCTATGTGTGATGCTGAAAGTACAATTGAGAACAGCTTACCGCATTCATCTGGTCTGATGGATTTGCTATATCGCCCATATCTAGTGCCAGACCATCAGATATTGGATGCTGAACCGAAAATTGACTGACACTTTTGAACACTTTTCGCATTCTTCATAAATTTATTAGAGTGGCGCTTGTTTGAAACAGAACCTCACACTTACTCCATTCAAACGGGTATGAAATCTCATAGTTGTGCCTTGTCTGGGATTACGGCCGTCAGAAAGATCACTTGGGGCTCTCTCAGTTACCTACCGTGATTTCAATTTCTGGACGCTTGATCATCACTTTGTTGGCCCTAGTAAGGTATGAGATGAACAGTAAGTGAAAATGAAAAGGATGCGAGCACCGACCAGGCTTTGAAGGCTTGGCCGTGACCTTCTTTCGGGTTGCCATTGATAATCCAGCATGCCAGATGACACATCTCATGCGACAAAGTGTTTCGTATCCGTTCTAAGAGCACATAAATTAGGGGGCCTGATAGAGAAGAACAAAGACCTCTCCACCATCACAATCTAAAATCTTGGCGGCCAGCTCGATCTCTGTCGTCTGAACACCATCCCTAGACCTGTCATCGAGATGAGCATAGTAATAGATGTAGCATGATTACTGGATACCTGTGCCACTTGGCCCTTCCCGCAGTGGTTAAGAGGCGCTTGTTCCAATTCAACTTCGTTTCGATGGGAAGACCGTTATTGAATATGGTACTATTAAGCTCCTCAAAGAGCTGTGCAGCATATTTCTCGCGACGTGTTTGTTCCTCTGCTTTTCCCCGCGTAGATATCCTGTTGGGTGGTTTTATCCGTGGCGTTATGCTGCCCAAGATTGCCCGAGGAGTGCCAGCCTGATTCATATCCTCTCCAGAGGAATGTGAGTGAGATGACCCATCATCACAGCGAGTAATCGGGAATGAGGGAATGGTTTCATTGACGGTGGATATCTGAGCACGGCGAATAGGTTTGCGCGCACTTCGAGGCTCGTTCCTGTCCGGTTAATATTGAGCTCGAAATTAATACCAGTAGGTATTGCCTCACAGAGTGAGAATGGAACCATCGTCTGCATCGCTGTCATCAGCATAAAGTGACAAGAAGTTTTTCGGGCACTGAGCCGCAGGTTTCCTCAGCATTTTGGCGGGACTCTTAACAAGATCAGTTAATTTGTCCGGAAAGTCAGAGGATGTATCATAGGTATCACTATCTGTCAATTCGATGATTTCCGACGGTCCACGAGATGAGCTTGTGTTAACATGAGTATTCTGACCCCGTCGAGTACTGTATCTTCATTAGTTTTCTGACATTATGATGTGCAAGACATTACTTGCCCATCTCTTGCGAGCCTGAATAGTCATTTGAAAGTAAGAACACATGAATATGTATGATATCTCTGCCATAAAGTCTTACAAGTTATCATCTTCATCCGAAGAAATTTCAATAACTTCAAGTGAAACGTGTTCACACTTTCTACATATCATACGTGTACAAGTCAATGTCAAGAGCGGTGTTCACGAGAGGGTCGCGCACCTGCCAGTGAGCCGCCTCTCTTCCTCGCTATCTGATATTAACGAGTCTGGACTGGGCCTCCCGAACATCAATCCAAAGTACCAAGTGGCAAGAACAGATAACAGGATTGGCTTGTCTATAATATATGGGTATCAGGCCAGCGGTGATTGTTTGAGGTCAAGGAGTGCCAATGTGCATGTGTCGAGTCGCGACTTGAGATCTGAGACGCGATCCCCGGCGTCTCGTGACAAGGTCAACTTGATCACGTGTAACTGAAATATGATACAACTGCCACATTAACGTTTCTCGGCGCTCCGTTCTAAGGCCCGCCTAGCTCAATCGGATAGAGCGTCAGACTTTTACGAATTGTACGAGTTTGTGCAAGGCGGTGATCTGAAGGCTGCGAGTTCGACCCTCGCGGTGGGCTAATGTTTTAGTCAAATTTTTGCTAGTTTGTCCAATTCATTTTTGCAATCCCCTCCTTTAACCCTCCTTCATTTCAAACTTGACGGCTAGCATACTTCGCTGGCTGTAGGACTGGCTGTATTGCACGAATTTTCTGAGCGAAGATGTTCTACCAATTCAAATTCAAACCTTGGTTTACAGCCCTTGCAGGTTGATTGCGAGTAGCAGATATAATTGACAGCAGACGGCGAGCAAGGCTTCTGTCCGTGCTTCCCAAGTACATATCGAACAAGCCAGGATGGTGAATAATTTCATGTAGCGAAAGTCATTGCAGTGGCATACGCATCAAAATTCCTAAGCCTCCTCGGAACCCTCCTCCTCTGCAATAAGCCTCTCCGCCTCGAGAGCAGCCATGCACCCACTCCCCGCGCTAGTGATAGCCTGTCTGTACCTTTTATCCTGCACATCGCCAGCAGCAAACACGCCCTTGACGCTCGTCTGCGTCGTTCCAGGGACAGTGATGATATATCCATCGAGGTCTGTTTGCAACTGCGAGCGCACGAGGGACGTAGCTGGTTCATGCCCGATCGCATAGAACAGTCCGCGTACGGGTAGATCGCGCTCCTCGCCTGTCACTACGTTTTTAATGCGGAGGTTGTTGAGGAGGTCGCCGTCGCCTTGACATTCCGTTGCGACGGTGTTCCAAAGGATTGTCTGTGGAAGTGTATGAGAGGTAAGTAAGTGATGAGACGGTATGAGAATAGAGGGAGACGTACAATCTTAGGGTGATTCATGAGGCGCTTGGCCATGATTTTGGAAGCACGGAGTTCGCTACGGCGGACGAGGACGTAGACGTGGGAGCCATATTTTGTCAGATCTGCCAGCGTTCGTGTTTGATTTTCTCATACAGTGATAGGAATTGGAATATCTTACAGGTGGCTTCTTCTGCCGCAGAGTCACCACCACCGATAACAGCCAGCGGTTGATTCCTGAAAATAGGGACGGCACCATCGCAGACTGCGCATGCACTAATGCCGCTTTGCCAGTATGTGACCTCGCCCTTGAGTCCTAGCCTCTTCGCGCTCGCACCAGTCGCGATGATGATAGCATCGGCAGTTTCTGCTTCATCGTGTTCCTCACCCTCTCGCCAGTAACGGAAGGGGCGTGCAGAGAGATCGATCTTGGAAACGGTCTCTGTGATGATCTGCGTTCCAAAGCGAATGGACTGCTCGCGGAACTTATCCATGAGCTCAGGACCAAGGATACCAGATGGGAAACCGGGGTAGTTCTCGACTGCGGTGATAAATGAGACGTGATGAAGATAAGAGGGACATGGGGTGTGTACGTACCATCTGTGGTCGTAGTAAGCTGGCCACCGGCAGCGAAACCGTTTGCCATGAAACCCTCGAAGAGGACAGGATTGATGTTCGCGCGCGCAAGGTATACAGCAGCAGTGTGTCCTGCGGGACCTGACCCAATGATAACCTGCGTATCGATGAGTGCTAGGGAATGATAGAAGAATTGGATAATACGGACGACTTTTGAATGCATCTTTGTGCTCTTTGGGACTTTTCCGTTTGTGAGTGGTGCCATTTTTGAGTGAGTGCGACCCAGTAGAGAGGCAGTTGCAGTTACGAGAGGAAGTGACCTTACTAGGCTTTGCAGAACTTGAAAGTGAAATGGAGAAAGCAATGTCCCTCTAACTTTCGCCTGGTCGTCGACAAAACGGTTTCCGCATCCTCGGACAGAGACTGGTGCATGTGCATGGATGCCAATATAGAACCTGCAGCTGCGATCCAACAAGTAAGTCCTAGTTAAAAGTAAAGTCAATATTTCAAGTTCAGGGAGGCAAAACATCTAAAAACATTAGCCCACCGCGAGGGTCGAACTCGCAGCCTTCAGATCGCCTAGTCATAAGAGTCTGACGCTCTATCCGATTGAGCTAGGCGGGCGATGCTATAGTGACCACTGGTACCTCTATCAAGCACAGGATGAATAAAAAATAGATGCAGTAACTAATACAAAGACAACCAATCTTCCTCGATAGGTCTGACTAGGAGAGGCAACTTATCTACAAATATTCAAAGCAAACAGCGAATGGATAGCATCGTTTGTAAAAAACATCAAACACCGACCCTGTGACAATATTCAAGTCTTGCACTGACATTAAAATAAACAACTTACCGATGCACGACCTTTTTCTGTAAAGCAAATGGGTTATCACCTCATTTTCGTGGTCTGACATAGAATGCTCACCTGACCAGAAAATCGTACGACTTCCCTCTTCTCAAGAATGAAGAGTGTCCGTTCCAGTGCGTGATTCGAGTAGCCCTGCTGGGTTACAAATTCCCTTACTAAACTTTGATAGCTCGTGCTCCAGCCCACAGGAAGACGTCTGCGCAATTCCTTCTCTATCCGCGACATCTCGTCATTCAGTTCACCGCGAGACATGCCATCGACGGAACCCGCCGAGACAGCGTCCATGGTCGAGAACTTGAAAAGGCGGATGGCTTCCTCGACATGATGATTCTGAACAGTAGGTGATAATGTCATCTTGGCAAGCGATTCTGATATTCGGATAATGGCTTCCAGTTGGCTGTGGAAGATGTTAATTTCGACAGCAGTGAATCTAGTGATGGTCACCAACCGAACCGTGATCGGAATTGAACTCCGTTCGTCATTATCGCGTTCCACTTGCTGAACCTGCTTCCGAAGACTGACAAAATGACTGCTAAGCATTTCTTGAGCATCTGGAGATAACCGCGGAGCGCATTTGCTAAAGGCCACACTAATCAGCTTGTTTGCCTTGCAGCAGTAGTGGATACTTCAAACCTTTTGCAATACGAGATATACCGTTTCATTTTGTCGATATCAATTTCGCCGACAGCTTCTCCGTTGTCATCTGTACTCTGATTCGGCCGGTTCATGTGGATGTTCATGACATGCTTGGCAATCATCTAGATATCTGGTCGTGAGTAAAGGTTAGGATTAAGGAATTGAACACTGACACGATCTCGTTGTTCGTTGTGTTCGTCTTTGACGATGAAAATCATATCAAAACGTGACAAGATGGTTGTTTGAAAGTCGATGTTCTAGCTACCATGTCAGAAAATCAGAAGAAAAAAAAACTGGTGAAGCAGAATACCTCGCCCGGGCTCCGGCCCTCGTCATATCGACCCCAAACTGGATTTGCTGCCGCAAGGACACTTGTTCGGGAGTTGAGCACCGTCGTGATACCAGCCTTCGCTATCGAAATGGTTTGCTGTTCCATAGCTTCATGAATGGCAACCCGATCTTCGTCGCGCATTTTGTCGAATTCGTCTATACAGACAACCCCAGTATCTGCGAGAACCATGGCACCACCCTCGAGATAGAACTCGCGCTGTGATGCGGAAAGTCAAGACAAAGATCAACAATTTTGTAAGGAATTGTAACTTACAGAGACTGCATCCCGCTGGACGACAGCTGTTAATCCAGCTGCGCTAGAACCCTTTCCAGAAGTGTACACGGCTATCGGTGCGACCTGCAGGATGTGGTGAGAGGACATACAGCGTGGGATCAGTGTATTTGCATACCTTCTCAACAAATTTGAGCAGCTGACTTTTTGCCGTCCCTGGATCTCCGAGCAAAAGAACGTTGATATCACCCCTTAACCGCATACCATCTGGTAGGACTTTCTTAGAGCCACCGAAAAGCAGACAGGTAATCGCCTTCTTGATGTCTGCGAAGGTGATAAGTACGGATTAAAAGCCAGTTCACAGTTCGCGACAAACCGAGGCTCCCATAGATACTTGGACCAACACTCTTAGCAAAACGTTCGTAGAAACCATCGCTGCGTGCCATTTCGCCGAATTCTTCCTCCTCCTCAGGAGTGAATTGCACTCCAAAAGGGTTTGAGGCGCCGCCGCCGGCAGTCGGCGAAGACATTTCGATGTGAACAAGGCGAAGGTAAGGTTGTCGAAGTGCAGCAGGACCAGCAGATTTCTATGATGATTTAATATGTGTATCAGGGGAGATTGAGATGATACTCACGTTCTTTGCCGAATTGAAAGTAGAATAAATCCCAGTCGCGATTATTCGCGAGCCAGGTACGACCTTGCCCGTTAGGTACCGGTCTGCAGAGAGAAGCATGTGCCGTGGAAGTTCACCGACTGGAACCATGTCTGGTGCCTCTTGCAGTTTCAAAGTCTGCTGGTCAACAAAGGCCGACTTTGAGTGAACAATGATGTAGGGGTCCATTGGGCAATCTTTCTTCTGATTCTCCAGTTCTGGTGCATCACAGACTCTTGGTAGGCCTCGATCCGAGCCATTGCCTATTCCTCCAAGGCCGCCAGCAGGGTATACAACTTTTGCTGACCGGCAAGCACGACATTGAAGATTAAGCTTTGTTGCTCGCGAGGAAAGGACAGAGGCGGAAATGACAATTCCCGGTATACGGACCAGCTTGTTCATCGTATTTGCCGTCAAGTCGCGAACACGTTGCATCTGGAGGCCAGATTTGATAGTGATTTGGACTCTGGGTATTGATTGGAGAGCAGCCTCTGCGCGTTCATCAGAGCCACCCGCTAGCGGGAATAAGATAGTACGAGCTGCTTTAGTAGCTGCGTTCTCGAACTTTAAACGCTTTGAGCTTTGAATGCAAGAACACGAAAATTGTACTGACCAGTGGCAAGATATCTGCCGGTCTGTCCTGGATTGCATGCGCTAGCTCATCATTATACAAGCCAACGTGACGAAGATCAACCTCCAGCTGATATTGCTTAAGGAGCAAGTTTGCACGAAGCTGATCTCTGCAAGCTCATTTGATAAGTGTCAAACACCCAGTACATCATAAAACTGACCTGTAGATGAATTCGCCTCCGACGCGATATTGCAACAAAAACTCTAACAAAAGTTTCTCAGTTTGTGATGGGGAGTCAGGAGATGCAGCGGCTGGTGGGTCGTGAACCGAGACGGTAAACACATGATTTCCGTCGAAACCTGACATTGGTGAGCAAAACAGAAAGGAGTATCTCCAATATCTGAATCAGAATAAGACGCGAGGTATATTATCCTTTAGGGCCGACAGATACGCGACATCCTGCATTCTCGTAAATGTAAATATAGATATTTAAATATGCTTAACATTAAATCCCGTTTAGCTCAGTTGGTAGAGCGCGTCACTAGTAATGACGAGGTCAGTCGTTCAAGTCGGCTAATGGGAAATCTTTTTTGACTCCTATTATTTTGTCGGCCGCGTCACCGTTAGTAGGATCTAACGTTGTGGCACTTAGTAGTGAATCTCACTAGGTCCATTATGACCTCGCAAATGGAAACAGACGAGCAATCCATAGTACTCCCCTCTAGCACAACATCCGGATTGACTTTATCGCTGTCAGTCATCTTTCCGCCTGGTTTTGTTAATAGCGTTGACATCGGCCTCCAGGCATCCCCTGCCGATCCTGAACATTTCTGAACATTTGACGAGACTCAAGCTTCAGACTCGGTCCAATTCACCTTTCAGCACGTTCATTTCTCTCTTGTGCTCGTTACCTATCACTAACAGCAGACTGATCAGTCCTCGGCGCATTGCTAGGCACCCAGAACGGTCGAGAAGTCGAGATTGTAAACACATTCGAACTTGCCACAGAAGAGGGTCGTGATGACCTTGTAGATCATGACTTTTTGGTGTCTAGACGAGATCAGTGTAAGTCTTCTATGTGATCCGCATTCTCGCTGGCCGAACCATTTCGTTGTCGAAGATAAACAGGTGTTCCCCTCTTTAGAATTCATTGGATGGTACACAGTAGCTCCTATACCGACCTCTCGTCACATCGCCTTACATGAGCAGGCATGCCGATTATTTCCGAGTTCTCATTTCTGAAGCTCATAGCCCGCAGTTTACAGGGTACTGCTCGACGCCACTTCTGCTTGTCCTACAACCCTCCATGATAACTTCATCGTCATCTGATATCACTGGGCAGACACTTCCTTTCAAGGCTTATGAGCCCACCATTGAAATAAGGGATAAGAAGACACGCTCTGTGTTTGTAGAGGCACCATACAAGGTAGAGACAGGCGAAGCCGAGCGTATTGCTGTCGATTGGACAGCCAAGGGCGGCGGTGGAAGTACCAGTCGTGGGTGAATTGTTCTTTTCACTAATGCACCTCATCATCTTCTTTGCAGTTGAATCTCATCTTCATGCTCAGCGAGCAGCAGTCAAAATGTTACACGAGCGAATATTGGTTCTTGTGCAGTATGTGACAAATGTGATCGCAGGTACGTTGTATGCGCCAACTTGAAATCCAGGAACATTCACATTTGTGCGCAGGCCAAATTCCGACAGATCATACAACCCTTCGATCCTTGTCTGCTTTAATTGCCTCGTTGCCGGCCAGTGAAAATAAGGGATTCCGCGACGAATTTAACACTGTATGTACCTTTTCTACTTCACACCCTCCACTGTCTATTCTCTGTTTAGTATTCGCGTTACCCCCTACCCCTACTCACTCTGATACGCTGTACAGGAGTATGAAGACGTCCAGCTCACTGCGTTTCTCTCGTCTCTTACGAAATCGACAAATATTTTGAATGATGTGAGTTATATTCAATTGTCAGTTTCCCGATTCAGTTTTGATCAACATGGGCGCTTGCCATGTAGCTTGTCGACAAGCACCTTATACTCACGGGAGGATCACGAGAGGATCGCACTCTAAATCCAAGGAGAAGGGGGATGGGCAGACAAGGGACGATGCCAGGCGATTGGGCGATGCACCCTTAGTTCCTTGAAGCATGTTGTGCCACGTATTGTGTATCTCTTCCTCACCTGGCACCAATACTCATGGATTATCCTTGCAATTGGAAGTTGATTTATTGATTCTTGTTCACTGGAGTATATTATTGTCTTACATTTGACTGGTAAATCTGCCACGTATAACTAAGACTCCACTCACACGTACTACATCACCATTTCTTTTCCCATTCAACCATGGCACATGTTGAAGTCTTATCACTAGCCTCCCTCCTTGGGACTTTGTCGCCAAGAGGCGTTTTTATGGCTGGCTCTATGGGATGTGTAAGATCATTTTTACTATCATGATACATCTCCATTTGCGCTGACTCGTGAGACGGATCTAGCTATGTGGGTGTCGTTCTTTGGAGGTATGAGTCATGAACTTGCCTGAAATTCTGACGGACTGACTTGTGTTCAGGAATAATTGCTTTTCGGGCGCTGCGTTCGTCTTTGCGATTTACGTGTACCCCCTGCTGTCAATAATCAGACTTCGTTGAAACAGCTAGACACCAGTTAAGTACTCTTCAGCACAAGACCTTCCCGGTCTACTTTTCTTCCTCGATTGGACTCTCCTCGGCTTTGTTGGGGCTTTGGGCATATGCTCATCCCAGACTTCTTGCCAACATCACCAGTCCTCTTCGGGCTGATGTTGCACAGGCATATGTGCTCGGGGCTGTCATAGCGCTGCAGAGTTGCAATCAGTTAGTTGTTGGGCCAATGACGAGCAGGCAGGTAGAATTTAGTTACACGAATGCCAGGTACTGAAATTTCATCTACCCGATAGCACTATGTTCCAGCGACACAAGTTGGAGAAAGAAGAAGGCAAAAACTACAATGAACCCGGTGTAAGCACTTCCTATTTTTTCGATCGTAACAACGCACTGATGAAGGTTTGTAGATTTCCGCCCAAATGAAGGCCTTGAATGCGAAGTTCGGGATGCTACATGGCATCAGCTCGCTGGCCAACTTAGGTGCGGTCGTTGCCTTGACCTTGCATGGTTTGTGGATCGGAAGCTACGGGTTGTGAAGCACTTTCAGGGTATCATAAATCTCAACTGTCTCAACAGCCAGAGTAGATATTACGCAAAAATACAGTTCTAAGCAGTACAGTCATGCACCTACGGACTCCATGGATGGCATGTATCCTTCTCTCAAACTCCTTTCCAGCCTCCTGATCTCCTCGATGGAGGTTGCCTTTGCGATGGCCAGTTTGACCTTCTCGGCGTCTTCTTTTGACATCAGCCGACCTGCCTTCCCTGACAGTGCTGCTGGTTTGGGCTCGTCAAGAGTGACGGCTGCTTTTGAACCCTGCTTCGATACGGTAGTGGATATCGTTGTTGCAAGGGCAGTAGGTAAACCTTCTGCCGTAAGGAACAAAGACTTTCCCGCCTCCCGCTCCTGAAAGGTGCGAGTATGCTGAGCTATCGACCGCGCTGAGTTTCGAACGTCGTGGGCGCACCTTATCGCGAATCCTCTGAAAATCCAGAACTCTCAGCGATGGTATTCTCCACGCAAGCCACTCGCGATACCATTTCTTTTCCCTCACGGGGTTGCCCAACAGGGCAATGTACTTCAATCCCTTGATCTCCTTGAGAGGTTCAAGATCACCAAGCTCAACAATGCTGTTGCCACTGAGGACAAGAGTTGTTAGATTGGGAACTGAAAGGTGAATTGAGGGTGAAATCGAAGCAACTCGGTTATTGGCAAGGAGGAGTGTTCTCAGTCGTTTGAGCAAGGGTAGATTGCCCAGTACGGTGATCGAATTATCTGTGAAATCTATAGCATCGTGCTGGTCCTATTCCAAATGCAAGTTGTAATATTCACTGGCATGATGCACATGAGGCCAATGCGCCTACCTTGGTCACACCAAGGTTTTCAATAGTAGGGATTTTGTAACCTTTGGAATGATATTAACATGGTTCGAAATGCAACTGATTTTTATGAGCTCACCTCGTAGATCGAGCTGCCGCTCTTTTACAGGGTTGAGTGCAGACGGGGCCTGCGCGAGCAGCTCGGGGGTGAGCTTGACCATGGCGACTCTAGTCAAGCGTTGTGGTACACGCTACGTTTCAGACTCAGCCAACGAGGATACAGTGCAACACTTACGACGCGACGCGCTCAACATATTACTTTCTGACCACCATGAAGCCCATATACCAGAGACTCAATCTGTGCGACTCGCTGCCTACCAAATCTTACGTCTCTGCTGACTTTTTTTTTTTCCCGCAGATTTATTGACGGCCAGGACGCCTACACCTTTGTCCCCGTGGAACCAGTTGGAGCGCAGTCTCTCACCATACACAGGGCTACCGGTGATATAGTACTCAACGGTAAGCTGCCTTGAACATGTCATATTACAACTGCATACGACTCTGCTCAGCACCGAACACACCTGTTCACCCTACCGCCTCGAGATACGGCAAGACAATTTACGGGATCTTAGGGATGATTTCACTGGCTCTTTGTGCGTGTTGCCTCTTCCAGAGTTCGCTCTCATACCGATCTACATTGCAGCGGAGTATGTGATTGTAATGACAGGCCGCGAACACCGTGCGCGCCTCATGGGCCACGACATATACCGCGCGGCTGACTTTGACATTCTGCCTTTGAATCCGAATGTCTCTGTCCAGAATCCACCACACCCAGTAGAGGGACACTTGTTGGCGTTGGTTCGGTCGCATCTCTTTGGCGGACACTTTTTATTCAGCTACGGCTGGGACTTGTCGAGGAGACTCCAAGCACAATGGCAAGACCGGGACAACGAAGGGAGAATGGCCTTGTGGGAGGTGGTGAGTGCCGAGATATTCATTTGAACCCATGGAAATGACTGTGTATTAGGCTGACGACAGGTTTTTTTGGAATAAGTTGGTTGCTCATTTATTTGTGCAGAATGCACATGTTGACATTCGCGACTTCTCACAGATTCTTACAGTCTAGACTTGCAGACACAGACATCGCACATGATGTGAGTCGGTCTTCTCGAAATTCAGCACGCATCTCATGATTTATACAGCTCAGTCCTTACATTCTCCCAATTATCTATGGCAGTAAGTCTGCCCCTCTGTCCTTCTGCTTATTGTTTGACTGTTTTAAGCCTTCGACATGCGCACTGTATATATCCATGGACACCGCATTCAGCTTTGCCTCATCAGTCGACGGTCGCGCTATCGTGCAGGCACGAGGTATTTCCGTCGTGGCATTGACCATGAAGGCCACGTTGCCAACTTCAACGAGACCGAACAAATTCTCCTGGTTGATGAGAAGGCTGCGGGGCGCTTATCACTTGCCGAGAACTTAACGCACAAACTAAGCTTCACTCAGATTAGAGGCAGCGTGCCAGTCTTCTGGGCCGAGGTCAACACACTCAGATATAAGCCTGATTTGCAAGTTATGGACCTTCAGGAGACAGTAATCTGATTCCCCCCTTTTGATTGATGCCATTGTTTCTGACCACTCGTAGGTTGACATGATTAAGGTCCACCTTCGGGATCAAGTTTCGCAATATGGTAGTCAAAGTCTCATCAACCTAGTGAATCAGAAAGGTCACGAGCTACCGGTAAAGGAAGCTTACGAACGCGCGATTTCCCAAGTACGTCGCCATTGCACTGCTTCCGCATCTTATTGACGTGTTTTAGATTGAATTCCCGGATGTGAAGTATCAATACTTCGACTTCCATAATGAGTGCAAACACATGCGATGGGATCGTATTAGTGTTCTCATTGAGAAGATGCAAGAGGACCTCGTCCAGCAAGGGTACGGACGAACAATCTTCAAGAGTCTCTTTACTGATATACGTGCAGATACTTCCACCTCGACACAGCACAGGATAAGGCTGTACATATGCAGACAGGCGTTGTGAGGACAAATTGTATGGACAATCTGGATCGGACGAACGTAGTCCAAGCAGCGCTAGCGAAATGGACACTTAATCAACAATTGAAAGCCATCGGGGTGGTGTCGGACAATGAGGAACTAGAGGACTTTGAAGCATTGACCAGAGGTTTCCGTGAGAGTAAGGCTGTTGCTGCAGTCTAATTTTTGCATACTAATAATGCCATTCAGTGTGGGCTGATCATGCGGACTTAATCTCGAAGGCATATGCGGGCTCTGGGGCGCTAAAGACAGATTTCACTCGCACAAATAGGCGAACAAAAATTGGTGCTCTTCAAGATGGGTACAAGAGTCTCACGCGATACATTAAGAACAATTACTTCGACGGTGCTAGACAAGTTCGTGCTTTTCACAGTTTGACTTCGCTACCCTCACAAATTTACAGGACGGATTTGACCTTGTTACTGGAGCTTGGACTCCTCAGAAGAATCCAGTCACCTCTTCATCCTTAATTGCTGATACGCGACCATTAATCATCCGATCAGTACGTTTGTCCGCACTCGGAACAGCTCATTGTTGAATTTGCTCCTTCAGGTCCCTTATATCTTGTCGTTCGCGCTGTTTATGATTTGCGCTGGACTCACTCTTCCAAGGACATCAGGTTGGTTTACAATCTATGGCACTTTGCTGAACTCGCTGACTGGTGACCGCAGACTACTCGCTATTGTATTACTTCATGTTGTGGTTCGTTATCGCTTCATTGGCTGTCATGTTCATGATGGTGCATGGCATCGAGTATGTCTCGTGGCCGCGGCTTATTCCTCCCACGGATATCATCTACTACAAAGGACCAGGATTTCGCTCAGCTCACAACGGGAAGGGGTTGACTGGTCCTCTAGCTCAGAAGTTGGATCTTTCTGGTCAATCAAATGGCTTTGGTGCCAGACTACTCTTAAACGGGCGTAAGAGAGCTTTGACAGTCACTGGAATGGAAGAGGGTACGAAGAAGAGAGTGGATTAAGACCCGTTACTGAGCTATGATCTATTCGGAGACTACTTTCATGTACAAATCCTAGGTTCAGTCACTATTAGATTGCTCCGCAAGGTAATTGGATGGTCTCGATCATGCCTTACATAAGCCTGGAAAATTTCCCATTTTGGCGCCGCAAACAGATTCAAAACTCCGCTGTGGCGCGTCACGCTAGCATATGTTTGGAGCATAAATCCTCCTGTCCTCTCCTCACCATGTCTGGCAAAAAACGCGCTTCCCCGGGTGCAGATGTCGAGAAAAATCCTCTGGCGAATGTCGAGCTTAACAATGAAGATGCTCAAAAACTCCAGGACATTCAAAAAGATATCCAACGCGTCGAACTTGTCATAGGTGAGCTTCCCAGTGTATGGCCAGAGAGCCAAGAGGAAGCACAAATTGACAATTTTCAAGAGCGCCAGGCTATGGAAAAACTGACCCCAGTTTATGAAAAACGCCGTGCTGTTGCTAAATCAATAGAGAAATTTTGGCCTGTGGCTCTTATGAACAACTCCATGATCTCTTTTCATGCACAACACACTATTGATCAACTTGCGCTGAGTTATCTTGAAGATTTGTGGATCGTTCGCGATCCTAAGGAGCCACGATGCTACACTATCGAATTTGTGCGTCATTGCTAACATGCGCCACGATAGTCAACGTCCTAAATCGTCATGACAGTTTTTCAAGGCAAACCCATACTTCACTGACTCTGTATTGAAAAAGGAATACAAATACGTACCTCCACCTGCCGCTTCGGACGAAACCCCTGATGCGGATGGTATCACCGATTCCATGCTCGAATTCTCGTGGGCCCGTGATGTCCAACCTTCCGTAAGTTACGTGCGTCCTCGCGGAATCACACTGCTAACCTTGTGGTAGGCAACTCCTATTCATTGGAAGGATCCTGAGAATGCTTTGACTAAACTCCACCCTCGTGTGGCTGAGGTGGATGGGGATGACGATATGCCTGCAGAAGCTGGCAGCTTCTTCAACTTCTTTGAGATTGCAGACGACCCATTTGAGGTGAGTGGCTTTAACCAGCCGCTACAGGCGCTCAATGTGACAAACTTTCTAGCTTGGCACGCAAATTGCCAATGAAATCTTCTCCGAGGCCACAGATTATTTCATGGGTAATGTTGCTGGTGACGAGATTGACTCTGAGGAGGAGGACAGCGAAGATGATGATGACGACGCTGAAGAAATTGATTTGGAGAAACCAAGGGCGAAAAAGCAAAAGAAGGAATAGATGCTGTCACCAACATCTAACGTATTTATGTCTTGTCAGCTGCCCAGCTTGACTGTCTTATTGGCTTATCCCACACTCGTGGTTGCTTACAGTAGCACCCATTCTTGCGTGGTTTTCTTGAGTGATCTATTACCACTGGTGAGCAGCATGTCTACATGTATCATAGCGTGAGTTTCGGTTTTACTAAATTCCACTGCTCGGCCCGACTTGAAATTTTTTGAAAAACTGTGTGTCGGTGGTCTCACCATGCAATTGCTGAAGCTGGCACGTGATGGCGACGCGACGCGTGTTCTGAAAATATATTTGTGCTACGGAACACTAGAGAAATGGCCGTTTGCTTTCTCCTCCACACACCGTAGGAGTTGGCGGCATCTGGTGTAGATACCAGAAAGACATGGCGTCCTTACAAGGTAACATTACAAAAAGTGGTATAGACTTGCGCCCACCAGCTTGATCAATCACAGTACTAGTGTTCTGCGAACCGTAAGCGGCAGTGAACTCGAGCCTTCTCCCTTGACTCGGGGACGAATGACAAAACTCTGGAAAGCTTCAATTTCATGTGGACAGGAGAAGGCAAAGTGTCGGAGCAGAGTCACTGTCAGAGCCTGCGACACATCATTATCAGATCGAGTATTCAAAGACAAACACCAATGATCGCATACCTTTATTTCGGCAGCCGCAAAGTTTCGCCCGAGGCAGCCCCGGGGGCTGTCAGGGGTCAGTAAAAGAAATGAGCACCAAAGCAGTAGTACGCCTACCCGACACTAAAAGCCAACAACTCGCGGCTGGTCCTGATACCGCGGTGGAGCCAGCGTTCTGGTCGGAAGTCATCCGCGTCGAATCCCCATGTCAATTTATTTTTTTGAATCACGTTGACAGGTACCGAGATGATTGTGCCTTTCGGAATGACGAGGTGAAGATCCCCAGACCCTGCTACAGGTTCCGAAAGAGGTATACAGATGGTCTCAGCAGCCTACACGAACAACCTTTAGTAAATATATCTGCTCCCCGCAATTAACCTTACCTCATGATGATTTTCGAGAACAGGTGGATGAAGTCGAAGCGTCTCTAGGAAAAATGCGTCGAGAAGAGGGTACGCATTATTCAGTTCGTCAAATGTGGGATCTCCAGCGGTTGAAACTTCTTCACGAATTGCTTGCTGCCAATCCGGATTCGTGGCAAGCTCAAAGAATAGCCACTAAAAGACACTTTCAGTCAGATTTTGAGAAACATTAAGTGAACCTACAGCAATCGTGGCAGAAACTGGTTCATATCCAGCTGAAATGATAGTTCGCATCTGCGCCGCAACCTGCTCTGCATCCATACGTACAACGGCAGTGGCTTTATCAGCTCGCACTGTGTAAATCATTGTGTCAGTGGAGTAATGATCCTCGAATAATTCAGAATCATACCCATCAGTGACATCAGCGTCTTACTGTTCGGATCATTGACAGCTTCCGCATCCTTCAAGATATCCGTAGCCAGATCCCCGAGTTCTTTTCGGGTTTTTCTAATCATCTGCCCTTTCTTGCCAAGATGCAAAATAGATGGGAGTAGCCAAAAAAGAGCTTTCATGTAAAATGAGGTAAGCGATTTTTCGTGATTCGTCAAGCCGTCTAGGGTTTCCGCGAGAGCGTGCGGTTGGCCTCGAAGGCAGTCAAAGTCGTACGACAACGTTGCTCGTCCAACTGTATCTAACCTGTATAGAATTGAAATAAGGGCACATGATACACTCACGGTTAATACATACGCAAAGCGTCCGGCCCAGTTGGTCATCTCAATCACAATTTCATCGCTATGTTGGGCATCAAAAAGCCTGTGCCATTGGGACACCATCTGGAATAAATTAGAGAAGCATTCAACACGACATATGCAGCTTACTTTGGCAGCGTTTTCGTAGAATATAGGAGTCAAGTTCCGCGCAGACTGCGGACTGAAGATACGTCAAGATAGAGTTACCACCGAGCTGATGCGTGCTAATTACCTTAATGCTGGGCCAACACTACGTCGTTGCCTCTCATGAGCTTCTTTGCCTTGCCACACACACATCAGCGAGTGGGTTTGAGATCTGCATTGAATGATTACCTTCCACCCAGAGAATACCTTCTCCGAGCAGCATACGAAACCAGGCACGCACGCCTTTTGGCTTGGGAAACTGGTATGCACCCTCTCCCAAAATAAACGATATCGCGTGCGGATCCGTGATGGAAAGGAGCTGATGCTGATGAATGATGAGAGCAGTGAGTGAGGTGATCAAGTTCGAACAGAACGCCCTCACGCCAAATGCTCCTGTAAATTTCACAACATTGCCGTATGTGCGGTGCCAGTCCAGATATAAAGCACCAGGTGTGTTATAATACAACTTCTTTTCTTCGCCCCACACCCAAGAGGAAGTCTTCGGGCCTGGGACGTGGCGCAGGGTGAACAGAGACAAGAGCCGCTGTTGAAGGAAGCGTAATATGTATACGAAAGCGAAAGCAATGGAAAAATGGTTGATGTACAACATGGAATGCGCAATGGTTTGGAAGAGACTTGGGGTGTGATATGTTGTCTGTATCACTTAGTGGCACAATTGAGGATGCGATCAGGAGCACCTTTTTATGCGTCCTGGTACATCCAATTCACGTATTGTTTTTGGCAAACATCATCGATCGATCGATCGGAATATGATGTTCGCCGTGGCGTTATGATTGCGTCAATGCTTTGAGGGATGTAAGGAAATCTGATCAGTCATAGTTGGCAAGTCCTTGCTCCTGATTGACGCTTTGCCTGATTCGATGACTTGGATCTAAGTCCTAGACATTGCATGAGCTGACAGAGAACTCGAAGAAGGCAACGATGCGTTGAATCGAGACGTGATTGCAAAGGCACCATAATGAGCTCAGTCACTGGCTCGCTGCAGTGCCCATCCGCAAGTCTGTTGAATCGCACTTGAGCCTAATACGGAATGATGGGAAGCAAAACGATAGATGCGAAGAAGATAGGGCGAATTTGCATTTGGCATCTGTATTGAGCATATCTGAGCTGGCCCGCGTGTGTCCAATCATCATGTTGGCAACGGACTTGTATCAAAGCCGTGCCACATCTTTAATCACGATTAGCATACGATAATTGGTTTCCGAGGGAATACATCGAGTATATGCCTTGCTAAGTTGCTTGACCGACTTGGAGGCTACAAAGCAGTTGATAATCAAAATTCAGTTACACTGCAGAGAATGGGACAAACTGGCCGCTTTACGGCAGTGATTCTGGAGTACCTTCCAGCTGAGGATGAAAGCTGGAGCCGAGACAGAATTCGAAGTGAACTATAACGTATTGTCTGGATCAGTATTAATGATCATCGATTGATCGCCAACAGTAGTAAGGACGCCCTACATAGGCATCTTCCTATCGATCCTAGCAGAATAAAAGATCGCAGAGTGTCCCATTATTACGAGTCTGACAGCGGTACCATACTACAAAATGTTGATGGGTCAAACCAGTAGTGAAAATCTAAGCGAGAGCGTGAACTTCGCGCGGGTAGATCAGTCGTGGAAGACCAGGAAACATGAAGCCGGACCGTGTGGTAGGGGGAGGATAGAGCGGGGCGACGAGCTACTGGCAGGTTGCGTTCTGTTGTTGAGTCGCTGTGGCGAGAACCAAAAAGATGTTGAACCTAGAAAACATGCTGACAAGGCAATGCCTTTTGGAAATTTACCAAATTTGGTAATCAACCTGGTGTCGAGCGATCGTGTCACTTCCTCACAGCTTGCTGCGAACACATCAACTTTTTATCACCCACGTCGAGTGAATACGGTCGAACAAGGGTCAGCTTTTATTTCGCATGTCTGCTACCCGGAATAGGTCTCCTTCAGAGGATCCTCCTAGCTTGCGCCACAGGTCCAACAACGCCAACCTCGTCGTCGAGCACCACACCGGTCAAATTGACATGTCTCCGCTACAGCCTCTTCACAAAAAAGCCGTTTCTTCCTCCTTGGACAGCATTCGAATAGCGCCTCGCGTGCCTGCGGGATCATATTCAGACCTCGAAGATGTCGAGCTAAGTTTGTTGTCCGCAGAGGAACGGACGAGTGCTGGGCGAAACCTCCAAGATGGTGACGTGCATTCTTCTGCAAGTGGAGCGAAAACGACTGCTATGTCTTCTAGAGACAAAAAGGCAATGTCCCTTTTGATCATTCTTTGTCGGTCACTTTCATATCTCCGAGCTTTCAATCCAGTTGACATGATCCATTAGATTTAATACAAGGAATTCCTGTAAGTTATTTATCTACCTCGGATGTCGCGCCGGGAGGGATGCTCACCATTCCATGAACAGCTTGGCCTTGCCCTTGGTATGATACACTTCTTTTTCCTGCTCGCTCTCTGACATTTCTTAGGTTCTGTCCCTTTCATTCTCCGGGAACATCTATCATATTCACAACTTGGCGTCTTCGCATTATCCAACTACCCATATTCGCTCAAGCTATTATGGTCTCCTATCGTTGATTCAACATTTCTGCCTTCTATTGGTCGTCGAAAATCATGGATAATTCCCATGCAACTCATAATCGGCTCCTTAATGCTCTACATAGCTTCGAACGTCGGGAGATTGATGGAAAATGTACGTGGTAACTGCTAGATTTCAGTCGCCCAACTGACGCGCAGTCAGCCTGCGGATAATATTTATGAACTCACTTTCGTATTCACGTCACTGGTACTCTTTTCTGCAACGCAAGGCACGTGCATTAATCGCGCCCCTTGTTTTATACTGAAATACTTTGCAGATATCGCTGTTGATGGTCCCTTATTTCATTTGTTCTTAGTCAAGCCAATATTAACATCAACCCAGGATGGGCCTTGACGCTTCTCTCCCAGGAGAATCTTTCCTACGCATCCACATGCCAGACAATTGGGTTGAACACAGGCTTCTTCGCCTCTTTCACTGTCTTCCTGGCGCTAAACAGCGAAGCTTTTGCGTAAGCAGTTTGTATTCAACGCCTCGTATTATTCAGTGAGAAATTGCAGTGAGAAATGGGGTATTCCACGCCTCGAGTTGAGCACATATCTCCGTTTCTGCAGCCTCTTGTGCTTTGGAGTTACCTTTTGGTTAACCTTCTTTGAAACCGAGGTGATTATCAGAGAAACTTCTTGCCATGAAATTGATGACAAATGATGCGTTTTTTTAGGGCAGTGAATCATTAGACGAGTCAGAAATGACTGTCTCGTCTGTTTACAAAACCATATGGAACATCTGCAAGCTCAAGCGTAAATAGTTGCATTGTCGGATCGTTTAGTAACTGATGACTTCTTTCAGACGTCCAGGCGCTCATTGTCATGCACTTCTTCGCAAAAATCGGGTTTCAAGCTAATGAGGCTGTCACTAGTTTGAAAATGATCGAGAAGGGTTTGGGTCGCGAAGATCTCGCTATTGTTGTTCTCATAGATTTTCCTTTCCAAATCTTGGGAGGCTGGTTTGCGGCTAAGTGGTCTAGTGGCGACAAGCCACTTCGTCCATGGATATGGGCATTTTGGCCCCGACTGGCATTTGCCTTCTTGTCGACGCTCATCGTCTACTGGTTCCCGACGCCCCCTCTTTCATACGGGTTTTTCACCTACCTCATCATCCATACAGTGCTACAGGGACTTGCATCGTATGCCCAATTAATGAAATGCTGGGCAAGGCTGACTTCTTTTGTAGGACGATTCAGTTCGTCGGGATCTCAGCATTCCACACCAGAATATCCGATCCTCTCATTGGCGGGACTTACATGACGGTATGAGTTTTCCACTGTTATTACTTGTCGACTGATAGCCTGATACCTATTTAGCTCCTGAATACGTTTACTAATCTAGGAGGAACGTGGCCGAAGTACTTTGTATTGAAAGGTGAGTTTATGTCAGCCATATTCATCGAGTGCCACTAATGCTCCGACCAAGGCGTTGATTTCTTTAGCGAGGCGTACTGCGAAGTGAAGGAGGCGCATAGTGAGCTGCTTGTTAAAGGTAGGCATAGATGTTTCCTGCTCTGGGCGCTCCTTCATGCTTACGCGAAACCAAGCTTCTGAATGCGTCTCTGAGCGTGGTAAGGAGGTCTGCTTGGATATCGATGGAAAATGCATCACGGAGCATGATGGATACTACTACGTTTCAGCGATTTGCATGTCGTTTGGCGTGCTGTTCCTAGTATTTTATATTATTCCCACTGCACGCAAACTCCAAGGTAGGAACAACACTTTCTGTTATCTCAGAATTAACTCAGGCGTCTGTTTAGCCCTTCCCGTGTACAGATGGCGAATCAGTCCAGAGTGACCACAGGTGGACAATTGGGCTGGGTTTTGGACTAACGTTCGTTACTTATCCTAATATTACTGTGTGGTAGATAGTTCTTGTTCATTTCGCAAGTTGATCAATGTACCATTGATGTAACCAGTGCTCATTGTTTGTGGTGGCTCTCGCCTGCCCTAAATCTAGATCGCGTCCATATCCTATTTTCCACGGAAACGTGCAAACCATACCGCTGCGATTTTTTGCTAGTCACTTCTTGCACTACGCAATAGCTATTTGAATCAATCGTTCTGCACTAACCACCACAAAACCGCAAAATGGCAACTACAACTATGCATTTTGGCCCCGAGTGGATGCGGGCGAAGCCACAAACTCCTGCCGCTCGCCCCCAAGCACCTCCCTCTCCACTTCCTTCGGCATTATCTAATACACAGCAAACGAACGCGTCAACTTATTCTGCACTCGTTACACCCGCCGCCGCACTAGAACCCGAGAAACGTGATGAATGCCGTCCTTTCAGATATTCAAAGGAAGCAATGCTCAGAATCTACAAAGAGGGTGGCGGGAGAGGCGGTCTGGGATTGGAAGTGGAAAGATGGGAGGGCATTGTACACGAAGTCAGCAGTGAACCCACAGGGTTGCGCGAAATGAGCGACGCGGAAAAGAAGGTCAGACAAATTGGACTTATAGTTTATGTCTTCGGCCTCATTGGCTCACACGAGGCATGTAGCTTTTTACTGGGCCACTTAATTCCGAACTTCGGCGGCGCCAGTCTACCGACCTTATAAGCACGTTGTCATCTCCATCTGATAGATCCAGGTTGAACCATTCCAATACCGGTGGAGGGAGTCCTATGAGAGGGTTTGGTCTCATGGGAAGGAGGAGAGACAGCACAGGTAAACGCCGCAACGTCCCTGGCCCGTGTTGCGATACTGATCCAGGTTTCGCTAAGATCAACCGCCACTTACGCTACCTCGTAAATTGTCTGTGTCTAATACACAAGGCTGTTCTCCACGTGAAGGAGCACTGCCCTCCCCTCGTGTCCGAATAGGCGGCTTTGCTTCAGGATTTGACGGTGTTCTTAACGGTGGAGATTCTTGGATGGCTAGACGACGAACATCGGAGAGCGTACTGAAAGTTGGGGGAGCATCTATGGGGACCCGTCCGGAGAGCAGGGAAGAAGATACGAAAGGAAATAACATCAAAGAAGTGGAGGGAGAGCAATCAGTACAAAACATTGCACTCCAGCCTAGCCCTTCTGGCGCTTCTCAATTATCTCCAATCCCTGATGCCCTGCCTCCCGACACCACAAGCAACAGTCCGAGCCAGCCATCTGCGTCAAGTGCAGATTCTGCGGCACATCGTATGGCTGGAATGAGTCTTGGTGAAAATGAGCGGACCAAGGCGAACTTTCAACCCAACCCGGTGGCCGACAGTGTGACGACGGGCCCACCACCAGGTCTGGATCCAGCTAGCATTGAGTGGTCATATCTGGATCCTCAAGGCCAAGTGCAAGGTGAGTTCTTCAGATTTCAGTCACGAGTTCCAGCGGTGATGTTCCTTCCCAGGTCCATTCAAAGCTGATGTAATGCAGAAATGGTTTGATGAGGGCTATTTCACTCCTGATCTCTTGATGAAGCGTACACTTATTGATCGAGAATGGACAGCGGTTGGGATTCTCGACCAGCAGTCCGCTGGCGGGAAAATATTTCTTTCACAATTCCCAACGCCCACCGGACCTCCTGGTCTTAGCATCCGTACCGATTCTTCACAGAATTTTTCACCTGCTGCCCAGAATTTTTCCCCCGTTCATGAGCACAATACATTCAGTGGATACCAACCTGCGCCAACCCGGACTCTTCGTGCCACCACATTGGACCCATACCTTAATAGTGCTTCTCCTTCAGATTCACCCTCCTCATCCTTTGGTGGTGGGAGGTTTGGCAACGGCTCCCCCGATACCTCTGCGTTGGCGGGGAGAGTCGGAAACCTTTACACCGGTGACCCGGGACTCGGCTCTCACAGTTTTACTGGAAATCCGGGTCCGTTCGGTCCAGTTGGGGACCCGCGCTCGTCGTTCAACACCTTAGCACCCGGTAGAACTTCATCACTGGACACATTCAGCAACTACAAGAGCAATAGTAACTCCCAATGGCCACCATCCATGACCCAGAATGTGCAGCATTTTGGTGGCAGTGAGCATTCCCTTGCGACTGGTTTTAACAATGGCGTCGGTTCGGGCGTCATGCCAGTGCCGGTGCCAATTGCGCAGAGCCACTCTTTTACACAGGAGCCCTCGTATGCCGATAGCACGTACAACGCCATGGGCAGTCTTGGCGCCTCGCACGACTCGCCCATCGCACGGCACCCCGCTGAGGCGAATGGGCTAGGCTTCAACAACCTAGGAATGAACGGCTCACCTTATGTGCAGCACTTCCCCCAGTCCCCTGTCGTACCGCAGCAACGCTCGTCTACATCGCCGTTCGGTGAAGTTCTCGTGAAGGTCGCTGAACCGCCTGCCGTGCGGACACCAGTGTCTGCGGTGCAGCCAGAGAATGTTTCATCACCCTGGGGCGCACCCGAGTCTACTACTGTACGTCGCCCGGTGGCTGAAATCCCTACCCCGCCCCCTGTTGCCCAGATACCTCCAGCTGCCTGGAGTCAACCCCCGCAACCCGCTCGTAATGCCCCCAAGGCAAAAGACCCTTCACCATGGCTGACAGCCTCCCTAGGCGTTGTCGATGATGGATGGCGCGAGGTTCCTGGCCCAAACAGCCTCACTGTGAGCAACCTCGGACAGCACAATAAGATGTACGAGGATGTGGATGAGGAATCCAACGTTGCTGTTTCGCCTATTGGGGAAACGGAGGAAGAAGCTGCTACTGCACCTGTACCCGTGTCAGAGGTGCCTCAGCCAGCGCCTGTGGCCCCGGCCCTCGCTCCAGCCGCTCAACGCATTGAGCCTCCGGCGTTTACAGCGCCCAAGGCCAAAGTGAAATCCACCGTCCGTGAGGCCCAAGCACCCACCCTGGTTTCAGCACAGAAATCTACACCTCCCGCACCCACACCTGCCCTAAAGAGCCCATCTCCTGTTCCAAAGCCTGCGTGGGCGACTGAAGACGATGCGAAAAAGGGCAAGACCTCGCTCGGTCTGCGTGAGATCCAGGAGGCAGAGGCAAAGAAGGCAGAGGCACGTAAGGTTGCAGAACGCGAGCGGCTTGCACGTGCCCATGTGCCGACCCCACCTGTTGTCGTCGACGATGCGCAACCATTCACCGCATCGTGGGGACTTCCGACATCTCAAACGGGTGCACGAGCTGCTGTGACACCAAGGAGTGGAGAACCTGTGGCAACACCTGCAGCGAGTACGCCAGTGTGGACGTCAACGAGTACGGCACCTGCCAAGAAGACGATGAAGGAGATCCAGGAGGAAGAAGAGCGCAGGAAGAAGATGGGGCTGAAGGATTCGATGGCGGCGACGGCTGCAAGGCGCGGATATGCAGAGACTACTTTCAAGGTGAGTGCAAAACCTCCAAGATGCAGAACTGCTTGTTCATTTTCTTTGGAACGCTGTGCAGGTCGTTCCCAGTGCACAGGCTATTGGTGGGGCATGGACGACGGTTGGTGCAAATGGGAAGACTAACGCACCTGTACCCGCACCCGTACCTGCACCGGGGCCTGTTCGTCTAGCTGCCACTGCATCCGTATCTACACAAGCGGCGCCTACACCTCGCCCCAATGGTATGACAGCCCGCTCGACTTCGCAGACTTTTACAAAGGCTGCTGCCGCACCATCACGCGTGGACGACACGCCTGTTACATCTACGCACGATTTTCTCAAGTGGCTGAGCGATACGTTAAAAGGGCTCAATAATTCTGTGAACCGTGAGTCATTCTTCTAGATTGGTTTATTGACTGTTTCTGATATATGATATTATTTCGGGTGAGCAGTGGAAGACATGACACAAATGCTCCTCTCTTTTCCTCTTGATCCAGATCCTTCTACATCAGAGATAATTTCCGACCTGATCTATGCGAATAGCACTACGCTTGATGGGCGGAGGTTCGCGGCAGAGTTTGTTAAGCGCCGCCGGGCTAGTGGAACAGCAGGACCAGGACCGAATGGAAACGGGAAAGTGTCTATCGCAGACGTGGTGAAGACGGCGCCACGGGCTGCTCAGCCAGAATGGGGCTTCAAGGTAGTAAACAAGAAGAAGAAGGGGAGAGCGTGAGTTGGAGTTGGAGGAGTATGAGAGGGATGGAGGATATTTTTAGTGTTGTCCACCTATGCATATGCATACTCACAAGGATACTGACGCTCATTCACTTGTTTTTTAATCATCTCATGAATTAATATTCTGCTTTCGAGTCCTGGCTGCAGGCACATCGCGATCTTACGCTCGAGCAGATTACTGAATTTGAAGAATCACTCAAGCTCATCCAGTTTTGTGCAACATACATGCATTTGACGGTTAGCTATAGTACTCATTATAATGATACAAATTATGAACAATGTATGAGACGTAGATCATAAGTGAAACTTGGTCAGAGAAGGAGGAACGTATCCGCTTCCACCTCGTTGACGGGAGACAAAGATGCCGGCGATTCCACACTCGAATATGATTCTGAATCGGAATCCTCCAAAGGCGTCTGCTCATGATCAGACCCCAAGAAAGAAGAAGTCATCGCCGCCGCCGCCGGTGCAGACGATGCCGGCTCATCTGTGGTATCTGCCACCTCCGCGGGGATATCAGCGTCCGCATGGCTTAAAGTCTCAAAATCGGGAATGGAGACGGGAAAAGAGACATCTAGGGTGTTTTCGGAATGTGAATCGGTGATATCGAGGGAAAGTGGCGTTGGACGCGTTGCGGATGAGGATGACGGTTGGGTGAGGTCCACGTCGGTGGCCTCGATGATTACTGCGTCTTCACTTGCTGAGACAGAGATGGTGCTGACTTCGTCTACAAGCGGGAGCTCGGACTCTTCTTCCTGCGGGACCGAAACCTCCTGAGCTGTCAACGTCTCCGAAACCTCAGAGGATGTTGTGGGAAGAGAAGCAGAAGAAGTAGAGCTCGGCTCCGCCACAAATGCGGTTGCGATCTCGATGGAATCAGCAGGTACTTCGATGCTAGCGTCAGGCTCTGCGATTGCTTCGATAGGAGAAGAGGCGGCGGGTGCGAGTGCTTCGACTGGGAGTGCAGGAACAGAGACGTTGGGAACCTGGATGGGCGCGAGATCCGCAGAGCTAAGATTCTCCGGCTCCGAGGACTGCTCAACAGGCACGGTAACAGTGACAGGGTCTGTCTTCCTGGCACGAGCACGGCCCCTTCGCTCTTCTACACCTTTCTCAAGCTCTTCCAACGCTTGCTCTACGCGTGCTACAACTGTGCGTCTTGCGTCTCTTACTACGTGTGACCCAAAGCTCGGGACATTGTCCAAGTCTCCGAGGAGCAATGACAACGCATGCTCGTGTGCACGAAGGGGCGCATTGGTCGAGGCGTATGTCAAGGCAAATGCGTCGTCGGTGTCAAGAGCTGAGTAAGCTGGGGATGGCGAGCGAGAGCGCGAAGGAGAGAAATCGAGTTCAGCAGGGAACTGGAAGCCAGTAACAAGTGTCTCCAGACGGGATGCGATGGAATTAATCTGGGAGAGGGAAGATTCAACTTGGGCTGGAGATACAAAAGGCTCTTCTTCGGCGTCAGAGTCAGGGGTCTCTTTGGCTTTCCCTTTCCCCTTGTGTGAGGAAGTGGTTGCCTCTTCATCGACATTGACCTGTGCAGATGTAGGGGCATTGGATGTCACTGGAACGCGTTCGGAAGGTGTGTCGATTGAAGTGCCTTCAGACAGACCAGCAAGGATCGACTGAAAGACATTGCTCAACTCAGACTGGTACTGGTCCATCAGACGGGCCTCGAGCCCATCCTTGACACAAGGCTCGGCGTCGCAGTCAGGGATCTCCCTGGCTTTTCCTTTGCCCTCATGTGAGGAGGTAGCTGCCTCTCGGTTGACCTGCGTAGAAGTAGGGGCAGCGGGTGTTGGTGGAACGCGTTCGGAAGGAACTTCAGTCGAAGTACCTTCAGAGAGACGGTCAAGGAACGACTGTAGCTCTGCCATACGACTCTCAAGCCCCTCCTGGAGCTGAGGAGGATTCTGGACAGGGGCCGTTGAGGTGGAAGCTACTGCCTGAGTGGGGAGTTCCTGGAATTGTGGTAAGTCAAACGAAGTAGAGTCAGTGAACAATAGTGAACGTACAGTATCCACAGGCAGACCAAAAGGCCAATATGCACTAAGGGATGGGTTGGCATTTGCGAGGAAGCTGTTAGCCTCTGCAGCGCGGCGGCGAGCGCGGAGTTCCCGTTCTATTCTTTCCTCCTCGCATTTAAGACGGAGGTTGTGCTTCATTTCTTGCTCCATGCGTTGAGCCTGTAACGCAGCATACAAGTCTTGGATACCGGCGTTGTAGTTGCACTGGAGTTGCTGGATTGCAGCCTTGCGGGCGGCCCTGGAGAGTGCTAGTTCGTACTCGAACTCAGCAAGATCATTTCTAGTGTAGCCATAGTGCGGAGACTGGGTGTGGAGATAGTCATCGCGCTCTAGTACGCGGTTAAGCAGGCCATTGATACTGCGGAACTGGTGAATGCTCTGCTGACTTGGAGCATGAAGAGCGTTTGAGATGGATTGATTCCTAAGCTGCCGCCGCCATGCACGTTGTTGGGCAACGTACGGGTCGACAGAGCGGTAGTTTGGTGTAGCGAAAACCAACATTGTGAATTGAATGAGATGAGTTGATGAGAGATGTCATGTTGAGCACTGAATTTATATGGCTGGCCATGGACTGTGCAGTGGAATGACGAATCCTCTCGATGTACGCGTAATTGACAAGACGCGTCCACTGATTCATCGTCACTTCCACGAAATTCGAGAATGTACCTGATTAGGAAGGCCATATTTGAGTCACCAACTTCAAAGAGGCCTAGTACTAAGCTTGATGCTGGCTTTCTTTGTGGCTCTCGTGGGCATCTACTGCGTTCGCATTTCGTTTAGTAGTCACAAAAATTATCACAAAAAGTTATGAACGCGTGGCTCGGCAAGAATGGCGGCAGGACTATGGGACGCGTTGTTTGTGTCGTGTTTGGCTCACTTTCCTTCTCTCCTTCATGGCCTTTCCACAAGCTGCAAGTCGTTTCCTCGGTAAGACACCGTTTCGATAGCAAGAGGTCTTTTGACACAATACTATTCAAGTGCCCCTTGGCTTGGCCGTTGCCTTTGCGCAAGCCAGCATCTACGATGTGCCAGGCGGTTTCCGGGCAGTCATGTTTGACCGTTTTTCTGGTGTAAAGGACAAGGTATGCAAACCTCTTTAACGAGAATGCCGCTTCATAGACTATACAATACAGCCCACTGGTGAAGGCACCCACTTCCTCGTCCCATGGCTGCAGAGAGCAATCTTATATGACTGCCGGATTAAACCCCGTGTACGTCATTTTCGTTCCACCTATGCTTATCCTCACAATTCTCCAGAATATCTCAACGACAACCGGTTCAAAAGATTTGCAAATGGTCTCCATCACACTTCGTGTCTTGTCCCGACCGGACGTCGAGCATTTACCCCGCATTTACCAAAGCCTCGGCATGGACTATGACGAACGTGTCCTACCTTCCATCGGGAACGAAGTCCTAAAGGCTATCGTAGCACAATTCGATGCTGCTGAATTGATTACACAGCGTGAGGTGGTAAGTCACCTGTTTATTATCGCCAGGCCAGGTTCATAGAGCCTGCGTAGGTTTCGTCAAGAATACGCGCAGACTTGCTACAACGTGCCGGCGAGTTCAACATCAAATTGGAAGATGTGTCTATCACGCATCTGACATTCGGAAAGGTCCGTAGTCCTTGCACTTCATCTTATACAACTGACACCCTTTGTAGGAATTCACCCAGGTTCGCACGAGGCTACGACATAGTGGTTCTATACTAATTAATTCGACAGGCTGTTGAAGCCAAGCAAATAGCACAGCAAGGTAAAGTTTTAGCTGCCGTATTGCTGTGTCAATCTAACGTGTTGTAGATGCCGAGAGAGCCAAGTTTATAGTCGAAAAGGTGGGTTCTTGGTAAGGAGTTCACTTGATCAGGTTACTGACGGCATGCAGGCGGAGCAAGAGCGTCAGGCAGCTGTCATTCGTGCAGAAGGTGAGGCAGAAGCAGCAGCAACGATTTCAAAGGCTATGGACAAGGCCGGTGACGCCTTCATTGCACTGCGTAAAATAGAGGCAAGCAAGGCGATCGTGCAGAGCTTGGCTGCCAATGGGAATGTGACATATATTCCGAGCAGTGGTGTGTTATTAAACGTACCTACAAAGTAGGCCGCCTATCTACAAAGTACTACTACTACCATTGAAATCGGCGATGACCGTGGGACGAATTCCCATGGGCGTTGCAGTGAAAAATGAGATGTAAAGATCTTAGTCGACGACGAAGTGCGAAGAGGCCAACGTCGTTCAAAGTGTCTCTTGTTCTCTTTTTCTCTGTCTCTTTCTCTCTCTTCTCGTGTTTTTCATTTTTCTGTCTATTCTCGACGGACAATCATTCTCTCTGATTTCAGTAATCAATTCTCCTGTGCGTCTTTTCATTTCCTCATCAATCTCTTTCAACTCAGCTTTCGAAATTTACAGCCTCTCATTCTCATTCACTATCCATATTAAATCATGAATCCAATGGGTGGTATGGGTGGCCATGCGGAGGCACCAGTGAGTACCCATCTTCAAGCCCATAGATATGGTCTCATGCATGGCAGCGGAGGGCCCATCTTTACGTTGGGAATCTTAGTCCAAGAGTCACCGAGTACATGCTCACAGAGATCTTTGCCGTTGCTGGTGCGGTTCAACACGTCAAAATCATCCCTGACCGCAACTACCAGCATGGTGGTCTCAACTACGGTTTCGTCGAGTACATCGACATGCGCGCAGCTGAGACTGCTCTCCAAACCCTTAATGGACGCAAGATCTTCGACACTGAGATTCGCGTTAATTGGGCCTATCAAGGTCAGCAAAATAAGGAGGACACAACCGGTCACTACCACGTTTTCGTCGGCGACCTCAGCCCAGAAGTCAACGATGAGGTCCTCGGCAAGGCTTTCAACGCGTTCTGCACAATGTCCGACGCTCGTGTGATGTGGGACATGAACTCGGGAAAATCTCGTGGTTATGGGTTCCTCGCCTTCAGGGATAAGACCGACGCAGAACAGGCCATCGCGACTATGAACGGCGAATGGCTTGGCTCGCGTGCTATCCGTGTCAACTGGGCAAATCAGAAAACTCAAGGAGGGTTGCCTGCTCCTCCACGCCCCGGAGGCAGCGTCGGCACAGCACCCGCCCCCATCAACTTCCAGGGTGGGCCCCTCTCGTATGAATCCGTCGTCCAGCAGACTCCCTCGTATAACTCCACCGTTTACGTCGGAAACCTCGTCCCATACTGCACTCAAGCAGATCTCATTCCATTGTTCCAGTCTATCGGGTACCTCTCGGAGATTCGCATGCAGGCAGATCGCGGATTTGCGTTCGTCAAGCTCGATACACACGAACACGCTGCCATGGCTATCGTGCAGCTGCAAGGACAGATGGTCCATGGCCGTCCCATCAAGTGCAGTTGGGGCAAAGACCGGGCTGACGGGACTCCCGCACAGCCCGGAGCGCCGCTTAGCCCGACGACTCCAGCGGCTCCCTATGGAAACATGGTGAGTATTTTCGCTTGTAAAAATATTCTTTAGAAGGCTCACTAGTCCTGTGATAGCCCATGTATGGGATACCGCAGCCTAATACTTACGGCCAGTATGGGTTTGGTGGATACGGTGGTTTCCCTAACCAAGGTGCTGCTGGTGGGTCGCCGACACCTGGCATGCCTCAGGCTACTCCTGGTGCCGTCGGTTCTGGCCTTGGCGGGGCAGGTGCGGGAGGTGCGGACCCCTCTGCTGTTGGTGGTGGTGCTGGAGGCGCTGGTGCTCAATGGCCCACTGGAGATGCTGCTGCTAGCTACTATGCTAATTACTGGGGTGGTTAGTATCTTTTTACACTCACCATCCATCTCTTGACCAACGATTCATTTTCCAGGATATTACGGCCAGCAAGGCCAAGGCGCCGATGGCCAGGGTGCTTAAAGAATCCTTGTTCGCTCCGTGTTTATTCTTCCCATTCATCATCAATATCGTGCTCGTGTTCCCTCTCGAATGTAGCCTGCGAACATCATCCATCGAAGCCAAAGTGTCTTTTTCTCGCCTCACCACTCAAATCCAAAATTGTGAAAGCTGTGCTTTTGTATGGTGTCTTCATCCAAGAACAAACAGTCTTATCCTTGTTTTCCACCATTTTGTTATTGACTGGTTCCAATTATTCGTTTCCCCTCCTGCGTCTTTTGCTAATGAAGTATTTCATCTGTCTCTTGTTCTTTTTTTCTTCCTCGTTTCTTTCCATCGTTGATTGTCGTTTGTGTATATATCCTCGGTAGATGCGCGGTTTCTCATTAACTACGTCTACTCGACGGTGCAATAGGTTTTTTTCATAGTCAAGTCCACCACTTACCTGAAGAGTTCGATAATGACTGATCCTCTGTTCATCCTGATGTTCCATGAGTCAGAAAGGGTATGTGATTATAAGGGGTAGTATGTGCATGAAGTAGGGTCTACTTATCGTCCACCATCAACCATTCGGAGTCTGATCCAAGCTCGTCTCCCCCTGCAACTTCGTACCATCCGTCAATGTCTCCCCCACTGCCTCTCCCTCCTTGAACCCGTTTCCCGACACCGAAGTACCATTGCCTGATGCTGGTTTTCCATCTCCGCCATCACGCCAGTTGAGCACAGCCTGATGCCGTGAACGCATATCCTCATAGAAATCGTTTGCTTCGTTCATCTTGTTTGCCTGTGCCTGCTTATCATCAAGCCATCGTTGAAGGAGTTTAGCGTTATCCTTCGTTAGCGTCTGATTCCGTTCGTCGATCTGACCGAGTTCAAGCTGAAGCGTGTTGATCTCATCGTGCAGGACCTATGCATGAGATCAGAATCGATCAGAAAAGGGGAGATATCAACGTACCTGAGCAGTACGATCTTTCTCGGACATGAGTTCTGCGTGCTGATCGACCTTCCTGCGCAGATGTGCGACTTCTTCGCGAGCTTTGCGAAGGTTCTCTGTCTCGAGGCGCGATGCTTCTTCCTTCTCGCGGAGGGTTTCGTTCATGGCTAGCAGGCGCTGAGCGTTCTGGCCTTGTGTCTTGTACACCGTAGCAAGCTCATCGCGGAGAGATGAGATTTGGGATTCGAGTGAGGCCATGTACGCTGCGCGCACAGGATTGCTTTTCCAGACAACATGAGATTGACGTGCGTGTATGGGATGAGATGGATGTACTTACTCTTCGCTTGATGCTGTTCCAGGTACATGAACCGTAGAGCTACTTGGGTTGGCGCGAACGGAGCCGACGGCTTTAAGGAGAGATGCATTACGCTCTTTGAGGAGCTTGGTTTGTTGAGCGAGTCTGCGGTCTGAATTGGGGGATCAGCGGAGTCTTATGGATTGCTGAATGATGGAGCGTACATTGCTCGATGATGGATGCGAAAGCGTTTTGTTTTGCATTTCGCTCTGATAGTCTGAGGCGGAGGAGCTCTTGCCAGGATGGCTCGGCCATGGAAGGTTTAAGATATCTGCAGCTCACGCCAGTGGATGAAATTCGGTATAGAGCGTGACAAGATCACAGTCACGCAGCATATTTTGAAAAGGAAGGCTGTCTTCCGCTACTTCCCCTGAGGAATTCATTTGTACTCTAAGGAATCAAAGTCCAGGATATAGTAAATAGCACATTGGATGTGATACAATCGGTGTAATTTACTGTCATCGAGATTCGAGGCTGTTCGTAGTAATATCGCAATAATAACTCACAAGAAAAACGAAAACTTACCGCGCGCGAATCGCCGACAATCTCCAGTTAATAAGACATTGTAGGACTGGGTACAGCGCTCTGGCTCCAACTTTCTCCGTGAACTTGTCCTCGTAAAACGCGACGAGGTTCTCGATGGTGAAGGCATGAAACCTCGATATCTAGGTCTGAGCGAGCGTTCTCTGGTTACTGTGGTTCTCGGGACTATGGCAATCAAAAGACCTGCCTGTATCAGTCAATTGAGCTGACCATCGGAAAACGGTAACCATGAAGATGCGGAAATTCATTGGCAAGTGCAGTCCAAGAATGAAGGATGCATATCTTGGCGATGGACTCACAAGTAGAAATTATTGTGCCTCGATGGTCAGCCGATTTCGAAAGCATCTCGACACCGAGCTTAGCACACTGATCATTGTCACATCAGTATCGTGTGCGCAGTCTGCTGTAGCTCAGCTATAGGAGATGAGTTATCCGCTCGCGACGCGGATTATTCCGTTAAAGATTGACGGCGACATGGCACCGTCGTGCAAGAGTGTGACATGAGTGTGACCAGTAGCGAGCGGCGATTACCGGATATGTTGGTTTCTCCCACGAGTTGTTCGAAACGCAGACAGTGCTTGCCGTCCGCGTTGGCATACCTTTAATTTTCCTTTATACACCTTCTCCTCTACTTCCGTTCTCTAGTCTTTCCTTCCCTCTTTGTATACTTTCTGCTAGTCCTGAGTTATGGGCGCCGTCAGCAGTTGTTGTGAATCCTGTTGTAAGCCTCACAAACTCTAATATAGACTTCAATCCCTCTCATAAATTTCCAAAAGTCCGCTCGAGGAGATCTCAGCAGTATGAGCCTCTTCTTCTCGAGAACGAACGAGAGGCAGTCGCAGATCTTCTCCAATACCTAGAGAGTATGTATTCAATATAGACAGCGCTAACTTCTGCTCATATGAGCACATAGACCGCACAACCACCAATTTCTTCCAAGGCTCTCCACTTACCGCCCTAACCACCCTCTCTTTTTCTGATAATGTCGACTTGCAGCGCAGCGCTGCACTTGCATTCGCCGAAATCACTGAGAAGGAAGTGCGTCCTGTGGGTCGGGACACGCTTGACCCAATTCTTTTCCTCCTGAGCAGCCAGGACACGGAGGTGCAGCGTGCTGCTAGCGCCGCCCTTGGAAACTTGGCTGTTAACAGTGCGTAACACCACACTCATGCATGCTTCCTATCGTGCACCTTACTGATGTCATGCGCACAGCCGATAACAAGCTCCTCATCGTGAAACTCGGTGGCCTGGAGCCACTCATTCGCCAGATGCTGAGCCCAAACGTCGAGGTACAGTGTAACGCCGTAGGCTGTGTCACAAACCTTGCAACACATGGTAGGTCTAGTCCATATCGATGGCGATTATCGATGACTGACCTGCTTCTAATCACTTGCACCTGCCTTTCTAATTTGCTTCTGTCACTTGAACCATTGTCACCGCAAGATGATAACAAGACGAAGATCGCCAAGTCAGGCGCACTTGTTCCGCTTACTCGGTTAGCACGGTCCAAGGATATGCGCGTTCAAAGAAATGCTACTGGCGCCCTACTAAACATGACCCACTCAGGTACGTAACAGTTCCTATCGGAAAACTGATTTAGAACCAACGAATTTTTATAGATGAGAACCGGCAGCAGCTTGTAAACGCGGGCGCCATTCCCGTGCTGGTGAGCTTGTTAAATTCGATGGACACAGATGTCCAGTACTATTGCACGACCGCATTGAGCAACATTGCTGTCGATGGAGCAAATAGAAAGAAACTAGCACAGAGCGAATCAAAGCTCGTAACGAGCTTGGTGGCCCTTATGGATAGCCCGAGTTTGAAGGTTCAGTGTCAAGCTGCCCTTGCTCTACGGAATTTGGCTAGTGATGGTATTTGTTCTTCTCTTTGACGTTTCTTCCATTTAACATTGGTCTCGCAGAGAAATACCAACTAGAAATCGTCAAAGCCGACGGTCTTACTTCACTTCTCCGACTGCTCCAGTCTACTTACCTCCCACTCATTCTATCTTCTGCTGCCTGTGTCCGTAATGTCTCCATCCACCCACAGAACGAGTCCCCTATCATTGAATCCGGGTTCCTGCAACCCCTGATCAACCTTTTGTCATTTAAAGACAACGAGGAGGTTCAATGCCACGCCATTTCCACACTGCGTAATCTTGCTGCCAGCTCGGAGAAGAATAAGACTGCGATCGTGAAAGCAGGCGCAGTGCAGAGCATTAAAGAACTCGTGTTAGAGGTGCCAATGAATGTGCAGAGCGAAATGACTGCCTGTGTCGCCGTGTTGGCCCTGAGCGGTCAGTCATATGCATTTCGTGATGATCCCTGCTGACGGGTTTGATAGATGAACTCAAGGGCCAACTGCTTGAGATGGGTATCTGTGAAGTGCTGATTCCGTTGACGAACTCACCTAGCTCAGAAGTCCAAGGAAACAGTGCTGCCGCCCTTGGTAATTTATCATCGAAAGGTAAGTTTATCAAAGTTTTATTATTCCAGGAATTGAGCTTTTTTCAGATGGCCGAACTGCATCTGACGACTACTCTGCATTTAACGACGTATGGGAGAAGCCTGATGGCGGCATGCACCGATACCTTTACAATTTCTTGACGAGCGTAGACGCCACCTTCCAGCACATTGCTGTTTGGACGATCGTACAGCTACTGGAATCGGGAGATCCTCAATTGATCAGCAATATCCGCCTCTCTGGCCTTTTGAACCCCTCGATCAGGCAGCTTGCACTGTCACGTACACCCTCTGCGACGTCTTCCGTTGGGACGCCTCATTCGCATCGGTCACAGTCACAATCATACGCAGATACGGACACTGGCGAGGGTCAGGGGGAGATCCAACTGCTTGCACGGCGGATTCTGGAATTTGTTGATGGGGATGTTGATGGGGGACTTCCGCGAAGCGTAGCCGGGTCTCATATGGCGGGATCTTCTGTTAGCAGTGCCAGGGACGAGGAACTCAGAAGGAGCGTGCGGGAGGCGTTCTCGACTGGTTCGCACCACTAGCCAGGGCTGCTAGTAGGAACGGTATATATCCTGCGTTCACGGTTTGTGCCTTGCCTTTCCGTTGTACATCCTTTACCTTGTTCATCGTTGTGCATCTTCTTTTCTTAATCGTATACTTATGTCTTTAGTTTTAGTTTTTTGTTTTGTGACTGATGGGTCTACTCTTAACGGTTTCCGATGCCTTATGTTGATTGAACGGTGATGATTACGACTGAATGCTTGACGAATAGACTTTGCTGCTGCCTTCCAACCCATTGTCTGAGGCCCATAGAGTAGTTTCCTAATGCGGAATTGAATGGCTAAATTTACATCGGATATCTATTGTTCCACGAACGCTGTGATCATAATTCTCATCCTTGTACCGTAGCCACACACAAAACCACAATGACAACTTATATGACTGCTGCGGCCGCCCAGCCTTCAAGTTTTCATCTTTTGCTTTTAATCCCTCTTCATCATCGAACGGTTGAACCGTTCCTCAGTCACGGAAGTCCATAACGTTTGCGTCTGACCGGCCTCGTGTTTTAAAAGGCCGAGGCAATTCCATTTCTTCCAAGTGAGGCAGACTCATTTTAAAAATCAAGTAAGCAGAACGGGTTTGTCGCGTGGATCGCTTGATAAGGTGTGTTTATATTGGAGTCTCTCCGCTCTCCAACTCTTTCCATTTCTCTCCTAGTGGTACTTATTATTGGACCACCAGGCTCAATAAATTTTCTTCGCTCACGCACTGGATCGTGGCCCGGTGCTTCGATCACCCGTGAGCTCTTTTATTCGCAGAGCACCTTCACTGTTCACTAGACCTCCACACCTCCATCCACATCTATCTACCACCTTCACGAATCACGACTCGCAATGTACACTTTCCTTCCACTCATTGCTCTCGCACTCGCCCCCATGTCCCCGGTTCAAGGGAAATCGTTGATCCTCTCCCATGCACACAAGGTCGCCATCAAGCACAGCGCTGGCCTCGCGCGCGACCTCCGCGTGGCATTCGGCGGGATCTTGACCACACAGCCCAGCTCCTCATCAAATGAGAACTTCTACTGCGTTGGCTCAGATGGGGAGGGCGTCAGCACGCCTTCATCTGGCAATACATCTTCATCGTCCCCAGTCACCAAAGGAAACGTGACAACTACTGGAACGGCTGCGCCGTCAAGCACAAGTGTTGCATCATCATCTTGGAAGGCAACAAATAGTTACAGTGGACAGACATTCTTCAATGGCTGGAGCTTCTACACCGCAGCAGACCCGACAAATGGGAATGTTCAGTATGTAGATCAAGGCACCGCTCAGAGCGCAGGCCTTATCCAGATAAACTCGAATGGGAACGCCGTGATGCGCATTGAAACAACGCCACAAGTACAGACCAATCGGCAGAGTGTGCGGATCACGACTCAAGCCACTTTCGATGGCGGCTTGGTTGTGATGGATGCTGTGCATATGCCTACTGGATGTGGGACGTGGCCTGGTATGTAGCAATGAGTTTCTGTATTTTGCGGGATTTCCCTGACATCGGTATAAGCCTTTTGGACAAATGGCCCTAATTGGCCAGCCGGAGGCGAGATCGACATCATCGAGGGTGTAAATAACTACACGAACAACCAGGCGACGATTCACACTAACCCAGGATGTATATTACCCTCCACCACCAGCGCCTCGCTTAATATGTCTGGAACATTGGTTGCATCTACCGACTGCTCAGTAGTCTCGACTGGCAACCAGGGGTGTGGAATTCGTTCAAATTCGAGCAACTCGTTTGGATCAGGGTTCAATGGAATTGGTGGTGGTGTTTATGCTAGTAAGTATTCTAGTCATGGTCTTTTTTATATACGCTAATGGTGGGTACAGTGCTCTGGGACAACTCCGGCATTAAAGTATACTTCTTCCCTCGTGGATCAATACCATCAGATATCTCTGCAGGAGCACCGCAGCCTCAGAATTGGCCGGCTCCTATGGCCAACTGGCCCTCAACGGATTGCAATCCGTACCAATATTTCAATACCCATTCCGCTATTTTCGATACCACGCTTTGGTAAGTTTCTATTAATATACAACTCGGTATCTTGATAGTAATTCGCATGCAGTGGTGACTGGGCAAGCGCCGTCTGGAGCGGCACTGGCGTGCCTGGGCAAAGTGTGAGCTGTGCACAACAGACTGGTTTCTCGACGTGCTCGGCATTCGTCCAGGCTAGTGGTGGCTCGTTCAGCGAAGCTTGTAAGTCCCATAATTTGTTCATGTTTTTATTCAACGTCACTCACCATGGCCACAGATTGGGAAGTGTCTAGCGTTAAGATATACCAGAACACATCATGAATTATTCACGACACTGGAGGAAACACAAACTTATTATAGAACTATCGTTGTATTTACTAGGGTGTATATTGTAGCTCTACGTCTGGAATTACGCGGCCACACACGCCAGCCGGTATTTTAAGTTACTGGGTGCCATCTCAAGGATGTCTAAGTCAAGTTTTTCGCAGATAAGCACATGGGGATGCACAAGTACCTCCCATGTCCATTGCCATAAACGGTGCTATGGCTCTGAGACAGTCCTAATCATAAGATCCCCCCTCTTTTCTGCCTCGCCTGCCTCCATGCGAGCGGAATGACTGCCAAACTGCATCGCCTTTTTCTTCCTCACGCTCGCCTCAAGAAGTCCCACCTTTCGCGCAGCAAGCCGTAGTAGTGTTTTATCCCCGAGCCCCAGCTCTAGCCGCGGATCAAGCTTGAGATGCACGGGGAGTCCCGCAAGAAAAGAGACAACTGTAAGCGAAAGAAATGGGTGACGTGTTTCCTTGCCATGCGAGGAAATCACGCGGTCGTCTCGTCCAAGGTTGCGAGTCGGTAGACGGTCGAGTTCGAGCTGGAGCTGGATGGCACCATGAGGATGTTGTAAGCTGCTTTAGGGGGAAAATGAATTACCTCGTCGATAACGCCCTGCCAGCCTCTAGTTGCGTACGCAATGCGGTGACGGCCGTAACCGCCTAGTAGCTCATCAGACCCAAGACCATTGAGTAGGACTCGTGCTGTGCTAGTGTATGGCTGGTAGTCATCAGGCGCTGCCGATATTCGGACTCGGCCCACCCCTTTGGAGGCGAAGTAAAGCGCCATAGCAAGACTCTGGGGGAAATGACATCGGAACATTGTCTAACTTAGGAAGGTAACCTCTCACAAGATCCATCACCGTTCGACCAGGGAACATGATGGCTTCGACAGCTGCCCGCGTAGCTTGAGACTCCTATTTCATTACAGATTAGAAGCCTCATCGAACTGGAGATGAACAGACCTCATATGGAACATCCACCTCAACCTAATGGAATGAGCAACGTTCTTGTCAAAGAAATTAATACCCACAAAATTCCATGTCCTGCCGGGACATATCCGCCTGAACTCTTCCACCTCCTGCAAGCCTGTCACACGGTCTGGAACCATGTACGAGGCTGATTCTTTCACCGTTCTATTGATCTCTGCTGCTTTGAGTTGTCGCTTCTTCTCGCGCTTGGGAATAGCCCCTATGTTACCATCAGTTTGAACCTGTATCTTTCGCGGATTCTGGAAGGCCACATTAAGCAGGTCTATAGGTTCATCCAGTGGTACATGTCTAGAAACACGAAATAAGAAAAATAAAAATCGCCACAATAGAGTATGTCGATTTACCTATGGGCAAGGAAGGCTAGCATGGTTGAATCGATGCCGCCACTGAAGAGGACTGCGACCTGCGCTCTCCCCTTTTCGGACAGCGTTCTTCGCGGGATATTTTGAACACGAAGCATCACACTGTTTTCCAGGTGATCGATTAGGCGATCGACGGCGATGGCCAAATCACGCGGTAGCATTGCACAGTCCAACGAGGGCACAAGCGGTGGTGCATCTGGAGGAAGCGTGGTGTTCACGCGACTGAGCTTTGCCTACAATAGGTCGTCAAATCATCAAAAATACACGTCATCTCAAATGTACTCACGAATGGCAGGATTTGCCGATCTATATCTCGTGGAATACGTGTCAAGCTGCTGTCGAAATGTTGCGTGATCTACATATATCAGGAACTAGGATACGTCCAGCGCGGGCAGATTTACCTCTTTGGATTCGCATAGTTGTCCCACATCGAGGCAAAATATCCCATCAGTAGATAGTTCTTCCATGACGTATCCTTGATTATCTCCAACGGAGACGGACGCAAGTAAGAAATATGGATTCAACATAGAAGGCTTGTGAATGAGCAGAGATCGGCGTCCAAGGGGGTCTCGAGCAAAGTACAATTTTCGAGATTCGGCCTACGTATGGAATTGTCAGAAGATCCGTTAGAATACTGTCAGTGTGCCTACATGGTAATAGACGAATGCATATCTATTGTGTACCGAAATTCAGCAGAGAAAGATGCGCCCACAACGAAAAGAACTCACGGTCCCTCGATCCTCCCCAACAGAAAAGGGAGGTCATCCATCGCAGGGAGAGAGTGCATGCTTTGAAAGAGTTTCGCGCCATCATTTTCATATGCATTGACCTATTTCAAAATGGTATTAGCCCTTGCAACGAAGGTAGAGGCTTCCGACTCGCATTCAAGCCTTCAAAAACCTCGCCATTCCAGCAAAAAACATCCCCGTCCTGTTGATGAGGTTGTACTATGGGTGTGTCGCCTCGAAGCCGGAGCTCAGAAGCATAGAACTCAAGATCGAGTGCCAGACCGCATGTCTCGCTCGGAGATGGGACTTGTGCTTCACTAAAGCATGTCCCCTGGACTCGGGCGTGGTGGGTCCCTTGTGCATCGGGACCTGTGGAGTAGCACCTCGATCGGTTAGCCTAGCCGTCGAACGGGAATGCAGCAAACATACCACGAGCGGCATTGGCGACCTTTAATCGCTCGGATAACTCGTGAAAAATGGTATTGTTTGGTCCGCCTCGGTAACGAATGTCATCGGTGTCGCCACAATATCCTACGTGGAGCGAGCAGAAGATCCCGCACATGAGGAGTCTGAGAGTTAACTTATCAATCGAATTGAAACTAGATGTCGCTCATCCGGGCCGCCTCAGATCCTCACGCCAAAATGATAGCAGGCAATCATTGATTTATTTTGCTACTCCCACAACATAATACGTATCATACTTAATAGTGCACCTGAAATACAGTTGCGATACAAAACTCGATCAGAAAATGTGGAATACAATCTATTGAGACAAGACAAGTTGGTTGTACGTGTTTCATGTACACCTTTAAGCAGAGTACGAGCTGGCAGAGACATTGCCTCCACGGCCAGTCCAGTTAATGTCTGAAGGTTATGTGTTTAGAAACGTGCAGACAGATAGAGACGTAGTACATACGGATGTCGCGGTCCTTGAGTAGGCGGGGGTTCTCCTTACCGGGCATCACACGGAAGGTGTGTGCACCGAAGTAATCACGCTGGAAAGTTGGTGAGCATGCTATCTGGTCATATGTCATGTGAGCGTACCTGAGCCTGGAGGAGGTTGGCGGGAACCACTTCACTCCTGTAACCATCGAAGAAGGCAAGGGCAGTCGAGAAAGCGGGGGTGGGAATACCCCAGAGGCAAGCCTGAGCGATGACACGCCTCCATCCGGGTTGTGCTTTGTGAACAGCTGCATACAATGTCATTGAGTGGTAACAATCAAGAGCTATTTATACGAACCCTTGTTGAAGAAGTCGTCGAAGAGCAGAGACTCGAGATCTTTGTTCTTCTCGTAAGCGGAAGTGATGTCACCAAGGAACACACTCTGTGACAGACATGTAAGCCTCGGAAGCAGGATAGTTAGATTCACATACCTTGATGATACATCCGCCTCGCCACATACGAGCGATGCCAGCGTAGTTCAAAGTCCAGTTCAACTAGACTTCCCGATTAGAGTGTATACTTCGGTTGTTTAGAAGTTACCAACCTCCTTGGCAGTCTCCCTCATGAGCATGAAGCCCTGCGTGTAAGAGATGATCTTGGAGGCATACAGTGCCTGTTCAAGATCATCAATGAACTGCTGCTTGTCACCGCGGAAGGGTTCCCTTTGAGGGCCATTGATAACTTTGCTGGCACGCACGCGCTCCTCCTTGATAGCAGACAAGCAACGTGCGAACACAGCCTCGCCGATAAGCGTAACTGTTGATCTCGGTTAGCGATCGCACTGGTTTCGGAGGAGTAGTGGCATACCGGCCGTGCCAGCGTCAAGGGCAGCAATTGCTGTCCATTTTCCGGTACCTTTTTGACCAGCCTTGTCAAGAATTTTTGTGACGAGGGGTTCACCGTCGTCGTCGTTGAATTTAAGAATGTTGGCAGTAATCTCAATGAGGAAGGAGTCAAGGACACCCTTGTTCCACGTTGTGAAGATGTCAGCGATCTCGCTTTCGTGGATACCAAGGCCACGTTTAAGAATATCGTAGGCCTCAGCGATCAGCTGCATGTCACCATATTCGATACCTGGAATGATTTCCTTAGCCCCACAAACTACAGGAGGGTAAATAATGATAATCACCATTGTGAACCATCTTAACGTAGTGACCAGAACCAGTCTCGCCAACCCAGTCACAGCAGGGTTCACCGTTGACCTGGGCAGCGGTTTTCTGGAAAATCTCCTTGATGGCGGGCCAGGCAGCAGTTGAACCACCAGGCATGAGGGAGGGGCCATGACGAGCACCCTCCTCACCACCAGACACACCAGAGCCGACGAAAAGAAGGCCCTTGGCCTCAAGTTCCTTGGTGCGGCGGATGGAATCAGGGTAGTGGGAGTTACCACCATCGATGACGATATCGCCCTTCTCCAAGTAGGGCTCGAGTTGCTGAATGAAGCTGTCGACAGCAGGACCAGCCTTGACGAGAAGAATGATCTTGCGAGGGCGCTTGAGTTTAGCGCAGAGCTCCTGGATCGAGTGTGCGCCCTGGACCTTAGTGCCTATGGTGAGGGAGAGCTCGAGTCAGTAATAGGGATGAGGGATATGAGGTCATAGATAACCTTTTGCCTCGTTCGCGAGGAAATCGTCGACTTTGCTGGTAGTACGGTTGTAAGCAACAACGGTGAAGCCTTTGTCGTTCATGTTGAGGATCAAGTTTTGACCCTTTTGCCAAAATCACATCGTGCAACAACTGCTATGCATAGATATCTTACCATGACGGCGAGACCGATGAGGCCGATATCACCTCTGCAGGAGAGAGGGGTTAGCGCATTCATGCTACACAATCGTCATCATGGATGGGTAGGACGCACACTGGGGCCGACATTGTATGTGTATGAAAGATGTGGTTAAGGAAGAAGAGGGGATGATGGAATTGTGAAGGAAAGATGGGTTGCAACCTCGATGGATTAACTAGATTAAGAGTCCAACCGGAGGGCAATGGCGTGAGACTCCACATATCAATTTCCTCCCATGCTCTGAATCAGCCAAATGGATGGCGATGATCTGGATCACAGCCCAATGGCTCAATTCACTTAGTATGATAACAGAAACTTCGAGACCAAGTAAAATCTCCAAAATCGCCGGCGTAATTCTCGCAAAGATTTCTACACCACCAGTGGCAGAAGCACGTAGTGTACTACGTGAGTTTTCGCTAACGCGAAACCACATTCAGCTTAGTTGGGGCGCATCCTTCGAAACGCGTCTTGGTTAGTGCGTATGAGTGACAGATGGGCTCGTGGGCAATATTGATCGACAGCGAGAGAAAATTACATGTTCGACTGCGAAAACAAATGTTTGAGACTCACCGACGATCCCACACAGCATATCGTGGTGAGGACAAGGCTGCCGCCAGAAGTGAAAGTCTTCAATTGAGCCAATAGCAACCTGGTCGATCCGGAGACTTTCATGTTGTCTTTCCCAGTCCTTTAGCGCGCCTAACGAACGCGTGGGCCGGAACCGTGTCTTCTCTAAAGTAACCATTACCACGGAACAACACGTCCATCTTGCAACGAGGGCAAATCTTGCTTCCTAAATTTACTCTGGGACAAGAACATAGCTTATAGAGCTTCTAGTTATAGATATAACTGCTCACTGTGCCTGCGTTTCGACAACGCCAATCCCATTATTGGCACACGAGCGCGAGTGGCACATGTCATCTGCTCGACAGTCTTTCCCTCTCTCCATCGATACGGCCCAGAAACCGGGAGTAGTGTGCGAAGGATGGGTCCTCAAGAAGAGAAGGAAAAAGATGCAAGGTATATTTCTCGACCCTGACCTCCCTTCCCAGCTCATGGAACTCCGGTCATCGTGTAGGCTTTGCACGGAGGTACTTTGTCCTCGACCAGTCGGGATCCTTGTCCTACTCCATCGATCCAAAACGTCCCATACGTGACCAGATATTCCTCCCTCATGCTGCATTGTCCACTGCTGTTGGTCGTAAAGATATACACGTAGACTCAAGTAATGCCACGTTTCATATCAAGTGTTTGACCGCAGATGACTTCAATACATGGTTAACCGCAATAAGGTGAATCAGGGTTCTGGAATTCTAACGTGTTTGACACTGAGAGTGGCACGCGTAGACAGTTTGTCGTTCCCGAAGGGCGACGGTCTCTTGCAGGAAAGATCACACCCCGGCTGAGTCAATCCCAGTTTAATAGATCTGGAATTATCGCTGAAGATATTGGCTCTGTATGTACTCACCCCATTGTCCAGCATAAATGCACGTCGCTGACGCGCTCAACAGTCAATATCTGACTTGGAAGCTGCTTTCGCCGCCCTCCAATCCGAAAGTACGCATGAGAGGAGTCACCCTTCACTGAAGTCCAAGTCAGAGAAGGATAAGCATCATCCGAAAGATGTCTTCAACATGTTTAAAAAATGTGTTCCTCCATCCTTCCTTTGGATCATTGCATTTGTTGACCCAAATCCTTTCAGCCCACCAAGTGAATGAGGATGGCTTGCTACCAAAAAGCAACATTGATTCTCCTTTGAACATGCGCTTTCAACAAATCAATACAGCCCTTGCGTCTCTTAAATCACAGCATGCTGCCCTACTCAAGTCCTTAGCGCATGATGTCACAGCACCACCAACAGCTCGCGGCTCTCCTCTTCCTCCTACCACAGAAGAAAAGGAAGAAGAACCCCTCTCAGCTTCACGGTTCAATACCGCACTTACCCGTAGATCAAACTTGGCGATCTCTATGTCGAGTCTGAGCGACAGCGCGCATAACGAATGGTTTGACGCCGAAGAGGATCTAGGCGAGGAGTTTTTCCTGGACGTGCCCAAAGCAGACGAAGAGAGGGAGCCCATGGTCCCCCAATCCGAAACTAGCAGCTTAATTCACACCATATCTAGCGATGAGGAAGAACATTCCCCACCTCTAGTCCATGATACAGATCCCTTCGTGAACGCCAGTCAGGTGGTGCGACGGACGCGCTTACCTTCGGGACCGATCGGTGACGAGGGCAGTTTGTTCGCCATTCTCAAGAACAATGTCGGAAAGGTGACTTTTGGTGTTTTGAATACTAATGGTCCATGGTTGATAAATTTGTCGAAGGACTTGTCTACAATCGCATTTCCTGTATCGTTCAACGAGCCCCTGACTTTGTTACAACGCACAGCAGAAGAGCTGGAATATTATAACTTGCTACATCAAGCAACTGAGGCTAAGGATCCCACTCAACGCTTATGCTTCGTTGCCGCGTTTGCCGTGTCCGGGTATGCGCACACAAGATATCGGACCGGTCGCAAAGGCTTGTAAGTTAGGCACAGTATTTTATTTGTTCCGTTGGCCCTAACAACTCGGTTAGCAATCCCATGCTCGCTGAAACGTTCGAAGATGTGCGAATGAAGTTCCTGGCTGAGAAGGTGTCCCACAATCCTGTCGTAATTGCATACCACGCAGAAGGCAAAGGCTGGGAATTGAACGCAACTTCGGCCGGGAAGACCAAGTTTTGGGGTGAGGATCATACCTGATAGCGGTGCCGGTGGTTGACGTGCTTGGTTTAAATATAGGCAAGAGCTTGGAAATCATTCCCCTTGGGACAACGCGGCTGAAGATTGGGAATGACAAGTATGAATGGTGAGCAATGGTTCATCGTGCCTTGTCCGTGTAAAACCCTGACACTGGCAGGAACAAACCTTCATCATTTATGCGAAACTTGATGATGGGCACAAAGTACTTGGAACACTGTGGCAAGATGACCATCGAGAACACAACGACTGGTGCAACGTGCGTCCTTGACTTCAAGCAAAGCGGGTATTGGGGTGCATCGAATGAAGTCTCTGGTATGATTTTATCTCCATCCCGTGATGTAGCTGCCCGCATAGAAGGCAAATGGGACGAACAAATCGCGCAAGCACTCGACTCTTCCTACCTGCACGTCCTCTGGCGCGTCGCTCCATTCCCGAAGGAGTCCCCTCAATACTATGGCTTTACTGCGTTCGGGATGACTTTGAACGAGATCACGAGCGATCTTGAAGGCCGTCTGCCTCCTACGGATTCGCGGTTCCGACCCGATGTGCGTGCACTGGAATGTGGGAACGACGATGAGGCGGAAGCTCAGAAGACGCGTGTTGAGGAGATGCAGAGAGACAGGCGGAGACGTGGCGTAAATAGGGCTCCAAGGTGGTTTAAGCAGGACGGGGATGAGTGGACATATGTCGGAGGGTATTGGGAAGCCAGGGCAAAGGGGTGGAAGACTCCAGTCGAGCCACTTTGGTGATGCCAGGACTCATTGACATTGCATCTCTGTTTACACGAGGCTTGGACAGTTGCCATTCAACATGGAACCAGGTGATTACTGATTGGCAGGAAACCTACTAATCGGTTTTGAGTACTAGTTGTATAGATCAAGTATCCACATTTAATATGTCAATAATATCACCCCAAGGACGCCCCTTCAGTCGGCTCTTCGCCGATCATATTGTGTTTGCAATGGACTGTTGACTGTGCGCAAAGGGATCAATCCGGAGTTCGAGCTTTGGCTTGTCAAGTATGGTTCGTGCTAGCGTCAATCCTTGACGGCTATGTATTTAATGTAGTTGCATATATGGATCGCAAATGAAACTATCTTCGATTCACTGGCCACAACGAACGGTTTGGTTGGAACACAAAGTAGATGCAAGGGATGCACTGACAGTGGCTTTTGAATATATTGAGAAGTCGGACCTCGACGATGCAACGATGCGGCAGCACGAGGACTTCGTGCACTTGAGCATCATCCGAGTCGGAGGGACAACCTGAAAGCGTCTCAAAGACTCATCCTCGTGTAATGGGGAATCTACGTACACTCTCTCCAAGTGCTTGTGACAAACATCGTTGTATGATCCAGCTACACGAATAATGCGTGGTCTTTAACTGTCATACATGCGAGACGTACATCATCAAAGCAAACAGGCGTATTTCACGAAGGCCCAGAAGGCTTCTCGCCAGTTGTTCACAATTGCCCAATGGATTGCGGTATGACACAGGATATGGTCTTTCTAGAGGTCGGAGAAGGGAGAGCAGGAATTGAGTTCAATTTATACTTTGTGTGACAGATTCAGTGCACGTGTAGGGTAAGTACTACCAGATTAGATCGGAGTCGACGGCATCCAGAAATGATCAAAAATTTGGCAAACCGAACCGAATACGGAAAACGTGTTCTCTTCAATATAAGCAAGCAGGGTGACGAGGGCAGCAGAGCATGAAGATGCTCTCAACAACACTGCGGAACAGTGTCCTCGCTACAGGACCCACATTCCGGCGAAGTCTGGCAACGCACGCGCCGTTTTATGAAAAGGACTGTTCTTCCATCACCCCACCTTATGCTCAGCTTATTGGAAAATGGGAATACGTTCGGGAGCTCCTGAATAACCGTCCTCTGACTTTGGCTGAAAAGATATTGTACAGTCATCTCAATGACCCGGAGAAGAGCTTGTCTGGAGGAGGGAAGATCAGGGGAGAAAGCTACCTGCAGCTCACTCCTCAGCGAGTCGCAATGCAGGACGCTTCTGCCCAGTATGTTATTTATCGCAAGTTATTCTGAGCCATTCTTGATCATGTACTCGTTTATAGAATGGCTTTGTATGCATCATATTTATTCTTGGTGCAGATATTGTGATTTGACGTTCCTGGCAGGCTCCAGTTCATGAGTGCCGGTCTCTCTCGATGCGCTGTTCCAACCAGCATACACTGTGACCATCTCATTCAAGCCATCGATGGTGCAGAATCAGACTTGAAGGTATGGTTCTGTCCTCAGAACAGCACTTGTTGCTCATGAGAAGGACACAAGCGGTCGATTGCTTCCAATAAAGAGGTGTTCGATTTCCTCGAAAGTGCTGCTCGCAAGTACGGCATAGAATTTTGGAAACCTGGCTCTGGTATCATTCATCAGATCGTACTCGAGAACTATGCTGCTCCAGGAATGCTCATGTGAGTGCATCCGTGTTATATGCATTATGTGTTTTGAAGAAGTCAATAAACAGGCTAGGCACAGGTGAGTAACCTTGCAAAGACTTGGGTCTTTGGGCTGATGTAGTGGTAGATTCACACACGCCTAATGCCGGAGGGCTCGGTCTGCTTGCCATTGGTGTTGGAGGTGCTGATGCGGTTGACGCCATGACTGGAACTCCTTGGGAACTGAAGGCCCCTCAGGTTGTTGGTGAGATAATTTCGATCACATTTGCGCAGTTTCTTTTAACAGTATTGATGTCAGGCATACACTTGACTGGGAAACTCAGTGGGTGGGCAACGCCTAAGGACTTGATCCTTCACCTTGCTGGAAAATTGACAGTCCGGGTGAGGAAACTATCAACTTTCGAAAATTAGTAACGAACACATACATAGGGAGGCACTGGACGTATTTTGGAGTACTTTGGCCCTGGTGTGGCCAACCAATCGTGTACAGGTGAACTAAAACCAAGAATGTAGGTTAACTTTACACTGATCAGGATTCCATGCTAGGTCTCGCTACGGTTGCTAATATGGGAGCTGAAGTCGGTGCTACTACCTCTACTTTCCCTTACACGGAAAACATGCGCGCGTACTTGAATGCAACAGGACGTGCACCTGTTGCTCGCGCTGCTGACAAGGCTGCGTCAATGGGCTTCCTGAATGCCGATGACGGTGCTGAGTATGACGAAGTCATTGAAATAGTATGGCCGTCCTTTATTCGGCGGAGTAGGTATCTTATTCGCATCTACAGAACTTGTCCGAGCTTGAACCAACTATTAACGGTCCTTTCACTCCTGATTTGGCAACACCTTTATCGAAATTCGGGTCTTTCGTGAAAGAACAGGGTTGGAAGGACGAGCTTTCCGCTGGCCTTATCGGTTCGTGCACTAATAGCTCATACGAAGACATGGTAAGTTGTTTTTGGTTTGATTACACACCGCTGACCCGATGTAGACGCGAGTAGCGGAGCTGGCTAAACAAGCAAAGGCTGCTGGCCTGGTCACCAAGGTTCCATTCCTTTGCACTCCCGGTTCTGAACAAATTCGTGCAACTATGGAGCGCGATGGCGTTACAAACACTTTGGAAGATGTTGGCGCTGTGGTCTTGGCAAATGCGTGCGGTCCTTGTATCGGTCAAGTACGAGTTACGTTTATTCCTCAGTCACAACTTTAACTTCTTCGCTTAGTGGAAACGAGATGATATGAAGGGCGAAGAAAATGGTGAGTGAATAAAGTGAATATTAATTAGACAAGCTAAACTTTTTCAAAAGCAATTTTGACATCTTTCAACCGGTAAGAAATTTGATTTTTCAACATGTGACGTTACTTATTTTCAATGACGCAGGAACTTCAAGTCTCGCAATGATGGAAACCGATTAACTATGAACTTCCTAGCGTCACCTACGATTGTGACAGCTATGGCGTTCTCTGGCTCACTGTCGTTTAATCCGATGACGGATACCCTAACTTTACCCTCTGGCAAACCGTTCAGGTTCACTCCACCCGCCGGACGGGATTTACCAATAGAAGGTTTCACTCAAGGCAACACCGACTACTATCCTTCTCCCACGCCAGAGCCACAACCAGAAACTGAGGTCATCATTCGTGCAGATTCTCAGCGTCTCGAACTGTTGGAGCCTTTCCAAAGTCATTTCGGTGACAGTGGTCTGGAACTCCCGCCCTTGAAAGTATTGATGCGCGTACGAGGAAAATGCACTACTGACCACATCTCTGCGGCTGTAAGTGAGATAGTTGTTGTTTACTCAAATCGCACAGCTAACTCACGCACAGGGCCCCTGGTTGAAATATAAGGGACATCTCACTAATATTTCTGAAAACCTTCGTGCGTCTATGCGTACTCTAAGTACATTTCGTTCTGACTATATTTGCAGTTATCACGGTGTGTCGCGCAAGCTGCCATCTTGTAAGCATAATATTCAACTTGAAAACTAATTCAGGCTGTGAACGACGAAGGGGGCGACGTGAATGTTGCATTCGACCATGATCGGGCCGCTGGCGAGACTGAGACCGACACCATTCCTGCAGTCGCAAAACGCTTTAAAGCTCGCAATCAGCCTTGGACTCTGGTCGTTGACGACAATTATGGCGAAGGCAGTGCCCGCGAGCATGCGGCACTCCAGCCTAGATTCTATGGTACGTCGCGGTATCAGGCATCGCATTCGAGCTGTTTCTGAATCGTGCTAGGGTGTGCAATGATAGTCGCAAGGTCTTTTGCTCGAATTCACGAGACTAACCTAAAGGTGAGTTGTGATTAAGCAATTATAGATTATTGGTTGAATTGGGATGCAGAAACAAGGAGTTCTTCCCCTTTGGTTCGCTGACAAGGCCGACTACTCTCGCATCGGATCAGGCGACATAGTCGAGACCATCGGCTTGGCGGACCTTATCAAGGGACGACAAAACGCCGCAGTTAAGCTCAAGGTCACCAAGCGTACCGGCGAGGTATTTGAGATACTCACAAAACACACCATGTCGGAGGATCAGTTGAAGTGGTTCTGCGCAGGTTCTGCACTCAATTTCATTCGCTCACAGATGTCATGATAAATCAATTTACGTTGTAATGTACAAATGCTGCGAGTGAATATCAATGTCACTACTTTGAACTTGTTAACGATTGTCCTAAGGAAGATAGTTGTTGAGATCCGATGTGGTCCTGTCCTTTGAGTGCGTCCAAAGTATGTTTGGCAAGAAGAACAGCAGATTCTGGCATGCCTGCGAGTTGAGCGACCTTGAGGCCATGACTATCTCGATTCACGCCTGGCCGCAGACGATGGGAGTAGGCAAAATGATTGTCCTAATAGATTTCCTGAGCAGGCATAGACATGATTTTAATTTGGCCACTTACGTCTGTCTCATCAACATCTGTACAAAAGAACCTGACTTCTTGGAAGACGCCGCCACCACGGTGACTATCGGAGTGACCAAGCATATCTGCGAGTTCATGAAAATGAGTTGCAAACAAAGCCCGACACTGATTTTGGGTGACGAGATAATGGACGGCAGCAAATGCTATCGCCAGACCATCTTTGACGGTGGTTCCACGCCCCACCTCATCCATGATGACCTGCAGCATTTTCAATCTTCATACGCGCTGAGATGATTAAACTGACAACCCACCAAACTCATCGGAGTTGCCCGACGTAGAATTTCAGCTGTTTCGAGCATCTCCACCATGAAAGTACTTCTGTCACGAAACAGATCATCCTTGGCCCCTATTCTGGAAAAGAGTTTGTCTACAACTCCGATGACAGCGTGGTCCGCGGGTACAAAGGAACCAGTTTGAGCAAGTATAGCAATCAAAGCTGCCTGTCGCAGGAAAGTTGATTTCCCTGCCATGTTCGGGCCTGTGATTATGTGAAGCCGGGAGGCACGTTCCAATACCACGGAGTTCGGGGTGAAGACTCGACCTGAAGTTAGCAGGCCGAGTTCTACGGTTGGATGTCGTCCATTGGTCACTTCATATGTCATGCTCATATGACGTAAGTAACGGCCAGGGGGATGTGCATTGAGCAACGCACTCACTTATCAGTGATAACGGGCCTCGTGAACCGTAATTCAGCTGCAAGAATCGCAAATCCGAGGGTAACATCCAATTCGTCCATAATCCGTGCATTCCTTCGAAGATGGGTCGCAAAGGCTTTGACCTGATTTTTCAAATGAACCTATGATAACACGTTTTAGATGGGACAACTGACCTCATTGCGCAACAGACTGAAAGCTTCTTTCTCAGCATTTGTGATCGCCGTCGCAGTTTCAACTAGCTGATTGCCTAGAGACGACCATAGCTACAATCAATTACTTCAAATGAGGAACTTTTCATGAAAGAGGAAGGCGGACGAACAGACCTGGTAAAAATAGGAGCTAGTCGAACCGCTCTCCGATATATTAATGAACAGCGGCGATGCTTTCACAGCGGCCTGGTCTCTCCTCGAGCGACCAATGTGGACATGCATTCCTTGCGCAGGAGAAGTCCGCAGGGTCAGAGAAGGCGCATCTACTCAACTGAGTCAATGGCGGTCCGAAGGGAAAATATGTACCCCACCATAGTCCACTTGGAGTTGACGTTCCATTTTCCTTCTTTGCTCTAGTAAATCGACGAGGTTGTTATGTAGAGATGCCAGTTGCGAAGAAAATCTAGACCATGAAACGTAAGCAACGAGGGTCTGGATCGACAATACTGCGTACTCTGGTCGAATGAAATATCTAGAGGGAATATCAAACTTGTAACCGATTTTACTAGGCCCCTCCGCGTCTGGCAGAGAGTCATCGGCGTCCTGATCTCTCGACTCGTCTGTAGTTTCAATATTTCGCACAGCCAAGTTGATTCGACTCTCAAGGTCTTGGAGATCTTCCATTCGACACAAAAGAGCATCGACGCTTGACCAATCTTCCGAAAGCAGAAAGCCTCGTTCCGAGTTTTCCATCTGCTTCTCAAGTTCCAAACGCTTGTGAATTGCACTCCAAACGTTAATCGTCTTGCTGATCGAGACCAAATCGCCAGGGTCACCTCGCCCAAGAAGGAACCTCTGAACGATCCGTGTTGTGTCATCGACTTCGTCCAAAAGTTGCCTGACGTCGCTGATCAAGTGTGGCCTGGCATGAAAGAAAGCAACCAATGACTGTCGAGCTTGTATTTCTTTGACCGATGTGCTCGGTGAACCTAAGTGTGCATTAGGGACTTTAGAATTCACTTTAAATAACAAACACTTACACAACCATCGCGCCAGTAAACGTGTTCCGCTGCGTGTTACAGTCCTTTTGACGATGCTCAACAAGCTACCCGTCGTGCCACCTTCTCGCGTGCTTTCCCTAATTTCAAGTGCCTTGATAGTGTGAGAGTCGATTTGCATGCGATCCATGTTGCCTTCGCGGCTCGGCATTGAGAGACTTGGCATATGCTCTAACAAGTGAGTGTGCAGAAAGTTGGTAAGAATTGTGATAGCGGATGACTCCTCGAGTGAATACGCGGATGGAACAGAAGCCAAGTCTCCTTCCAGTTTGTTGAGTTCATCTGGAGTAGCCGCAGTCTCGGGCGAATCCTTCACCAAGGCGCCTTGAGAGGACGTAGCGTACGAAACAAAGCAACCTTCATCCACAAGCAGCTGATGAACGGGATGCGAGAAGTTGGCTTGGAGCTTATCCTCTAGGACAACCTCGCGCGGACATATCCTCGCCAGGTCGTCCTTCAGAGCCTCCCTAGACGACATCTTTGCGAAAAATTCACCTGTAGAAACGTCGATCCAGGCTAATCCTATAGGAGTGGCATCCATTTCTTCTACTGTACCATCAACGCTGATGGACAATAAATAATTGTTTTCAAACTGGTTGATAAATGGCTCATCGATGAGCGTTCCAGGGGTTATCACGCGAGCCACTCGTCTATCGAACTCGAATTTCTGGCCTGACGCGGAATACCGAGGAAATTCTTCGCACATCGCGACGAATCGTTTATTTTGTTGGACGAGCACTTTGAGGTATTTGTCCAGATGCATCAATGGGAAACCGCACATGGCGATACTTTGCTTGTCCCAGACGCGAGAGGTCAGCTTGATGTTTAGTAGACGAGCGACCTCAATTGCTTGATCAAAATAGGACTGCGGCAGAAACAGTTAAGCGAAGCTCATCTAAGCAGAGGGGGCGTGCCGCACTTCGTAAAACTGACCAACACGAGTTAGGAGGATGCAATGAGGAAATTTAGCAAGGTTGTTCAGGATCTCAGTGGCAAGCATGTTCCGCGGCTGTTTTGGAGGTGGGGTATTGTCTGCCGAGTCCACCTTTGTTTTTCGACGCCGGCGAGTCACTGTTGGAGTGTCGGTAGCTGCGGGGATGTGTCACTCTGCAGTCGATCAGCTGGGGGGGGCGAACGTACCTGCGTTGGCGACAAGAGAACTTTCAGAGGCTGCTGCTTTTCGTCGACCACTGCGTTTTCTGGGCAGTTCTTTCTCAACTGCACTACCTTGCTGTGATGAGGCATCCAAACCTTGTGTGCTTTTTACGCTCCTATCAAGTGAATCGGAGGAAAGCTCCGTGATGTTCAAGTGAGAAGCTGGATGGACCACATGCGCATTTACTTTTCATAAGAAATATCACAAATACTAATCTGAATTGCGCACAAGAGGGGATTACGGGATCATTAGGGACGCTCGCGTTACTTGGGCTCTGCAGCTTGGCAGAAGGAGACAAAAGCGAATGCTCGTCCGCCACGACGCGTCGCTTCGGCAGCTCTGAAAACTTCTTCCTTGTGATGGTCACCGAGGGGTGCGAAGCCTTGACAGTGACCGCGTCGTCGACACAAGACACGAAACCTGAATGAAAAGGGTGCGTCTGGAAGTAAAGCAGTAGCTTCCGTCTACCATAACAAGAGGTGTGGCGACATGCTGTACTAAGAACCACCATTCAAAAGCGCGTCAGTTATTTTTGATGCAAAGCAACAAAAAAACTGCAATTGTAGAGAAGTGGTCGCGGGTGCTCAGTATTCGGACCCGTCGCGACGGTGGCGCGGCTGGGCGGAGTTTTAATAGGACGAGGTCAACTTTCCCCTTCGTCTCTGTTTTGCTCTGCACGCAAGTGAAGCAACCCAAAACTCAAACTTTCCACAAAATGTCTTTCGCCGGCAGACGCAGAGGAAACAAGGTCAAGAAGGGTGTCCAGTTCACCCTGATGGTCGTTGGTTAGTCGTTCTTTCCAGGTGTCATTTCGACTTGTTCGGTGTTTGTTGACCCGATTTTCCCAACGTGTTGCAGGTGCCTCTGGAACTGGCCGTACGACCTTTGTGAACACCCTTTGCGAGTCCGAGGTCCTGGCGCACAAGGTCTCTGACAACCCAGATACCGCGCACATCGAGGAGGGTATCAGGATTAAGCCTGCCAATGTCGGTCAGTTGCACCAACCATGTGTTGTTTACATCTTATTCAAACGTGTCATGCATTGTCACAGAATTGGAGGAGGATGGTGTTCGCATTGCCCTTACCATTGTTGACACTCCTGGTTTCGGGGACAACATCGACAATGAGTTTGCGTTCGTATATAACCATCCCTACATATCTCACTGAATAACGTTTGGTTTTAGCTTCCAAGAAATCGTTGGCTACCTCGAGCGTCAATACGACGACATTTTGGCTGAGGAGTCTCGTATCAAGCGTAACCCTCGCTTCAGGGATAACCGTGTGCATGCGCTCTTGTACTTCATCCCTCCGACGGGTCACTCGTACGCATGTTTTTGTGCATTATATTGATATAGTCGGCTAACTGGGTCATGATGTAGCCTGAGGGAGATGGACATCGAGCTGATGCGCCGTCTTTCGCCTCGTGTTAACGTGATTCCTGTTATTGGAAAAGCAGATTCCTTGACACCCAGCGAGCTTCGAGGATTCAAGAAGCGGGTTCGTTTCCCCGTGTTCCATTTTTTGGTCTATGTTGACGTGACGACGTAGATCATGGAAGATATCGAGCACTATGACATTCCTGTCTACAACTTCCCTTACGACGTGGAGGAGGACGACGAGGAAACCATCCAGGACAATAGCGAGTTGCGGGTATGTGACGTAATTTGAGTCTAAGCCGGTTATTTACGTAAATGACACAGGCGCTACTTCCTTTTGCCATCATCGGTTCGGAGGAGGAAATCGAGTTCGACGGGCAACCGGTACGCGCCAGGATATACCCTTGGGGTATTGCGGAAGTCGACAACCCAAAACATTCTGACTTTAGCAGATTACGGAGTGCATTGTTGAAGTAAGTGTTATCTAGCGTTTTGTAGAAAATGCTAAAGGAATCGGTTTAGCTCTCACCTTGGCGATTTGAAGTCACTGACGCATGACGTGCTTTACGAGACTTACCGTACTGAGAAGCTTTCTCGGACAGTGCACGCGGACACACAGTGAGAATATTGATTTGATGCCGAAATCCACGCTAATCAATAAAATTCGGTAGCGATTCTTCTATTCTCCCAGAAGAGCTGGCGACCCAAAGCGTGCGCCTGAAGGAAGAGCAGCTTCGCAGGGAAGAGGAGAAAGTAGGTGATAATACGCAGTTGATTTTGATTGTGCTGACAAACTATTCTCGTGGACGAATAGCTTCGTGAGATCGAACTCAAAGTTCAACGAGAGATCAACGAAAAGCGACAGGAGCTTCTGGCAAAAGAGGAATCGCTCAGGTAAGTTTCTATGGAAATGTGATGAGTGAAAGTTTTGAGCTGATGTAAATATGAATTAGAAATCTGGAGAGTCGTCTTGTTGCTCAAGGGTCTCAGGCAGAATTCCGGGACTGACAGTAGGTGCATGGTCAGATATGTTGGGCACTGTGGTCGACAATTATACCCTCCGTGTGTGCAAATCCTTCCTCACTTGTCCGTCCGCTCGTTTTCTGTCTACACTGCGATTTTATATATACCGGATAATCCATTGCCATTCCTTACGCGAAATTTACCCAGCTTTCGAGGCTTCTTGACAGTTCGTAATCGTTTTTTAGTGGAAATGCATTCGAAGAGACATTTGCTGCTTTACGTTTTCCAAATATTTTTTGTGTGTTGAGTTTGTAACCCGCGGATGTGACTGCGGGAGTGAGTGAGACTAGGACTACCAAACTCGGATCGCGACATTATTGTTGAGCACGTTGGTGGATTGAACTTTGTGGACGACTACGCTCTTTCGGTTTCGGTTTCGGTTCTTGATAGTTGGCCATAGGGAGATATCTTGGGAGAGATATCTTGATAGTTGCACTGACATCTTGTTTCAGGTTGATTTAGGTGAAACTCATTGATCAACATCATAATTTTCAATACGAGGAGCTTTGCTCATCGAGCTCTCCGTCATGGAACCCGAGTTCAACACTCGACCACTCTCTATAATTCATCGTCCACGTCAATCCCAAGATCATGCGTCTCCTCCCTCCTCGCCTGTACCTCCTCCTTCATCATTCAGCCTTACATCTCGTCGTCGCTCTTCCGCTGCCAACTTTCCTCCTGCAGGTCCACCACCGAATCAACCAATTCCAAGTCTTCCATCAGCTCAAATCTACCATCCTGATGATGTTGAACCTTCTTCCGAAGAACTTCCATACACCACAAGACACAGGTCAAGCACCAGTGGTAGTGGACCTAGTCACACCAATAATGGTAGACCTTCAGCCTCTGCAAATCTCGCTGCAATAGCCGCGTTTCAAACAAGGCAAGCCTCTACTTCCGCGTTCAACAGTCCGCAGCCTTCTTCTAGCACCGTCGCACATGACCCTGGTCTTTTATCCGACCCCCCGCATAGATCCATCCTTCAGCCCACGTCATCTTCACACCACCATGATATCGTTCCTGACCGTCTCTTGTTGTCACCGACTCAGCCTCGCACACCGTCCCAATCTCGCCCATCTTCAAGACGCGCACTCACAAGAGCCTTGGAACTCGCCCGTGAAGCAGTTCAGCTAGACTCCACCAATGATGATCCCCATGCTGCTGTCATGGCATACGGTCGAAGTGTCGCTTTGCTCAGTGAAGTTATGGAGCGAGTGAGAAGAGGTGAAGACAGCACAGAGCGTCCAAGACGAAATGGCAGACGGAGAAGTGTAGTCGCACAAGAAGAAGAAGTCAGACGTCTAAAATCAATAGTAAGAAATTTACTCATTCTAGTCGCGAATTCATCCTGATTTCATTTTATTCCTTTCAGCACGACACATATGCCGATCGCATGAACATTCTCAGCTTGATATACAGTATACCTCCCATACCGCATTCCCCATCATCTGTGTACGCCCCTTCCACATCCACGGAGTCCACACAACCTGGATCACCATCTTCTCTTTCACCCACTTCCGACTCTCACAGAATCTCCTCGTATCCTACAGAACACACCCAAGACGAGCCTCAGCACGTCGGAGCACTTAACAATCACCATGATGACGATAATGATGGTCATGAAGGCATTGGAGCTGCCCTTCTCAATGCTACTTATCTGTCCACCGAATTCGGTCAAAGAACCAATGGCATATCACCTCAACATCCTTATGCCGCACCTGTGTCACCTCTTTCATCATCTGGTCCACAGGATTCCAATAATTCTCTTAACCGAACCGCAACCCTTCCGGCGAACCGCACCCAATATACCCCATCAGTCACTGGCCGACCTCGAGCAGCTTCTACTTTTCCTCCCGCCGCTCCGCCTCCTGCATTGTCTCCTCTACCATCACCACCAGACTCTGCCGTACCCGTTATGTCCGCAACGATGCCTTCGCAGACCAACAGGTTCCTAGAAACTACCTGCCCACGCGGAAACTCAAATGGACACAGACGAACAGGCTCAGGAACTAGACTGACTGCCGTTACTGAAGAGGGGGTCAGGATTGAGAGTCTTCCCGCTCCTGAGTGTCTGGACAATCAAGACCTTACGGCTTCCTTACCCCGACGGCCTGACACGCCACGTACTGCAATTCGGGAGTCTCACCCACTGCCTCCACTTCCTTCACCCACAGCCACATCATACTCTGTACGATCTCCTGAATCGCCAGCACAACAAGTAATTGCTCCACGAGTCCGGGGAGAGTCGATGAGCGTGATCAGTGGTCAACAATTGATCAACGCCTCCCTGGCGATGGGTACGATTCATCAGAGACGCACTAAAATGTCTGCCCCCCCTTCGACTGGCAGCCCTTCGCCTACTGAGTCACCTTCACCGTCAACGTTCTCTCTTCCTGCCCCAAAGCCTACCGGGTCACCGGTACCCCCTAACGCAGTACCTCTCGTAGTTGGACGAAATCGCGCATCCTCACAGCCAGGACGAAGGCCTTCTGTAGCCAATGGTCGTATCTCGCCGTTCGATGCTCAGCGACCTCCTTTACCACACACAGCAGGGCTCAACGGACTAATTCCCCGTAAAATGTCCAATCCCTCCAAGTTGCAGCAAAATATCAGTATTAACATCCCACAACTGCCGCAATTGACTGTGCAGGCAGAATTATTGTCGCCGTCTCTAACATTAGCGTTGGTACCTCCACCAGCCCTGATATCCAATTTGCCGACTACACCCACTTCTCCGCTTCCACCCGCTCCACCCGCTGACAGCCAAAGAAAGCCGTATCATATGATGGCGCTCCTTGCGAATACTATGACCTCAAAGTCTGGTGGTTATATTACCAGACGATTGCACGTGCCACAGGAGGTTTGGTCACAAGGAGGGGCTAAGCTCACCAACATACCAGAAAAAGTCCGTGTTGTAGAAGTGCTCTGCTCAGCCCTGGAGGAGATGCAGCAATGCAGCTTTGAGTCCTTTGGCGCGAGCGTCGGCAGTGGACTAGCTTTAGGCATCGGTAGTGTGACTCGCAAGGAAGCTGAGACATGGGTAGGCAAGTTAGAGGAGTTCTCCTTGATATGCGACAGTGTCGTTGCGAACTTTGGCAAGAAACTCAGTGTGGGCGAAGGTTTTGTGGTCAAGAAAAGTGGTGGAGTAAGTTTTTGGATGGTTCGTTTCATCTTTGTGGGTTGACGCTTTACGTGTTTCCTCAGGTAACATCATGGGGAGGCAAACTTACTCGACAGATTGACAAGTTTACCAATGGAAAAAAGTTTGTCTCTCTCTTGCTTTAGTTGTGTCCTTACCTTGTATTGACATGTGAAATAATAGCCTCGATTCGCCCGCTGCCTATGTGTCTGGATTAAATAGACTGTTCACAATAGCCCAGCTCATCGATGAGCATACCAAGGCGCTGTTGTCGCAGCCCGTTGCAGCAACATACGCCGCGTTCCCTCTAGACCTCCGAGCTGCCGCAGAAGTCAAGCTAAAACGCGCCTCCGAGTTCTTTGCGAGTGTCGTATTAACATTCGTCATCCGCGACCTGGCGCAGCTGCTCGACAAGTACGCCAAGAAGTGCGAAAAGTGGCTGGCAGAATAGTGAGGAAAGCCCTCGTACCCTCAGTCTGCGAAGCTGTAATACTGTCGTGAAGCAGTATGTATTTTATTCGGGACTAGATGGGTTTACCAGAATATGTTTTATCTGACATTTTAGTGTGTTTATTCTACTTTTTTCGTTCTTTTTGCGTGTCTTTTCTGCGCCTTTTTTCTTCGTTCGGTGCACCTCTCACGTCCCCTCCCTTGCATACTATACATTACACACTTTGGAATTCTGTTCATATTGAATGTAGGCTACCAATCAATTGCTCGAACCGCCGGATGTCTCGATGTAGTCCATACAGTCAATACATACAACAAACTAGAAGAACAACAAGGTAGACAATATAGTACATGATGCAGACTAACAATCCCAAGTTTTCAGAATACAGAGGGAACCCGCCCTGCGTGGGCCTCGAAGTGTGATGACCGTACAGTCATTGGAGTTCCATATGCAGGCTCTTCTCCTTCTGGAGTTGGTGGCCTGCCCCTCAGGCGAGAAATGACCTGCATTCTCTTGACTGTGACTTGACTCAGGGAACGTTATGGAGGTGAAAAGGAAATCGACCCACTGTAGTCTGTTCGAACGTGACTATCGTGGCATTCCTCATCCGAGTCAACGAGAGGATCGGTGGTCATGACAGTATGCCAGGCATCTGAAGTCCAACAAACGAATGTTTGAGCTATGTCACATAGGAACCTGAAGAGTATCTCACGCTGCAGCATATTGCGCTCAGGGCCTGGCATACTCGATCTCCGGGATCGCGGTGGTGGTCGTGGGGTGATATTCTGCATGCTAGGTCTTCGCGCCGAGCGTATATCAGTTGGCATGCGACGATATGGGGGATCTGACGGGGAGTGTGGGCGGCGCTGGCGCTGGCGCTCGAGGATATGAGGAGGTACTGCTACGACTGAAATATGGTATGAGCAGCGGACTCGGGCAGGATAGCATCGTCACATACGTTCAGACCGTCGTTCTTCTCTGCTTGCATGTACATCTAACAGGTCTCTCGGTGTAGGATTAGCAGCTTTTCTTTTCCGAGAGGTGCTCGTAGTCGGTTGTGGACCTGGTAAATTTGGGGTGTCGTCTTCGGCTTTGATTGTAGCCCTGCTTCTCCTTTTTGCTGGGGGTTTCTTTTCAGACATGGCCGGACCCTAGGTCGTCTGAAGGACTCAGACTTGTCGTGAAGAGCCGGACGGGATGAGGCTGAACTGTTATGGCGAGCGTCTTCGTACCTTGGGATTTGGTTTCCAACTTGAATCGGCTGGCTGATGCGGCAACTTGCTTGCCAAGTCTCATGCAGCGCCTATCGCCTGGACCCTGGAATAAAGGCTAATATGAATCCTTTTAAATTCCGTGCATGTGCCGTCCCCATTCATAGTGGATTTTTGTTTCCGTTGCTATGCAATGGCGTAGGTAAGTTTCAGTATTTCCTGAAGCTAGCGCTCAGGCTGATGTCCGAGCCATTGTCTTCTTAGCATTTTCATCATTAACCGGCCGTGCACTGCTGTGCGGCGAAAAACAGCTCTGTTCATGTTATTTTTGGGCTGGGGCATCTCACACAGGCATGCGGTGCAATTCCAGCAAGTGCCTATCTCTAGTTCAGCCGTGCAAACTCCAGGGTCAGCCGCATGTCGCGCTCGCCGCTGGACGTAACCTGAAATTCGTCGTACACACTGGTGCAAAACACAACGAGGGTGCGCATCATTGTGGGTCGACCTATGCTTAATTCTGGAGGACAGTCTTGCAACGCTTCACTTCAAGTTCTTGCTATTTTCTCTAGGCTGTGGCCTCAAATGATTCATCAATTCTGTGTCTGTCTTGGCCTCCCAGGGAAGCTGTGCATCCCACAAATAGGTGATTGTCTGCCATGCTATAACGAGGCCGGGTCTTTCGATCCTCTCCACCGATTGTGGGGAAACCCTGCCTTCATTTTCATCTTCTTCATCATTTTCATCTTCTTCTTCTTTTATTCTTTTATTTCGTTCTTGAGCTCTGGAGCTTAGCGCCAGGGAGATGCTGCGCACCTTCACTCGCTTTTTCAACTTCAACTTCGTAATTTATACTTTGTATTTCATTTCCTTGTCTAATATTCTTTCCTGGTCCTTCCACTGTGTCCAAGCTGCTCCCGTGCGTGTTTCGGTTGGTCCAGAAGAACGGGAATTTGGCATATTCTTGAAGGCGCCTGGACATAGCTTAGCTACTGTCGCTGGCCAAATTTATGGTATGTATCCTTCGAAAATGAATGAATACAGACGATTTTACATCTGCAGTTTTTAAAAAACTTAACGGCTTGCATCATGTAGCTAGAGATTCAAGACTCGATGACGATATCGTCTCAGCCTCTGACAGTAAGTACATATTATCTGTCCGTATATTCTTCTGACCCTGTGATAATTCCATAGCAACGTCGGCGATGCCATTCGCGAGCACTGAAGCTACGGCGACTCCCTCTAGTCCATCGTCATCGACATTAGATTCGAGCATGAGCACGCCCTGGACGAGTCCAAGCACTACTTCGTCTTGTACGCCAGTGGCGTCATCAAGCTCATTTTGGTTGGGGACTGGGGTGCCATCTGCATCATCAGACATATCGCCTCCTACTGCTTCACCTGTCGTCGTGCCATCAGTAACACCGGTGGTAACCAGTCCTCCTCCGATTTCGGCCACAACCGAGGGACTGCCCCCTGCATCATCGGAAACATCTACAACTACTTTACTCCCTCCCATAGTGACTTCTCTCCAACCCCCTGTTCCTCCTGTTATTACTTCCCTCCCTCCTCCTGTTGTCGCTCTCTCTTCATCTCCTGTTGTTCCGGTACCTTCGTCAGTGACAAGAACCTTACAAAGTGCTGCTAGCCAGGCTACCGTGACATCGCCAGCTGGTCGTTTCACATCCACTATGATTGTGTCAGTCACACCCGTTACGCCAGAACCATCCCCCACAACTACGTCTACCTCGTCAGCACCTAACGCTCAGTCAAATCCAAGTTCGCAACAGGCATCGTCGTCACCGGCGTCATCGCCTTCGGCGCAAAGCGACGCTGTGTCATCGTCGCAGCTTTCAGGGTCTTTGATTGCTATTATCACAGTACTTTCATTCCTTGGCACATTGTCGTTAGTCCTTGGAGTCATTGTCTTCTTTCGCACCAGACATCGTCGTATTATCCAGACACGACTTCTTGAAGAGCGCCAACCCTCGCCACCGAACTTGTCTTCGAGGTTTTCTGTCTCAACCACAGGATCAATGGAGCAATCTAGGCGCTTTACACTTTTTAATTCGAGACCACCTAGTATGACAAGGAGTTTACTTCCTCGTCCCACCAATCCGAATGATGGTATGACGTCAGCAACTACACCTTTAGTGTAGCTCCAGGGTCTTCCCGATGGCAGTCTTGAGACAGAGTCATGAGGTCTCTGGAGTGGTTGTAACACGAGGGAAGGGATTTCACAACGACTCCTTACTTATTGAGAGACATTACTTTTTTACATTCCTTGTTGGCGTCTACAACACGTATTAATAATGACGTTTAAACAACAAATTATACCCAAGGTATCAAGTGCAAGGAAGGCAAAGTACAGTGAGATCCTTCCGATGAGCGAACGTGGGTATATACAGGAAACGGAAATGCATATCGCAAGGGGAATCATTGGGTTATGGAAGCGTGAATTAGTGTAGATGTAAGCGGAAGGAAGAGAAGGTTGTGTGAAAAGTTGTCCCTCCAAAGCAAGTAAAAGAAAACAAAGATGCAAGGCGAAAACGACATCACCAGAACTCTCTGACTCGCTCTAAAACCTCCACGACAACCGAGCTCTTATACATGAGAGCATGGTCAGCACCTTTTACGACTTTGACGTGACAACGATCTTCCCCCATCGCCTTTTCCATCCACCTCACGGCATTTTCAGCAATCTTCTCGTCCCTATCTCCGTACCAAACCTGGACCTTGTGAGGGAAGTCGCTGTACGAGAAGCCCCAAGGACGATTGTCGTGATTGAGGATCTGTAGAAGGTCGCTGTGGGTCCCCTTCGAAGCTTCCGCGTGAGATGCCGCAATGAGAGCATTGGCGAGAGCAGTTTGATACGCTGTTGATGCAGTTTGGACACTTACGTGTGGAGAGGATAAAGTGCTCGCAGGAGGGGATGATGGTACGCTCGGCGGGTTTGACCTCGATACATTTGTGCTGGACGCACTGAAGGATATAGAGCGCCGGCCGGTTTGTCGAGGAAGAAGCTTGAGCGAAGGTTTATCGGAGGGCAATTCGACAAGTTTCGTTGTTTTCAAAAGGGGTGGAGGGACTGGTATGGGACTTGGTGAGGATCGAGCCTTCGTGGCATCCCAATCGATTTCACCAAGACCTAAGCCCATATCTAAAGACAACGGTTGAGGGAGCTGCGGGCTTGGGATATCGGTCTTCTTGAGTGTGTTGGGGGAGGAAGATGATTTGCCCTTGAGGGAACCCATGGATCTCAAAGTCTTGAGCGTTTTACCGACAGTTGAGGTGGGAGGAGACTCAATAGCAGGCGAAGGAGGCTGGGAAATTGCTTTTGACGCTTTCAGTCTGCCTAGAATTCCTCGAGATGATTTCCCTCTACTCTGTTGTGTCATTGAACGTGCGCCAAGCGTGCTTTGGCTCCCAAAGCGACCATCAAAATCCCGTAGATCATCATAATCACTGGACAGAACAGAACCTAAGCTCATCCGTCTCTTGGTGTTATCCGATGGGTAAATAGTATTTCTGCCGGGACTCTGAGGCCGTGAGGAAGGCTCGACTCCATTGCCAGACGATCTGCCAATCTGAAATCTGGGGGACAGCGGTGCGGTGTAACCAATTCCCCGGTAAGCGATGGTTGGCGGCTTTCCTATCATCCATGCCTGAATCTTCCACTCCGCTGCCTGCGCGGTCTTCAGAATACCATTCGGAACGTACTTGAGCCACCGGTATCCTCCTGTGCACCAGATGAGTGAAAGAATCACAAACACAGGTCCCTCCAACACTCACCGCTTTCGGAGCCGCCTATCCATGGCGCTAGCAGACAAAGGTCACCCCGAATACGATTAGGAACACGGTTCGCAAACGCCAAAGCGTATGGCGCGCCGGCAGAGTGGGCAACAATGCTGCATTCATTGATTTTTAGCTGGTCGAGAACCTCCTCAACAGCTGCTGCCCATTCCATGATGCCTCTCGCAGATTTGGAATGCGGAGTCTCAGTACGGCCTAGACCCCATCTGTACAAACGTCAGTGAGGCTGTTGTCGGTCAAGAGGCAGAAATTTACCTATCTATAGCGATCAGGCGAAGGCCAAGACAGTCTGCCATTTCATCGTACAAACCCATGACGTGTCTGACACAGCCCAAACCAAGAAATACGACCAGAGGAAAGCCATTTGGATCACCCATATCCGCAAGGCTGACGGTCAAAGGGTGATCAAGTGATGCATGAGGAAATCGTGTGAGTTTCAGCAAAGTCGTCAATCTAGCGGAGCGAAGATATTCTGCTATGGCTTGAGGCACGGATGTAGGAGAAGTGGAAATAGGAATAGGGTCCAATGAATATTGCGAATCCCGTGCTGATGCAGTCGATGAATGGGAATAAACGTCTGAGGGTGCCCCATGAAGTTGTACACTTGAGCTGTCCGACATGTTCGAAGGCATGGCAGTGAGTGGGGGAGCACGAGGGGATGCAAGTGGGGGCACGACATGTGATTTCTTCTGGTTATGGTACGTGCGGCGAACTTCATCTGCAATGCTATCAAGGGAGGACCTGCCCAACGGTTCAGCTTCTGTATCAGGCGTGAGCAGCTCAGTCTCGGATTCCTCGTTCTCAACACCATTGTTATGAGCATTAATATTGATATTACCGGACCCGTGTTTTGGAGGCTCTCTAGAGCGGTTCTGAGCAGAAGCTGGAGCGTGGTTCCGAATGATTTCTGATATAGAAGGGACAACAGTTCTTGGACGCTCTGGTGGCTGCACAAAAGGGACAGGGAGGTCATCAGCAGAGTCATCAACCTGTGCCGAAGATGTGACTTCGTACAGCCCCGAGTCAACTGTAATTGTGGACGAGGAACCTTTTCGTGAAGAACCAGGTCGCAGATGAGTGCGGCGAGTACGACGAGTGGGAGGCGATGGCCTTGGTTCATCTTCATCTTCATCTGAAGGCACGATTTTATCTTGACGTCGACTTTTCCCTCTGCCAAGAACTACACCGGGTGGAGGAGTGGGTAGAGGTGGTTGGTATAGAGGGTGATGTCTTGTATTATTACCAAACCTTGAGCGACTAGAGGAGCTTTTCCCAAAGAAGTCTTCCATCGTGAAACCATTCATCCCGTCAACCAGTGCATCCATGGCCTCCACCCCGGCAACCGGAGCTGAGACGAATACCGGAAAATGGCTGAGGGAGTAGTTCCTGATGGAAGATGAGTCTAATGGTGTTTGCGGGGGAGATTCTGCGAAACTGGAGGTTTCAACGGAAAGCCGGAGCGATGGAACGGGGGTCTCTTTCCACTTTGACTTGGTGGATGATGGACCTGTGCGTGTCCGATGACGCGAGATCCTCGGAGTGATATCACCTCCCGACAAGAAGTCGGGGACTTCAAGAGCAAGATCCACAGTTGGAAATGCGTATGAAAGCTGGGCCGCTTTCTCTTTTTCTTTGCCTTTGTCCTGATCAAACTTCCTGGAATGTTTCCGCGGAAGATCGTGAGCATGAAAAGTACGCCCAGGACTCAATTGGGACCTTGAATGAATGTCGAAGCAGTCGGGCAAGACGCGACAGGGAGCAGGGGAAGAGTGTTTAGCGTCTGAAGAAATGGTGGGTCTGTGGGCGTCACGTCTGGACGACAAGAGGGGATTGGGTTTCCGGAGAGGACGGTCAGTTCCCATACTAGTGTTTGAGTTCGACATCACGTAGGCAAAAAAAGAGCGGTGCAGGCTTGAGGCCCCGATGAATTTTACGCAAATATTCCTCCCGAGTCCTCACGGGGAACGTTCTGGGACGCTTCAAAGACCTGTTTTGTAGTGTCTAATGCTTGTATTGACTCAGCATACCAGAGCGTACCTTAAGCTCACCTCCTCCACCAACTCGTTAATCTCGTTACCGCTAACGTTGTCGGCTGTAATGGTAGAACCAACCACCGCGTGGCGCCAGTTCAGCAGAATAAAGAACCGTCCTGAGCGTCTGATGAGTAGGGTCAATTTCTGTCCTAGGTTCAAAACCTGGCAGGGAGATGGAGAATGTCTAGTGCTTGGTTTAGTGCCTATTTTCGTTGCTTGGGGCCAACAACACCGCCACCCAGAACTCAACGGTAGTACTCAGTTTCAAGTTCGGGTTGCTTTATTATCGTGGGGCAATGACTCGGACTACGGGGCTTTACGCAATTTTGATATTTACTTTAACACTGTCACCCACAAACGTCGACTGCTTCAAGTTTGAACTCCTGTGACAGTGTACGTGCTTCCAGCTGGTTTTGATAAAACTCATACGTGTAACACAATCATCAGCGTCATTGCGCACAGGCGAGCTCGCATCCAAAGGACCCCCTGATTGGGATGCGAACTATCAAACACGATGGTATAACTTCAAGTTCCTTTGGCCCATCGGGTTTGCAGAAGTGGCATTGACGTGTTCACTCGTTGGCCCGCCGGGAGCTTGGAGTGTTTTTTTTTCATCATGTCATAACACATGATCACTGGCAGGACCAGGCTCAGTAAGCCAGGCTGCCGTGACAGTGCCTGCTTGGCAACAACCATAACAGGCCTACACGTTTATTTTTAGTGCCATCTTGCTCCTGGCACGTAGGACTCCGAATTGAACCAGTGATTCGAGTCCGATTCAATAGTTGGACGCTGGTTGTTCAATAATGTTCGAACGTGCACACTGTCATATCATATACATGGGTGAGCTCGTCGTATTTTGCGCTCCAAGCGCCCATCGTCAAGAACTACCGGCTGGATCACATCTGGCCCGTAACTTTGTTCTTAGCGCCAGAAGGTTTGTCGTTCAAAGTTCAATTCGAATCCGGGCTTTTCAGGGTGCCGAACTAACGTTCAGTGAGTCAGTGACAACCCCCAAGATTCATTGTACTATCAGTGAGTTGACTGCCACCGTTGCACAACGTCCTGTCAGGTGTTCTCTGCGCAGTGCCTGAGAACTTGACTATTCAATATCTACTAATCGAGTGGATAAGCCGCCTGCAATCCTTATCATGTCGACTTCCCATTACTTATAGCGTGAGTGCCCTCAACGTAATCCTGACCTATTGCCCTTATTGAATGGCGTCCCACCCAACCTATGAAGTGCATGGAGAATCCTATGTGGATGAAAAAGCGTCGACGACCCCCGAGAAACAAGATTCGGGAGGTTCAAGAGATGTTTTCGCTGAAGATGATGTCCACCAGATTCAATACAAGACACTCAGCTGGCAGGTGCGTCTATGCTAGATTCCACGCAATAAAATCTTGATAGACGTAGGCCGTTAGCCTGCTCATGATAGCCGAAATCGTCAGCAATGGTATCTTGTCTCTCCCAAGCGCACTAGCAGTCGTTGGTGAGCCCGCTGTCCTGTGAATCTCACGAGGGGCAGCATTTTTACAAACCTTCAGGTATTGTACCCGCTGTCATCCTAATCGTGTTTCTCGGTATTTTTGGCCTGTACACTGCCAAGTTACTCATCGATTTCAAGTTGAATCATCCCAACGTGCACACCATGGGTAACAAATTCGGTTCTCAGTGGTTTTTAAATACCTGAGATTCTCTAGGTGACGCTGGGTATATCATGTTCGGACCTGTGGCTCGGGAGGTGCTTGCCTTTGGAACTGTCGCTTTCGCTGTGTTTGGTTCTGTACGTCATCGAGTCGAGTCGAATATGTCGCAACTGAATTATGCCAAACAGGGCTCTGAACTACTTTCCAGCCAGCAGGCGCTGTCAACGCTTTCGAACCAGGGCATGTGTAGCATGTATCTGGTTATTATCACTGGCGCTGTTGCTTTTTTGATTTCACTACCGCGGACACTGGATCGCTTAGCGTGGATGGGTCTTCTTAGTGCAGCAGTCATTACCCTGGCTGGTTTCATCGCAATGATTGGGGCGGGGGCGAACCCAGTCCCTGGACGGTCTCTGACAGTAACTGCCTCCACTAACTTTTTCGATGCATTCTTGGCTGTCACAAATCCTGTGGGTACCTTCTTATGTCTTCGGGTGACTTAGCGTTGCTAACCTGTTCGTAGGTTTTTGCGTATGCAGGTACGGAATTTTGTGATATTGATTAGCACTCCTAAATACTTTACTAGGACACTTCATGTATGGCTTTGTGCATGTTGTTTTTGCTGAAACTGACCTCTGATAGGTTTTTCATTCTGATATCTGAGATGCGCCGACCCGAGGACGCTATGAAGGTCAGACCGCTCCTGTACTTGATGTTGTAGCTGAAGGCGATTTTCAGGCAGCTTGGTGTCTGCAGGGTTTCGCCACAGTATTTTATGCTGTTTTCAGCATAGTCATGTATGTCTATATTGGAAACACGGTGCAGTCCCCGGCCCTCTTTTCTCTTCCACCGGCATGGGCAAAGGCAACGTTTGCCATTGCTCTCGCAAATTTCCTATTGTCAGTGATGCTTTGCTGTTTGGTCGAGTCCTTACTAGATCTTTTTCGAAAAGCTCTTCTGGGCTCTACACTCATACAGCTGCTAAGCTGGTGTTTGTTCGCATATTTCGACATTCAGAGCATGTCTATTCGCATACCTTACTCGGATGGACGATTTGGACTCTGCTGTGTTTTGCAGGCGTAGCTATCGCCGCGATTCTCGCCATCGCAGTTCCGATATTCTCCTACCTAATCGGCATTGCGGCGGCCCTCTTTGCCGCATGGTATACGTACGGTTTAGCCGGATTTTTCTGGTTGCATGACGTATATCATCTCAAGGGTGGTGTGGACGGGCTGAAACGACGACCAATTGGGACTACGATCGCAGTGCTGACAATCATTGCCGGCGCTTTCATCTGTGTCGCTGGGACTTATGTGTCGATAAAGGTCAGTCTTCGCGTCTTCGCATCTGATGCTCGTCTCATGGTGGGTGATTGATGATAGCTCATCGTCGAAGCATACGCCAACGGTCAAGTTGGGAGACCTTTCGTTTGCTAGGGGGGATTCCATTGTCTGTGTCAAGTCCTTTAAATTGTAACAAACGACCTTCTTCCAAGGCTTTGAGAATCTAATCAGTGATGTGACCGAGATCATTAATAGTCCAAATACAATTTGATTCTGACTGTCCACGATGCGCGCTGATTTGGGATATTCATATCAGTGACATCACAATCAGGGCTGCAGCGCTGCGTAATGATAAGCAGTTGCGCCCAAGCCGAACGACCTTGAGGAACGACCTTCGAGGTCGAGGTTGACGTTGAGTTTGAAGAAGGCTTGATTTATCATTTTGAAGTTGCGGTAGGTGAGCGCCCGCGATGACGCAGTTCTCAAGGGCCGAGGCCATGTATCGATGTGGAAACTCCATCGGGTATTTTCCGGATAGTTGCTTCGGATACTGGTTATAGTATACGTGTGTGGTGATTGCGTGCCAGTGAAACACGCGTGAGTTATCGTACATAGCCTATAGATGAACGCAGCATGGGAGGAGAGTTGAGAGTTCCCGACTGCGACCAGCCCACACCTCCTTTCTCTTCCACCATGACCGTCGCTGCTAGACAACATGAGCTCCCCATATTTGCACGTCCTCCAAGGACGTGGACCCAGACACTCAACAGCATCTTTTTCTTCATGCTGTTTATCCCAGGATGTTTCATGGTCCACGGGTTTCAACTTTTAATTCTACTGCCCTTGAAGCTTTTCTCTTCCAGTCCACGGGCCTGGAAGTTATATGATGAAGGCATACGGTATACGAAGGGTGCATTTGCGACACTTATGAGTGAGTAACTATGCACAACGCCAGCGAAACACTACACGTCCTGCTAGATTTGATGAACCAATGGTTCGCCCCGACACGCCTTTCCATCACCTTCGAGCGGGTAGGACCAGGGAAATTCACAGAGGAGGAGATTACACATATCGTCGAGCGCGATGCGTCTGGCAAGGTGGTAGCTTTACACCTACCGTCCAAAACTGTCGTTATCGCGAATCACCAGGTGTGTCATCCACTCTGGTCGTGTAGTATGCGCTAATTCGTTTTCAGGTCTACTCTGACTGGTGGTATGTCTGGTGCCTCACCTATTTCATGGGAACACACAAGGATGTCTTCATTGTGCTGAAGAATAGCCTGAAATGGGTTCCTCTCATTGGACCAGTACGTGGCATCCGTGAATTTGAAGCTCTTTTGCTAAATAGTGATCAAGGCAATGCAAATATTTAGGTTCATCTTTCTAGCGCGTTCATGGGCCTCTGATAGAATACAATTATCATCGAAACTCGCGAAACTCGGCCGACAAGCAGAACAAGAAGACAAGCCATTCACATTTATCCTATTTCCAGAGGGCACCCTTGTGAGTAAAGATACACGCCCTATCAGCAGGAAATATGCGGACAAGCTTGGTGTTGTACGTTTCTACTATCACTCTGGGTGAACTCGATGATGACCATGTTTTCTTCAGCCTGATCCACTAAATATTTTGCTGCCTCGATCGACGGGGCTGCATTATAGTCTTCGCTCACTTGCGCCGCGCCTGCCATCTTTGAAATTGATCGATATCACGATGGTATATCCAGGTACGTTCATGTATACTCCAGTATTCCGCTACCCATCGTTACTGCCGCTAGGCATACCGCCAAAGGGATATGGACAATCTTTCTACACACTCCGCTCGATATTCTGCGACCGCGTACCTCCGCCTATAGTGCACATGCATCTAAGAATGTTTGACGTTGCAAAGGATGTTCCCATAGGAGACATCTCAGGGACGAATCCCGCTGTGACTCCCAACGGATCTATTCATGAACCTGTCGAAGTGGACTTCCCAGATCAGGAGAAGACGGTCTTTGATGAATGGCTTAGACAGTTGTGGATGGACAAGGATGACTTTATCACGACATTCCATCGCTCAGATTGTTTCCCCTCTGGTCATCGCGGTGCTGTCGAAATCCCACTGGAACTAGGGAGTAAACGGGAGATACCGGGTGCTTTCTGTTTTCTTACTCCAGTGGCAGCATACGTATTATGGTCGAAGTTGGCACAGGCTCTTCTATGACGGGTTTTGTTGTGCTATGTTGTAATTCTGGATGTCCCTTTAATGTAATGACATGAGATGATGTAAACAATTAAGCGGACGAGGTCGAGCGGTAAGTATGATACTATACAAGTTGCAGCTCATGATTGCTGAGAGCGTTGTCCCTCTATGGTCTTGATGATGAACAAACTAGTATCCATGAAGCGGTCCACACAATTCAAGAGACAGCTCTCCTCCCCACGGGCGAAGCGAGACCCTGGAGTGCCGGTGACACATCTGCATCAAAAAATTATCAAATGAAGGACCACGAATGTCCAGACGGAGACTCACTTGTCCCAACACATGCTTGTTAGGTTGTGCACGGTGGAGTTGATACGAGCTTGAGCTTGTTCTCGTTCTAAGAATGTAGTAAGCTCTTTCTATAATAACTGTCTGAGAATCAGTGGGAGCTTTCAAGTGTAGCCACGTACTTGGGTGGCCTCGTCGAACTTGAAGTTGTCCATGGTTAGATCTGACTAGTCACTAGTCTGTGAAAACGAATTTGGTGCAAGAAAAATCAAGAATAAATTTGGAATTTATTTCCCACATTTGATTCCGCGAAGGTTGATCGATCGGCAATACCATGAACTGTTCGTCCCAGCTGGTTGGCAAGAGGACATCAATAAGTTGGGTTCATTCGTCGCAACCATTCAGGCCAACGAACATTGTTGCGATGGTTTAATTTTCTGGCGCTTGATCAGTGTTTCACCTGTACAGGCGCTCATCGACATTAATGCTGGGCCCCGTGGCACTACACGTGAGATTCTGTCAATTAAGCATACCTGCAATACAAATGGTCATCATGAATAGGAAAGATTGCTGCCTCATGTTTCCTTTCATAAGTAGTCAATCCATCTGCTGCAGCTTTTGTATCCCTCAATGGCTTCAACTTCCGACTCCCATCTCCAGCCTGCTAACTGGACCGAACCTGCTCCTCTGTATGTTTCCATCAACTCATCTAACGTACTCATTGTTCACAACGTTCTTGATGTCCTCAGCGTGGGATACCTAAGTCGTAAAGCTCTCCCCATAAAGCGCAACGACGCAGAACCACTCACACGAGAGGACGTTCAGTTCGATCTCCTTGGCCATATATTCAATGACAGGCACAAAGTTTTTACCCCCCAGGCCCCCAGCGAGGACTCCAAGGTCCACTTCTGCGATCTCTATGTCAATGCATTGTATATGTCACACAAGTGTTCCAAAGTCCTCAAAGACAAGATGGCCGAAACACCTGCCTTTGCAGTCGAGCTTGCCAAAATTTCTCTTCTGACAAATGTGGGGCGCATCAATACCACCATGGCATGTAAGTCTGCATCGTGCTTCGTCCCTTGAACGTGCTCATAATGAAGACAGTCTTTCCAGAAATGAAGACAGCTTTGCGGACTTATCATCCGGTACCCTCGCTTCAAAAGACAGATGGGAATGCTCAGGATGCCCCGCGGATCAAGAATTGTCTCAAGGCTGCTTTGCTCCCATCTGAGCTCAAGAACATGCCTCCATCTACTCCGGAAGAAATCTTGCAGAAGAGCGTACGCGAATTCATCACCATGGTTCCTCATGCAGCAGCTCATCTCCATACCGCCAGAGGGCTCGTCAACTTCCATCTACAAGTGTTGTGAATTTAATATTCGTTCTCGCGAACCATGCGGCCGTAAGCATTCTGTTTGAATTTAGTCTCCTCGTACTGATTACTCGTCAGCCGCTTGCAAGTACTCACTTCGATCCGCCCGTGAACTTCCTAGATCTTTTTTTGCCCATCAACATAGCTTCAGCTGACCGTGCGCGTGCGTTTCTATGGCTCATATTTCATTATTTGGAGGGCCCAGATCAACCAAATCCGTACGACGACGACTACTCCCGCCAAAATCCCGGCAAGGTTCCTTGGCTGCACCGTCTCACAGAAGAAGAGATGGCACAGGAAAATGTGGACACACCCGATGAAATCGAATGGGGCAAGGCGATGTCAGCACAAAGAAACCTCTTCCTGCAAAGACTTGTCCACTCTATCGAAAAGGAGAAAAAGGTCAAGGCCGCTGCATCTGCATCTAAATGTGCGAGTCAATCATTGATTAAGTTATCCGCTAACCATTAGTTTCAGTGGCTGAGTCCACTTCTGGTCGTCCAAGACCTTTCAGGTCACAGCAAGAAGGTACCAGGGACAAACCTTACATCCATTATCTCCCCCCCGACCGCGCACCCCAGATTACCCATTCTGGTATACTCTCCCTTCTTTGTACTTCTAGAGATTTCGTTCTCATATTCCTACAGTTAGCGAAGACCATAGAGTTAGCTACAGTAGCTCTCGTGGACCTCATAGAAATATGCTGCAGCGTGGGTGACGAGTATAATGATTCACGTACACTGATGGAATAGGCACCGCTAGATGCATGGCAAGTCGTCACTTCTACCGATCCCTTGGCAGACTCGGATGAAGAACTACAGGACGAACATGTCAGGCTTGACTACAGTGAGCGACAATTGGTCATCAGGCATGGTCTTAATATTGATGTTATCAAGGCAAACGTGTAGACGTCATTGCTCGATTGCGTGGGCGGCCCCCATCACCACTTCCAGATCTGCTGCCATCGGCCAGCAGCGCTGGTTCATACCCACCACCTAGCAGTATCTCTGATACCCGTGAACACCGGTGGCGAACGGTGGAATCATGGAAGTAGTTCGCAGACACGCGTCCCACGGACAAAAGGAGGTATTTAGGTACCGACAGCCCTTGTGTGCATACCCATACCCAAAGGGGTACACTCCTTCTGAAAACTTGTATTCATACTAGTAAAAACAACTAATGGCAACACGTAAATGATAGTGTGTGTGAGCGTAGGCAGTGATGTCGAAGGAGTGCACGTGTATCAGACGGGCTCGCAATCGCGCAACGCGGTTGGGTAAGAAGTAAAAGAAGCAGCGGATTTGTGTAGATGGTTACGCAATCCTGTGTCATCAAGACATGCGGCGGCGTACTCTATACTAAGGAGAAGACTATAGGGAGTAGTAGGTCCAATAAGTTTGTCCGTGGAAATAACTGCACGGCAGCACCAAGATAAAGTCCAAAATATCCGGGTTTTCAGAAAGCCCCAGGCAACAGCAGATTTGGATGCTCGAAGCCAGAGCGTTGTCTTAGCTGCATCTCTGCGGGAGCGCTGTGTCTCTTTGACCTAGGCTGATGGTTTGCAAGGCATGGGGGAGGAGGGGACGTGCGACGTTTGATAGTGGTAATCATTTCACGAGCAGTTTTAGCTCGGCCAAGGGCGTGCATATTAGACTCAGTGAACGCGCACATCGTACCACCGCGAGCACCAGGACTGGCTATCTTGACGTTGGGGTAACAAGGAGAGCGGGGCATTGTGCTCAACCGCATATCAGAAAGAGAGTCGCTGCTCTGACGGCGCCTAACGGGCATATGTAATCTGCCGATGTTGATACTAGATTTCGTGTCCGAGACAGTTCGTGGAGTCGATGAGTTCTTGTCGCTTCTAAGGAACATGGGTAGACGGGGTGTTGCGAAGATAGGCTCATTGGTCGTCGATGGGGATGGGGGAGAATGAAGCGGTCCGACGCGGGCGATGATCTCTTCCAGTGATGGAAGTTTGCGTTTACCCAACTTCACGTCTGCCTTGGGCTTGCTGATAGGTAGACGACAATCTGCCTGTTCAAACCAGGTGCGATGCCCGGGGAGATCTTTTCCTATCCAATCATCATGCTCCTCAGCAGATGGGTAGGACAACGGTGAGCCGACGCCGAGAGATGGGAGTGTGCAATGATTAACGCCAGGGAGCTCAACAGGAGTTTTAGAAACTGTAGTGGACAACGTAGGTTCCTGAATTCTTGATAGGAAGAATGCACGACACTTGACTTTGAATAAGCGCATAACGGAATGAGATCATAACTCATTCATGACACCGATCCAATCGACTCACGTTGCTTATTTCTCTGGTTCTTAATGGCAAGTTCCTTGCGCAGATCCGGGACCTTTCTTGAACCGAGCGCAGCTCTTTTGTCACGCGACACTTCGAGAAGCAGATCAAACTGATCACGATGAATCTCCCTTGGAGGAGGACAGTCTGCAGGACGAAGGGGAGACGAATGCCTGGGAAATATGGCTGGAAAGAGATACTGGGGGCTCAACGATTGTGGGCGGTACCCGCAAACATCTTTGTCTGGGTTGCCTGCGGAGAGGAACGGGGCGCAGGGCTTTGGATATGCCGCCTTGACTGGCGAAGCAGGCGAGATGCGTATGTGAGGAATGGATGTACCGATGGCGGACAGCATAGTTTGGAAGGGCGACCGGCGCCAACAGTAAAAAGAATGAAAGGAATGGGAGTTTGTCGGGTGGACGTGGATGGAAATAAAAGGAGTAGTAAAGGTGGCAAACACGAGGAGCTTCACCACGCTCGCGAGTTGCAGAGTTGGATCTGTTAGTACATAAAGCACTCGGAGTTGCAGTGGCACACTGAATTGCTCTTGTGAGACTGCTGGTTTATCCCTTCATCCGGATTTTACTTGGCTGTATAGAACTAGCGAGTCGACAACGCTGTATCTCGTCAACAAATATGGCACTGCTTTTCCATGCCAGCTATCCAACGCCAAGCACTTCCTAGTCTGAAATGATCATCCACATAGTATCTACATTGTTACAAGGCGTGGTATCTCCTACTGATATTAATGCTGCAACGATAACAAGGGAGAAGTCATGTTTCACCAGCCTGATCTCAATTTTCAACACGACCGATCACAAGTTTTCCGCCTGAACTGCCTCCTTTTGCTTCTCGTGGAACAGCTTTTCTGCGTCAGTCCAAACCTTTGCGGTATTTCGTCGAGGAAGCTCCAAGAGTGATGGTAACAAATCACTGCTGAACTGTTCAGAAGCCTCGCGGGGCAACAGCGTTGGTAGGTGATCAATGGAGATCACTGATAGCAACGGTAGATCTTGTCTGGTACGCAAGCCAAGATATCAGCTGGTTCAGGCAACGTACCAAAGATACGCACCTGATATCAACAGGAACAGTTGGTTCGGAAAAAGTTGTATTTATACTGTAAATTGGGATGGGATTGAATGGGTTCGTCGTGTCGCAACTGACATCCACAACTACCGATAACCGTCTGTCTTGGCCGGCAGCAGTAATTTGGTCGTTGTCCAAGAAAGGCGGGATTGAAGACGACAGGTAGATGCAATTTACAAAGATATCCACGTCGAGGATTTCCTGGAATGGGCCACCTTTGGCAGTCTCAGCCATATCCCACTTTAATATGTCATCCCTACGAAGGCTTTGTTAAGATATATACCGCCTGGCTCCGCGCGATCACTCACTCAGCTAGACCGATCTTGCGGAATAAATCCACAGCTCCGCGTCCGCATCGTCCGAGGGCACCGATCACGAGAGCTTTAACGCCACTGGCACTGCCGCCGAGTGTGTTCTTGACACCTTCGATCATGGCAGTCTCATTCTCATAAGGTTCCAAACGGCCCAACTTCTCTCCTGATCGTTGTGCAGCCAAAGCGAGTGCACCAGCGGCAGCACCAGCAAAGCCAGCATGATATCCGAAGGCAGCAACACGCCGACCCGTTGCATCGGTGAGGAACTCCAGATCATAGAGTGTACCTCCTCCCTTGTAGAAGCGAGCAAGCACAGATGACCATCCTGCTTGACGTTTATAACAGTGGGCAAACTGGATGTGTGTGTGGGGCAAGGGCTCTTGAGATACTGGGAGCTCCTTCAACCCGATGATGGGGACATCTATAGGGGCAGTGGGCCATGAGTTGTTATCAACCAACGTGCAACCGACACTGCGATGAGAGTTTAGCAGACGACACTGGCTATATTATTTACACATACGCCTCGAACTCAGCGTCATCGAAAATACGTTGTTCATCGCGTTCAACACTGATTTGGAAGCCAGCATCAATCAGCTTCTTCGCCGTGGTAGGCGTGAGGGCTGAGCGACGCTCAAACTCCTTCTTTTCGCAACGAAGCCAGAGGTGTTGGGTAGACATTTGATCACGGTGTACACGCTTGTTTGTTCTGACTAGGACGAGTATTTGACTTGAACTAGAAGAAGACTCAAGGTGACTCGCGATCGGAGTCAAAGAACTTTAATTTTAAACATGAGATGAAAAGTTACGGTCACATGACCTGACGCGTCGCGTACTAGTGGGAAATACTTATTCTCCTCCATTACAAGGAGCACGTACAGTCATGGCCCCTCAAAAATTACGAGCCCGATAGTTCACAGCAGCAGAAAGTGAAAGGATCTGCATGTTCCATTTCTTCGCCCGAGCTTTGGGTATTTGCATGCTCAGCGGAACGCACACTCAATCCGTCAGTTCTTCAGGACCTGGAGCTATAAAGAAAGGACAAACACACTCTGGAGGTCTTTGGAAAGTTTGTGAAACAAATTACTGATATCTTGTGCACCTCAAAAACACGATTGCAGCTTGAAGAATCAGCCCAGCGCGGGCACAGCACTTTTTGGGAAAACACCTGTCAGAGTCTTATACTCACGACCGTGCACGACGCAACGTATTAGTTTCCCAAGACACTGGGATTGAAAATTTTCTCAGCAGCAGAAGCATTGCGAAATTCTAGAGACCCCGCTGTGTTCTCACTGTCCGGATCAGACTTGCCCATATAACTTCGCAGCAGCCTCTAGCTTCCCCTCCTCATATTTTTTGTACCGTTGGACAGCAGTCCCCGCTGGGACGTATGGGTCGCCTCGAACAAGACCCTCCATCGTCTCTTTCGTATATTCTTCAAGCGTGAGCCAGAAACGAGCCAGCCCTTGGGTTGTGCCTTGGACTGACGCACGGGTCAAGAGACAGTAGGGACGAAAAATTTAGGGGGTAACTCACAGCCGTGCAACTCCGACTCGACGAGTCTTCGCGACAAATGAAATTGATAACAATGAAATAATTGGAGTTACTCACGGAGGTATAATCTCGACCACGTGAACATTCTTCCTCTTAAGCTGAACAGCGAGCGAAATACTCAAGCTATGGAGGGCAGCTTTCGTCGCGCAGTAGTCAGCGACTCCAGCGGCGGGAAAGATGGACAATCCTGATGAGACTGGGTACAAGAATGTCGGACGGCCTTGCTCCTGCAGATGTATCAGAGGAATAAACGGAAAACAAAGAAGTCCATACCCCAAGCTTGATGAGATGAGGGAGGAAGAAGGTTATCATCCTGACAATTGAGGTGTAATTGGTGGCGAGTTCGCACTCGAGAGCTGACCTAAATTAGTATATCACAATTGCACAGCAGGAGAGACCTACAGTCGAGATCAATGGTTTCCGGCCTCGTGAAATCGAAGCCACGTTGAATGCCATTCGAGAACAAGACAGCGTCAAGCTGACCAGCCGGTCAGCTGGTTTACAGGGGACAGTGCAAGGGCCACATACGTCTGGGTAAGTGTTGACAATCTCCTCGATAGAAGACTTGAGAGCGTTGCGTTCTGAAAGAACGTCAAGAGTAACACTCTTGAGTCGTCCTGTAGCATGATGAGCAGCAACAAGTTCTTCGAGTCTTTCCTTGCGGCGCCCGCAGACAACGACAGTTGGCTTTGAAGGGAGACCCAAGATGGCAAGGGCAAGGGCACGACCTATCCCTGAAGTGGACCCAATGACGAGGACGCACTTACAATTGCTAATACTAGGCATGATGGAAAGTTTTGTGGTAGTGGAATGATAGCAGTTGGAGAAAAGGGGATGAAAGCACTAACCTTTATAACTACGAGATCATAATCTGTTGTCATCATAGCCACTCATCAGGAACTTTGACTCTGACAAGGAATGATGCATTGATACGGTGGATCAGATCTGCATTGCCACCTGAGACGCGTACACATCACGGTGCTCAATCTCTGCTCCCGAATGCAATATGCGTTAGCTGACGTACCTATTTTCCGGCAGTGCAAGGGGACTGAAACCTTGAGTTTTGCACTGCACTGACCGGGACGTTGTCACTTCATATTCACCGGCGTAGTTCACCGATTACCTGGAAATTAGAACGCAACACAGAGTACGGTATCAGTCAACCTGAAGGCAGAAAATCGACAACCTGTTCTGACCGCATGATGGAGGGATTAAAAATAAAGTCATTCATTGTGCACAAACCGGAAGGGCTTCAGGCTTGATGCACAAATGCGTCAGGGAAGACACCTCCTGTACAATGCATACTCTCAGCTACAAGCGTTAATTTCCAAAAATGCGACGACTTACAGCTTCGCAGCTCTTCAACTTAAAATGTGTGGGTCACACTCGTCAGTAGACCTCATGATAATATACTGTGCCTTCAAAGTGCCGATACCAGCATCTCGAAAAAGGCGATGCTGTACAGCAAAGAGAGATCAGCTTCCACGCACCCGCGAAAATAACTACGCATAATGACCCAATAGAAATTCTCTGACGAGGTCAGAATCTTCAAACAACAGATTTCTCGTTTGCAGGAAGCTCGCGCTGTCACAGAGAGCCTCAAGGAAACAACTCACTCGTAAAATCAGAGGAAAGGGCCTAGCACTTCCGCAATTGGCTCCATCAGAGTCCATCTCGAACGGCATAAAATCAACCGCATCAAGCACAACTTATTGAGGTCAAACTGTCACTAACTTGAGGAGAGGGGACACCCAATGGAAGTCTGGGAATAACGCGAGCTGGCGGTGGATGTCTCTTTGATATTGCATCTCAAGGAATTGTTGAATGGCGAGATGTCCAGGACTGCTAGTCGGTCCTATATCCAAGAGTAGGGGAATTAAGATGTGTTGTTGCGTGTGCTATGAGGCATTTTGCAACTCTCTACTGTTTTGCAACTCTGGCCCAATGATAGTACCGCCATTCAAAAAACGAAGTATGATTCATTACTATTACTAAGCCTCGTCCTCACCGTCTTCCCCTTCTCACGGTAGTCTGGTGGCTTCACTCAACTATCACAATATATGTCCAGGCGCGCCTGCCTGCAGTGATTTAGTAGGGTCTGATTGGGAGCCAGGTCTCGCACCGCCTTCCGCATGCCACCACTAATTGAAAAGCAGGATCATGCACATGTATCAGAATGGTCAATATTAATGATCGATGATCAACGATTTTGGTCGGGCGCTGCAGCATGAATCAGTTATCAATTAAATTTGTCGCATGGGCCTCCTTGAGGCTACTCCCCCAACCCTGAAAGCTATCAATCTACATCCACGATCCCTCCAATCCACCCTCTGATCACTGTATGCACGATGCTCAACAACATGCCCATGCCGACCGCTGCAGACATCACTCGCATGACCTACAAAGGAGCAGAGCAGCTCCGTATTGAGCAGCGCCCAGGAGGGGACCCAAGTAAACTTGACTTTGGGACAGTGCCGACCTGCTATAATTGCGATGCACCTATCATAGGTCATAAAGTACGTCCAAATAATACGTTCTGACCCATGGTTGACTTCGAGTCACTAGCCCTTGATCTGCTCGGGCTGTAGATCCGTTGTATTCTGCTCGAAGAATGTCAGTTCGTATCTTCATTAACACCTATGCATTTCCTCATCTCCAACTTTTCCGAGTCAGTGCCATACAGCAAACTGGAAGGCAGGGAGATTTGGAACCCAGGGTCACAAATTCTTCTGTGCAAAGAATAAGGTACCAATGATCAGTGCTTGCCTGTCCTTTCCGGAGTACAGTTCATTTGTTTTAGGTACATATGGAGAAGGTCCCGCAAGTGCAAGCCCTTCTGAAGCAATTTCCTTGGGGTCGCATCGAGACGGATGGCACCTTTGCCGAACCTCTCGTGCGCGCCTATTACAATGTCTTGGGTGCAGAGGGTTTCGGCTATTGGAGCATCCCTGGAGGCTCCAATGCCCACCTTCAACAACCAAGTAACACTTCCGGGTCATCTAGAGTGCTTCGCGTCGACGATGCGAAAGGATTTGAACACGGCTACATGTTGCTTCAAAATCAAGTGTTGACAGATGAGACTGGCTGGAAGCTCGAGAAGCGTTTAATCCCCCGATTGGTTTTTGAGCTTGGCACCGAGCCTGAGCTTGCTTCCAAGGCGGATATTGTGGACTGGGATTCATGGTACAAGTGGCGCAATCTTCCCAAGGAATCGCCAGCTGCATTGCTGTTGCATTATCCTCTCACCGTATACCAACTTTTGGTGAACGTGCTCCACGTCACAGGGCCAAAGAGAAATTCTGCAACGAGTCGTCAGGCACTTCACGTGCATTATATCGGAGCCGAAGTTGAATTGAACATGCTCCCCCTGTATGTGAGAATTCCCAGCGATTAATTACATTCTGACGATAATCACGATAGATTCTCTGAATTGGCCTTGTTGCTTCCTTACACAGACATCAAGATGACTCTCTTCGGCGTCGCAGTCCACTCTCTTGTTAATAAGGCGAAGAAGAATAGCGTCGCTATGAAGGCGAAACAGAATGAGCCAGTCTATGCCTACACCAGCCCTGCATCTTGCGGAGCCAGTACCCTATCCATTTTTCTTCACGGAGATCATGAAATTTGGGACCCGCGGCTCCCCTTCCTCCTAGGAAGCAAACCGGACGCTATCGTCGGTCCGAATGCTGGGCTCACCAGCTATCCAGCGTGGCAGTTCGTCATATTGTGTTGTCACACTGACAATACGCCCTTTGCTGTCACCGAATATGCAGAGCAATCCGCCGAACTTCAAAGGGTTGCACTTCCTCAAATCATTGCCCATGCCCTCCCTCACTTACACTCAGCAGGCATGAATGGGTTGGAGCTTCACAATCTCACGCGGCCCAGAGAATACCCTATCGCATTTAATCCATTTCAGCGTCCGGGACAGAGAAACTTGGGCTCAGTGCGATTGCCGAACATACCAAACGGATTTACTATGAGAGTTGTCGGTAACGACGACCAGGAGATAATCCATCCCGTATCCACTGGTGTACCAGCTTCGGATTTGAGTGAGCTGCTCCAGATGACGGAGCAGTTTTCGCTGAACCGTTTGGACTGAGTATCTTGGCACATGTATCCGTGCTCGAGATGAGTCAAGGGACAAACATTATGTGAACTCGGAAATACTGTTCATTACGCATTCTTCCCAGACAACATGTAGTGACTTGTTCATAAATCTCTGAATACTTCCACTTTACTTTAATAATTGTAGTGATAGATGCATCGGCCACTTTGGCATGCATCAAAGGGGGACTGGGCATTTTTAGCGGACGGAATGTCGGGAATGCCAATAGAAACGACGCGCCCTGACTCGCAGTACTTGATGATCAGGCATGCTAGCAAAGCTTGAATCAACCTCAGGTTCTACTGACACACCGGTCACAACGCGCGTACGCACCTTAGCTGTTCCAACTGGGATTCACATTTTCGAACTTATAAATCTCCCAGCAGCGCAACACTTCCAAATTCAAGGAAATACGTTTTGAGAGAAGAAGAAGCTCGACGTTCAACAGCCATTACTATACATTCCGAGTCGGTTCACGGATAGAGACTACTTTCCAGTCATTGCCTTGATTTGCCCATACATCTTCATTGCAGCCTCCAACTTCCCCTCCTCAAACTTTTTGTGCTGTTCGACGACCATCCCCGCTGGGACGTACGGGTCGCCTCTAACAAGGCCCTCCATCGTCACCTTCGTGTATTCTTCGAGCGAAAGCCAGAAATTAGAAAGACGTTGCGTCGTGCCTTCGACTAACGCGAAGGTCAAGAGACAGTAGATACGGAAAAAAAGAATCGAACTCACAGACGTGCAACTCAGACTCGACAAGTCTTCACGCGGCAATGAGATCGACGACAATGAGACAAATAGGGTCACTCACGGAGGAATAATCTCGACCACGTGAACATTCTTCTCCTTGAGCTGAACAGCGAGTGAGATGCTCAAGCTGTGGATGGCAGATTTTGTCGCGCAGTAGCCAGCGATTCCAGCAGCGGGAATAATAGACAGTCCTGAAGAAACTGTGTACAAGAATGTTGGACGGCCTTGCTCCTGCCCAGGGGTCAGGGGAATGAAAGAAAATGTTCAAAAAACGCCCATACCCCAAGCTTGATAAGATGAGGGAGGAAGAAGGTTATCATCCTGACAATTGAGGTGTAATTGGTGGCGAGTTCACACTCAAGAGCTGAGCGAAATTAGGATGTCACCATTGCACAGCGGGAGAGACTTACATTCTAGATCAACGGTTTCTGGCTTAGTGAAGTCGAAGGCACGTTGAATGCCACTCGAGAACAGAATAGCGTCAAGCTAGTCAGCTGGTCAGTACTAGTTTGCAGGGGAAAGTGCTAGGGGTACATACGTCTGGGTAAGCGTTAATGATGTCTTCAATAGAAGACTTGAGAGCGTTGCGCTCTGAAAGAACGTCAAGAGTAACACTCTTGAGTCGTCCAGTGGCATTGTGGGAGGCAACCAGCTCGTCGAGCCTTTCCTTGCGGCGACCGCAGACAATGACAGTTGGTTGAGAAGGAAGATCCAAGATTGCAAGGGCAAGGGAACGACCTATTCCTGCAGTGGATCCAATGACGAGGACGCACTTACAATCGCTGATGCTGGGCATGATAGAAGAGTGAGTTTGTGGTAATAACTTGAATTCGCTGGGAAAACAAGGAAGGAAGGTGCTGACCTTTATACCTACAACCGCCTCTGTTCGACTTGCTGTGAACGGATGTCATCATAGCTGCCACACTCGACGACGGTTTGAGCTCGTTTGAGACAAGGAGTAGCATTTGAAACGATGGTTCGGACTAGAACGCGTAGCATCAGTAAACCGGTGAACAAATTATATTAGTCGATATTGTCTGATTTTGTAAGCCCAATGCTTCTTTCCTGTATATTACGATACAAAGTAATATAAAGCAATAAAAAGCTATGTAATCACCCCAATTCAAGATCAGTTCAGGCTCATATATTGCTTTACATCACTTTATATTGCTTTTTATTGGTTTATAACGTCATGTCTAGGAAAGAACCACCTCGGCTGGGAATATCTGAGTCTCACCAGTTTACTGATG